>CM044006.1:49013919-49026419 GCA_024085815.1 Flaveria linearis
TACCATATGATTATCATTTGCCTTAAACATGTTGGTCTATTGACTTGATGAATACTGGTGTTCTGACTATTACGAAACAGGAACTTATAAGTTACATATTTGAAACTGACTGGCTTAATAACTAGGTAAACCTTTTAAGGGTGGCATGTGACAGAATGTACCTGAATGAAATATATATAGCCCCATATATATCATTAAATCCGATCTGCTGCATTTGTAGTCTGAAGATTGGTGGTTAATTAAATGCACAAATGTCTTTGCATTTGCTTCTTGGTTTTAAGAACACTTTACGGCTTGTTGTTGTTTGTTAAGCTCAATGAATCATTTCTTATGGCACATGCTTCTCACAATTTGGCTGTTTTGCCTAATACTATGTCTCAGACTCAGAGGATAATCCCACATCTAAACACCCCTAAAACATCCTTTATATTCTTTTTACTATACTTTAAAGTGAATCTTGGGAAACAACTAAGAAACTGTAGCTTGGAATTTAGTATAAAATGTAAATTGACATGATGCATCCGTTTGTTCAGTGATGTTTTGGTCTGTTTTTAGCTGTGTAATGATGTTTTTAAGCTGTTTCGGCTTCATTATTGTAGTTGTTTTGGGCTGCTTTGTGTTCTGTCATTTTTGAAGCTGTTTTTAGAGTCTTCATTTTGCAGTTTTGAATCTTGCTCTCCATTAAAGGCTTTAACTATGGGAAAGTGTAGATATCATGACATGATAATTAAAATATATTGTATTTATGGGTGGGTCAACTGTAAAATATAATGTCCATGACGTTAACTATGTGTCTTGGTGCATATGCTTCATTCAGTGATAACGAAATCTGCTGTTTGATGCTCTTGGTTTCTTCATGGGTATGTTTTGTGTATTTGATTTATATTTGTGCCCCATTATTTTAGTCATACATGTATGAATAAAATTTGTTGCATAGGTTTCGTGGAACAATTTGTTGTAATTTTGTTTTTATCGATGTTTTAGTAGAAGTTAGTATGTTAGAGATTAATTTTATGCTAATTATATGTGATTATCGTGTAGTCATCTGTTGATACCACCGACGCTGCGAATGGTCAGAACCAACCTTTGGATAGGTCTGTGACCCCTTTGATTCCAGATTATATGGATCCAACAGTGGTTTATTTTCCTAGTGGTTATCCATCAACTGCTTGTTACTATGGAGGTACTTTGATACAAATTCATATGTAGATTTGAGATGTTTTAGATTTTATATGTTTAATCTCTATCAAGTTTGTTACCATATGTTTTTATTTAGCTAAATATATGTTAAATTATTGCTTATTTTCTCTTATCCATGGGATAGAGAGGCTACTCCTTGATTTTAGTTATTTATTTAATAGCCAAATAACTCATGTGGTTTTGAGCTATTACATTTTCTTAACTTTTATGGTTTGTGCAGCTATGGGAATTGGGACATCAACATGGACTCTGGTCCAGTTTCAACATTCCAGGTGCATGAATATTTAAGACCTAAGGTATGTGCATCCATATATCAGTTATACTACCAACTTTTAGCCTTTGTTTTACTTTTATATTTGCATTGATGTTTGTAAATTGCTCACCTTCAGTTATGTGATCTATATGAAAACGATTCAATCTTCGATAAATTTGAATGCTGCTTGAGTGGTGATGGCCAGCGAGTTGCAACTGGTTCTTACAGGTAATTACCCCCACCCCAAAAAAAAAATTTCCTCCCCCCAACCTTCCCACCCACACATATTCATAGCGCACACACTAACTTGTCAAATATCAAAGGGCATGTACTTTCAGTTTCTTTTAGTTTTACAGTTCTTTTTTCACATTGTAACTTGTAAAGGTGAAGATTTTGACCCACTTATAATTGAGTTGGTTTGGGTTGCGCTATATCTCGATCGGGTTAATGAAAAAACAGCTAAAAAGGGAACAAGTTGAAAGCTGCTCACTGCCTACTTTTATTGCATACAACCTCCTAAATTGTTTTATTTAAAGACTCACATTATTATTATTATAATAAAATTGACTTTGTGAGCATAATTTACACACTAATTAATTATAAAGTTTTTATAAATAATAGATAAAAAGACATTTTTGGGTCAGCCTAACCCAATACTAAAAGAGGACTTGTTTAATCTGAACTCGATTTGACCCGCTACCCATAACCCAACCCACACAACGAATGCATCTGCCTATTTTAGGGTAAATAAGTCATTTTGACCCGATACCCAACCCACTGTTACTAATTAAAACATTGGGTTCTTGTAACCTTACTATCAAGTAGTTGTATGGTTTACCTATCTATACTATTATCCTCTAAGATTTATAATTAACTGATCCAGAAGAACAACATATTTAAACTGTTCCCTCTCCTGGTCCTCCTAATGGGTATTTTTGTCTTTTCAGATTGTTCCAAGAAGAAAGACCAGTTTGGTATACAATCAACTGTAATCCGCTTCCAAAAGATTACAAACAACCAAAAATGGAAGATGACATTACACACGAACAGGTATTGCTATGGTAACTGATAAGTCATCATCATCAAAATCTGTTTTAGAAGAATTTGCAACATAAAGATATGGGCATATTGCATATCTTCACATCAAGTTAACCAACAGAAAGATGCATTGGCATTTTGAGGTACAAAATTTTCGAACGATATAGTAAACCCATGGAAGATACAAAACTCATGTGATTTTAAATTTACTTCAATGCTATCACACCTTTCATTTGCATGAAAAGTTGATAGAAGTTAGAACTGTGCTATAATATGCAATTTGGTGTTTTATAAATTTTTAGCATGTGTTTTGGTGTTTTCTTTTCCCTGTTTAATGTATTGAACATAATTATACCTCTATTTCCTTTTAAAATGTGTGCTTAATTTGAGAATGTTTGCATATGTGCATCAATGGTGTGAATGGAATAACACTGTTGTATTCTTACTGATAGATATTGTTTCAAAACTTAAGATCCTTAATTGTCTTCTGCTGAGTAGAGCACACTTGCAATTTACTTTATGTTTTGTTATGTTTGTGGGTGGTCTTGCATATATGTTATAATACACATCGTGCGAGTATATTTACTAACAAAAAACGAGTATCGCGTTGTAAATTGTCGTTGCCGCCGCATTACGCGGGTCCCCAACTAGTATGTATATATATATATATGTATATATATATGTATATATATATATGTGTGTGTGTGTATATATATATATATATATATATGTATATATATATGTATATATATATCTATATATATATATATATATATATATATATATATATATATATGTATATATATATGTACACATATATATATATATGTATATATATGTGTATATATATATATGTATGTATATATATATATGTACACATATATATATATGTATGTATATTGATGTGTGCTAGACTATACCAAATTAGACTCACAAATAAAACTCTAACTAGACACTAAAAAGCTTTAAATTTATAAAACTAGGACTCGATCCTAAGCAACACAACCGGCAGTGTACCGGTCGACTGCAGAATAGTTATTAAGTCCGAGTTATCGAACCCAAAGACTTCTGTATGGAAAACGTAAACTAGACTTACTTAAGACTTGACTAAAATACTAAGCGAAAGTAAACGAGGTGGGGTTTGTTTTAAATTACTTTAAAAGAACTAATACTGGACAGAAAATAAGGAATTGACTAGATTTAAATCAGGAGAAGAAATCACTACCTAGGTAAGAATCCTATACATGTTTTTGGCTTTTCTCCTAACGGTTTTGGAAAGACTTGTGTAACCGGGATCTGAAGATACTAACTTAAAAGGGACCTAGAGAAACCTCGACACTTTCAAGGAAAGCAACTAGATAGACCTAATAAGCCGATAAAACACCGGTTTGTGGATTACCCTCACAAGTTCTCCAACTAAGCTAACGACATACCCGATAGACACTCTACCTCACGGCGCGAGTGTCACAATACCTAAAGGTAAGGGGATAGATCTGGAATGCCTAATCAGACTCAGGAAACTATGATATGAAAGGGGAACTAGACCGAACTCCTCACAGAGACTCTAACCTAGCAATCAATCACACAAGACAACCTGATAATCTATTAACCTCACAGTATTAAGATTAGTTGCATATTTAGTTAGTTCAATCCAAGATAAATCACTTCAATGATTTAATACGTCTACCAAATCATCTAGAAACCGCAAACCCTAGGTAAACGATCTAACATGCATCCATTATATGAAAGACATTCATCAAGACACACGTGAAGCAATAAACCAATCACAAGAACAGATCTAAATACACGTACACAACTGATCATGCAAACCAAATCATTATCATTAACTTTAAACACAAGCACAATCCAAAAACCGAAAGAATACTAAGTTAAACATGCATAATCATCAAAACCTAGGAAGCTACAGAAGTTTAGCCTCTAAACATGATCAAAACAGAAGTATAAATCATGGAAAAAGTCATTGATTACAAAGGAATGAAAACTAAGTAGAGAAACGTAGAAACCGGGACGATTAAGTCTTCGAATCTTCACTTTCTAGCTCCAAATCTCCAATCCTTTGCTCCCAAGCTCCTGGAAATCGCCTATGATCGTCCTCAGCCGCTCCCAATCGTCCAATAATGTCCTCCTCCTCGAATTAGGGTTTTGGTTTGAGTTTTAAACAACTTTGCCGATTTTAGTACCCGTCGCGTAGCGCGAGGAGTTCCCCATATTCTGTCGCGTGACGCGACGTACCTCGCAACCCGACAAAATAGTCGGGTGGCATCTCGGGTAGATCCATGGGTTAATGAGGGGTAAAAGGGTAATTTCGCAGCTTTTTCCACCCCTCGCGTAGCGCGAGGAGTTTCCCTCCGGCTGGCGCGTAGCGCGAGAGAATCAAAACTCAGAATTTTTTATTCTTTTAATTCCAAACTCCTCGGCTCGACCCCGGCATCTCGTTAAGACTCGTTTAAGCTCCAAAATGCTATCTTTATGCTCGGGATCCTACAAAACCCACAATTGATCAATAGAAACGAATTCTGAGATAAAAACGAACATAAACAATGCAATTATCATACAAAGTATACACGGGGAATCCAACTAATTATCATTATATCATATATATATGTGTATATATATGTAACACCCGAAATTTTCCTTTCTGCAGCATCATGCGACTGAGGCGCCAATCGGCCGACTGAGACCCGACTGAAGTTCAACCGACTGGAGACGGAGACTCAGGCGCATGAAAACCAGGCGACTGAAGCTCCATACGCCTGACAACCGTACGACTTAAGGTCCAATTGCATGAAGCTCAGGCGACTGAAGTGCCGATGCGACTGAGGCATGGGCGACTGAGGCATGGGCGACTGGACGAGGGGTATTTAAGGAAGAGGGCAGTTCTTACCCTCTTCCAACTCATAATTTCAGTAAGAAAAGAGAGAAGGGGCGACCGAAGGAGAAAAGAGAGAAGAACGTGATCCGGGCTTGAACCTCGTCAACCAACTAGTTCAAACGGAGTATTTCATCTCCTACCTGCTTATGTGAGTTCTAGAACCCCACATTTTCATGTTTTCATACGATTTTGGGGCTGGAACACATATAAACCCTATTTTTGTAAAGTGTATGTTTAACCCATTTGGGTGAAATCATGTTTAGTATGTTTAAAGTACGAATTAGGACTTGTATAAGCTTGTATAATGTCCTAGTATGAATCCCTAAGGTTTGGGAGGGTTAATGTGGGCTTGAATCGGATTTAGTAGGGTTTTACAGCCGTATGTCGCGACTGCTGTTCGTGATGAACTTCAGTCGCTGCCCAGTTAGGGCTAGGCGTTTGAAGGGCCAGTCCCACGACTAAGGAAAGACTGATGTTCGATCGTACGATTAAGGCTCAGTCGTACGACGGGGGCTCAATCGCCCAACAGGCCATGCGATTGAGGGATTCGGTCGCATAGGTCCATTCGCATAGTGGTTCAGTCGCACGACTGAGGGTTAGCCGCCTAGTAGTCCATTCGTATAGTGTTCATTCGTACGATAGGAGGTCCATTCGCACGATTGTATGCCCATTCGTATAATCGCCCAATCGCACGACCCAGTCGCATGGAGGCCATGCGACTGGAGTATGTTCAATCGCCCAAATAGGGCTGATGGGAATGAGGAGAGACGTGTATGTAGGACGTATGCATGATAAGTATGATGTGGTCTTATATGATGGTAATGACTGATGATTTGTAATTATCGATGTTCCTTGTTTTTCGATACGTGTTTATCTTTCCGTGACTTTACGTGATTGAATGAATGAATGAAACGAATGTAATAAATAACGTAAAGTGAAAGATAATGAAAGAGGAACATGATGAATGGATGCATGCATTAATGAATGAACGAATGAATGAATGAATGAATGAATGAATGAATGCATTAATGAATGGATGAATGAATGAATGAATGAATGAATGAAAGTCTTGCATGGTCTAAGGGGCACGAGATGGATTTGACGGTTAAGAAGTCTTGGAAATGGTGCTTGGTTCTAGTAACTAGGCCTATTACGAGCCTTAGGGTAGATTATGGATAGTGAGCCATAGTTGCCTTAAGAACAACGGGGCAGTGTCTTTGTGACCTGTCACGGGATAGTTGTTACAGAAGGAGTGGTGACGACCACTCGCGGGGTTAACGTGACCCCAGGAAGAGGTGTTGTCAGTCTATGGACAGGGAGCCATAGGGGAAACAAGGTTGTCGGTCTATGGACAGAGAGCCATAGGGGCAAACAGGTGTCGGTCTATGGACTGAGAGCCATAGGGGCACCAGGTGTCGGTCTATAGACTGAGAGCCATAGGGGCACCAGTATGATACAGTATGCTTTGTCGGCTCATGGGTTGGAACCATGAGGGCAGAGAAGTGATACAGAATGCTTTGTCGGCTCATGGGTTGGAACCATGAGGGCAGAGAAGAAAGGTGACCCTTAGAGATTTGCATGCATGATGAATGAAAGTTAAAGAACGAATGATGAAGATAATAAAAATATTATCTACGTGTATGTATGTTGTATGACCGCATGAATGTAAGAACGTTTTTAATGAAAGAAAGGTATGTTTTTATTACAAACTAGAACTTACTCAGCAACGCTGACTTTTTATGTGTTTCCAGTTGGCATGTAGTGTTGCTGGGGATGGCACGAGGCGGCTACTCAGCTCTTTTGGGATGGCATTCTCCTTTTGATAATGCTGCCATGCAATGGGATGCGGGCGCATAATGCATGCAATAACTTATGTTGCATGCGAGTGTCAAGTGTTCCTTGAGGATCCCGATAAACGGGATTACTTAAGGAATCTTCTTTATGATAAAAAAATTTAATATTTCTATACTAGAGGTCACTGTTTATGACCATTTTGTAATCAGTAACGATGTAATCTTTGTACAAACATTTACGATGAAATGAAATGTATCTTTTAATGTTTCCGCTGCAATGTTTTATTTAAATATATGCGATGAATGACCAACTGTGAGGTGCCCGGGAACGGGGCCTTACAAGTTGGTATCAGAGCCAAAGTTTGAGTGAAATGCGTAAATTTTCAAAATAAACCTAAACTTAAACTGAAAATAGGACAGAAAGGGAAGGAATGCCATCTGAGTAGTTGCGTGCCATCAGGTATTTTCTTAAAGTTAACCAGTATTACGTGCGCATGTTATGTGATGTATGTGTTACTGTCAGAGTTAGATACTAACGTAGTCAGGACAGGTAATGCTCGGGGTACGAAGAGTAAAGTAAGTGGCTAATCACAACTGGCCACTGTAATTAGGGACTTACTATACTTGACATAAACTGAGCTATTCCATTGAATGACCGTGTTAGTATTTGAATCTTTTAGTGTGATAGAGAATGGCTGGTGGTAGATCTTCTAAGGCCTCACGGGATGGAGGTGGTGGCGGACGTGGTGCTGAACCGCGCATCACGAGAGGAAGACCTAGGGTAGAGAGAGTGGTCCATGAGGAAACCGAGACCCCTCATCAAGAGGGAGTAGACGAGAGCGCCAACTTGAGAGCCTCGGTAAAAGAGGCAGTGGTTGAAGAGGTACATCAGGTCATGCAGACGATCTTACCGTCTGTTGTGACCGAAGTGATTAAGGCTGTCAGGGAAGGTGAAAGAAAAGAGAGGAACAGGTCCTCGGGAAGACAGGAACAATCAGGGCCGGGGACGGTTATTTCTGATGATGAAGAAGAAGAGGAAGAGGAGCCTGTGCAGGAGCAAGCACGAGGCTGTAATTACGGGGAATTCATGAGGTGCAAGCCCCCTACTTTTGACGGTAATGGCAATACTGCGGTTGCTCATCGATGGGTGAGAGAGATGGAGAGTGTCCTCGATACCAGCGAATGCCGGGAGGACCAAAAAGTGAAGTTCGCTACCCATTCTTTTACGGATTCGGCTTTATGCTGGTGGGACAATATAGTCCAAGCCGAGGGTAGCAGGGCCATTGGGAAAACGAAGTAGTTCGAATTGAAAAGGTTGGTGATCGAGGAGTTCTGTCCTCATTGGGAAATGGATAAAGTTGAGAGAGAGTTCCTGCAGCTGGAGGCGGGAACGATGACCCATCAACAATACACCACGAAATTCAATGAAATGGCACGTCTGGTGCCGGACCAGGTGACACCTCTTTCACGAAAGATCAAGAGGTATATACAGGGTTTGCCGGCGGATATTCGCAGGCATATGATCGCCGCCCGACCAACTACCTTTAGGTCGGCGGTGGACCTGGCTGGGAGGTTGTATGATGAAAGGGCGGTGGTGGTGGTGACTGATGGTAATAGGAATGGTGGTGACAGGAATTGGAACGGGAAGAGGTTTAGTCAGGGTGATGCCTCGACGAGCAATAAGAAGGCCCGGGTGGACGATCGTCGTGTGGCCACACCGGGTACGGGACTGAGGAGGTGTGGTAAATGTGGAAAAGAGCATAGTGGGGAGTGCCAACTGGGGCTGAATGTTTGTTTTAGGTGTGGAAAGTCTGGTCATATGGCTAGAGAGTGTAAGAGCATGAGGTGCTTTAATTGTGGGGAAAGCGGCCATATGAATAAAGATTGCAAGAAGCCGAGGTCTGAAGGTTCCGGTGTGAAGAAGACGGGGAATGAGGGATCGAAGGCAAGTGCCAGGGCATTCACGATGACGCAGGAAGAGGCTAGGACGGACCCTGATGTTGTGTCCGATACGTTTCTGGTGAACCAAACTTTAGCCTTTGTATTATTTGATTCGGGTGCCAGTAGGAGTTTATTTCTGCTGCGTTCTGTGCCAATTTGCCTGTTAGTAGTAGACGTGTGGATGTACCGTTTGATGTAGAGACTGCTATAGGTAAATCTACTAGGATTTCCGAGGTGATAGAGGGTTGTGATGTAGAATTAGAGGGCCACAAATTTCGGGTTAGACCGTTTGCGATGACTTTGGGTGGTTTTGACTTGGTGCTTGGGATGGATTGGTTGGCGGACTTTGAGGCGAATATAGTGTGTCGAAAGAAGATGATTTGTTTGATAGCACCTGACGGAAGTTCGGTAACTGTTTATGGGGATCGGGTCACGACAATTCCGAAGGTGATCTCAATGGCGGTGGCGGGAAAATGTGTGAGGCGTGGATGTAGCGCCTTCTTATGTTATGTAAAGGATGTAGAAATGCCAACACCACAACTATCCGATGTTCCAGTGGTGTGTGATTTTCCAGACGTGTTCCCGGAAGACTTATCGGGATTGCCACCTGACAGAGAGATCGAGTTCCAGATTGACCTGATACCTGGCGCTCAACCTGTCGCCAAAGCACCATATCGATTGGCTCCGACGGAAATGAAAGAGTTGATGGAGCAGTTGCAAGAGTTGTTGGATAAGGGGTTTATTAGACCGAGTATCTCACCTTAGGGTGCTCCGGTCCTGTTTGTGAAGAAGAAAGACGGCAGCATGAGAATGTGTATAGATTACCGTGAGTTAAACAAGCTGACGGTAAAGAACAGATACCCCTTGCCGAGGATCGACGACTTGTTTGATCAACTTCAGGGTGCCAGTTGGTTTTCAAGGATAGATCTTCGATCGGGCTACCATCAACTGAAAGTGAAAGAGCAGGATGTCCCTAAAACAGCTTTTCGCACGCGCTACGGTCATTATGAGTTCCTTGTCATGTCTTTTGGTTTGACCAATGCGCCAGCTGCTTTTATGGATTTGATGAACCGAGTGTGTCGGCCGATGTTGGATAAATCAGTGATTATATTTATTGATGACATCCTGATTTATTCAAGGAGCGAAACGGAGCATGCCGGTCACATTCGAGAAGTTCTGGAGACGTTGAGAAGGGAGAAGTTGTATGCTAAATTCTCCATGTGCGCATTCTGGTTGCGTGAAGTTCAATTCTTGGGTCACGTGGTAAATCCGGATGGGATTATGGTCGATCCGGCAAAGGTGGAAGCAGTAATGCAATGGAAGTCTCCAAAGACGTCATCCGAGATCCGTAGTTTCTTGGGTTTGGCGGGCTACTACAGAAGATTCATTCAAGACTTCTCCAAGATTGCTTCTCCACTGACCAAGTTGACCCGGAAAGATGTGAAGTTTGTATGGGGTCAAGCTCAAGAAAGGCTTTTGAAGAATTGAAGACGAGGTTGACCCAAGCTCCTGTATTGGCATTACCCGATGGAAGCGAAGACTTGGTGGTTTATTCTGATGCTTCCTACTCGGGGTTGGGGTGCGTACTAATGCAAAGGGGGAAGGTGATAGCCTATGCATCCCGACAGCTGAAAGTTCATGAGGTTAACTACCCCACTCATGACTTGGAGCTAGCAGCCGTGGTCTTTGCATTGAAGATTTGGAGGCACTATCTCTACGGGACGAAGTGAACCATCTTTACCGACCATAAGAGCTTGAAGTACTTCTTCGAGCAAAAAGGATTTGAATATGAGGCAAAGACGATGGTTGGAACTTATAAAGGATTATGATTGTGAAATCCACTACCATTCGGGCAAGGCCAACATGGTGGCGGATGCCCTTAGCCGAAAAGAGAGGCCCGAGCCAATTAGGGTGAAGGCGCACCAGCTGATCATGACCTTTGACGTGATGAAGCAAGTCAAAGAGTTCCAAGATGAGGCACTGAAAGAAGATCATCTTAACTCTGAAAGAATGAGAGGTCTGGTCGCGGAGTTGGGTGAAAACACAATTGGTGTTAGAACCCGGTTTGGGCGTATGTGGATTCCTCGTTTTGGGGATCTACGGGTAAAGATCATGGATGAAGCCCACAAGACTCGGTACTCCATTCATCCTGGTGCTACCAAGATGTACCAAGACATGAAGAAAGATTATTGGTCGCCGGGTATGAAACGCGATGTGGTGGAGTATGTGAGTAAATGCCTTACTTGTTTGCAAGTGAAGGCTGAGCACCAGAAGCCGTATGGAAGATTCAACCCTTGGATATACTGGAATGGAAGTGGGAACACATCACCATGGATTTCATTACGAAGCTGCCGCGTACCCCGAAAGGGTATGATACTATATGGGTGATTGTGGATCGTCTGACGAAGAGTGCTCACTTCCTACCGATGCGCGAGACATATTCATCCGAGAGGTTGGCCGATCTTTTCATCAAAGAGATTGTGACTCGTCATGGTGTACCGGTGTCGATTGTGTCAGATCGCGACACCCGGTTTACATCCAAATTCTGGAGGAAATTCCACGACGCCATGGGGACGAGACTAAATATCAGCACGGCTTATCATCCTCAAACTGATGGTCAGTCGGAAAGGACCATTCAGACCTTAGAGGACATGCTCCGGGCATGTGTTATTGACTTCGGGGGAAGTTGGGACGACCACTTGCCATTAACTGAATTCTCATACAACAACAGTTATCATGCCAGTATTGGCATGCCACACTATGAGATGCTATACGGCAGGAGGTGCAGGACACCCGTTTGTTGGGGTGATATTGGTCAAAAGGAATTGGGGAGCGTCGAAGTGATCGAGGCTACGACTGAAAAGCTTGAAAGGATCAAGGCCTACATGAGGCAGCCAAAGACAGACAGAAGTCGTATGCTGACAAACGACGCAGGCCGATTGAGTTCCAGGTGGGAGATCGGGTTATGTTGAAGGTCTCACCTTGGAAGGGTATCATTCGGTTCCGAAAGAGGGGCAAGTTGAGCCTGAGGTATATAGGCCCTTTCCGGATCATTGCTCGAGTAGGAGAGCTGGCCTATAGGTTGGATCTACCAGATGAGCTGAGTGGAATTCACCCGACCTTCCACGTATCTCATCTGAGGAAGTGTTTGGCGGACGAAGATATGATCGTCCCACTGGAAGATATCGAAGTAGATGAACGGCTCAATTATGTGGAGCAACCAGTGGCAATCATCGATAGAAAAGAGAAGCGGCTTAGAAATAAAGTGGTTCCTCTTGTGCGTGTACAGTGGAGGCACAGGAAGGGATCGGAGTCAACGTGGGAGACAGAAGATGAAATGAGGCAGCATTACCCGCGCTTGTTCGAAGAATAATAGGTTTCG
>CM044006.1:49031419-49133919 GCA_024085815.1 Flaveria linearis
ATGAAATGCAGCACAGCCTTTTGCTGTTTTATGAAATACAGCACAGCCTTGTGCTGTTTTATGAAATGCAGCACAAAAACGTTAAAAATGTAGCATAACGTCACATAATTTGATTTTTTAAAAAAAAAACTATAGTAATAGTATACTCAAATTAAAGAGAAAAAATGCTTGATTTTATGATGTAATTTATTTAAAAAATAATGTCGTATGAAAAAGTTATTAGCATTTAAAAAATAGGGGGGAAATTTTAAAAAGTCAACAATTGTGGGTAATGTAATAAAATACCCAAATTACCCTTGATTACTTATTTTTTCTACACTTTGATCTTAGCCCTTAATTAGATAATTAAAAGGCTAAGATTACTTCTTAGCATACTTAGGCAAAAATTAATTTGTAGGGGAACCTCCCTCTCTCTCTCTCTCTCTCTCTCTATATATATATATATATATATATATATATATATATATATATATATATAGGGGAGGGATCAAATGAAAACTATCATTTTAATAGAAAACCATGAAAACTAATTTCAACCAATCACATAATTTATAATTTAATTATTTTATTATATTATAAAAGGGTATTTGAGTAAACTAACATCTCTTATTTTTAGTAATTGCATAATTTGTAAATCAATCTCCTTGATTTTCTCTTTTATCTCTTGAATGAATTAATCATCATCATTTTTCTTTACTCGACCAAAGAAAACTAAACAAGAAAAAAATAACATTAAGAAAATGATCACATCTCAAAATCAATTAACGGAATAACTCAAATGGATTTGAGGTATCTAATTGACACAATCACTTTAAGTTTTGAATACAAGTCATCACTTAATATTTGTAAGTATGATATCATCTCCACTTACAAAACGATTTAAGCGTGTTATCATTTTCTGTTTTTTCATCCACATATTTCTTAATTTACATAATTAGTTATTAAATATTCTTAGCATTCTTTTACAACAGATACAATAATACTTTCACTAATTTCCTATCATTTTGGTAAAAGTCATGCTTAATGTACTGTAAAGATGAAGGTGATGATGAACTCGTTGTAACCAAGATGAAGATGACAATAATCCGATGGAAAAAGGATATCCGGGTAGTAAGAAGATGTATCGAGAGGACAAGATGAATTCAAAGTATTTAATTGTTATATAAGCACATGGAATACATATATATATGTAAGCTTGACAAATACAAAAAAATGATGAACATGACCAAGATGAAGAACATATAGATTTTGAAATCTCATTATAATTACATGTATGTGACATTATAGGTACGTATACGTAACTGTGTTCTTACATAAATGTAAGTCTGTTGTTACGTATATGTAACACTGTTGTTACTTATATGTAATTCTGTTGTTCCAAAGAATGTAATTTTACTATATGTATATGCAAACTTGGATATGCTTTCTAATTTATTTACATATTTTCAAATTTTCCAATGGTTTTGGTTGTTACATATATGGACTATATTATTACATATACGTATCTTTATTGGTACGTATATGTAACTCTATTGTTACTTATATGTTATATTGAAATCGCTTTTGGTTTGTAAACTATCAACACCGCCATATCTATGTAATAAAAAGTGGTATTGGAGTAGAGTAAAATGATTTAAATTTGTAAAAAAAATTATATATATGGGGGGAGAGAGAGAGAGAGATTGTGATTTTCTTATTTATAGGCATGATTTCAAAAACAAAAAATAGTCTTTGCCCATTGTATCCCTCATTATTAATACTTGTCATATTTAATTAAAAAGTTTACAAAATTGTCATCTTTGATTATAACCATTGATTAACATTGATCAATGGTTAAAATATAGTTTCTATAGTTTTTAATTATAATGTGGTTTTCATTGAAACCCTCCCCTATATATATATATATATATATATATATATATATATATATATATATATATATATATATATATATATATATATATATATATATATATATATATATATATATATATATATATATATATATATATATATATATATATATATGGTGGCAAACTTTAATATATCTTTTAGTTCAGTGTATCTAATATGAGGACACATTAAACTTTTGTAAATATATTTGACAGATCACTATAAAACATCAAATTATGATGGTAAAACCTTAAATTCAATTCATAAATTTTTGAAATTGATTACTAAAACAAAGAATTGAATATCCAAATGGAATGTACGAAAACCAATATGTTTTTCATGATATGTGGTTACGAGAAAAAGGTTCAATTGTTTTGGGGCCTTGGAGTGTTTAAAATCTTGATTTCAGAGTGTCATAACGGAGTCCATTTGGAAACTAGGAGAACGACTACGAAGATATATCATCAATAAACCTAGAATGATTTTAAACTTTATTTACGAGTGTAAATAGAATTTGTTCTTTAGGATTTGTAATGGAGTTACCATCAAGAACATACATAAAAGATGGTGCAGCTGAATAATTGGGTTATAAAATATATAATTGGCAAAAATAGAATAGTCAAAAAGAAAAAAAAATATTAAGATTGGGTATATAAAATATTTTTTGTTTTTTTGAATATATATGATATTTTTAGAATTTATAAGGCATATATGGACTTTTCTCTAAATAATAAGTTGTTATAAAATGAATCCAGTTAATTAGTAAAATTAATCAATTTTTGTAACTCATCGTCATAAAAACTCGACTGAGGATAGTAATGCAATAAATCTCAAGATGATATGCAAACGTTAACGTCATCATTAGCAACTAAGTGATGCAATGGAACTGATAATGTCTTCTATAATGAACTTAAAGTTAATAACAACTTGTTAGTTGATTTGTACATCACATACATAGTTCTTTAATTGATACCAACTTGTAAGACGTAATACCCCATGCTTAAATAAAAAATCTCATAAGAAAGGGGGGGGGGGGGGGGTTTAAGGAGAGTCCGAGGGCAATGGTAGCAGGTTCTGATAATTCGAGACCCTCCCACACAATCACCAAGTTCAGTAATGGTCTGTGTGTAGCTACAGTGAAGAAGGTAGTTACGGATATCGGTGGCAGATCGGTTATGCCTAAACTATCCTAGGTTCAATTTCATTATTTAATTTTAGTTCAGAGACTAGGTGTGGGAATCATGACTAGGTTAAGCAATGGGTAACATAATCCTAGGTTATGCATAGCCTGATCAATTATGCCTAAACTATGACTAGTTACCCAAAGCTAATCTCAATGATGATTATTATTTTCCCAATCCTATTCCTAATCAACAAACTAAGCGTATCTCAATAATCAATAGAATCAAAGTTCAAGATATTCTCATAAATAGATCCATACTAAGAACTCAAGTGAATTATCATGATTAGGTCTGTAACTTTCTACTTTATGTATTTTTATCCTTTTAGTAATATATTAGGATATGAGCTATGACATGTTATAGTCACTAGTCAAAAGGTAATTTGACTTTTGACTCTACATTGATTTTGTTGTCTTTCAATGTTTCAACTGGCTTTCTCAGTATAGCCGGTTGTAGGATGTAGTATAAAGTATCTCAGAGTCTCGTAATTTATTTAACACTTATGCATTATTACTCTACAGAACTTGAGATTAATATATAATATTCTTGAAAACCATATATATTGTTCTTTAGTTTTGTCTCATTGTTACTTGTGTTCTTGCATCTTGTTCTTAAATTCGGTTCCCTATTTGAACTGTTAAGTGTTCTAACACTCTCCTCAATGTGAGACTGATTGTATTGACCATCCCTTAACCGGTCCTGTAAAATGGTCTGTGGACGATATATAATATGTGATTTGATACATATTTTTTAATAATAGGTTTTACACAATTAAGATTTAAAATTATATAAATGATTTTCACCTTATGATTAACTATACACATAATAAGCAAGTGGACCTATCGAATAATAGTATAGCTTTTGTTAAAAAGAAAGTATTGATCCATACATGAGAGCTCCTGATTTTAAGTCTTTGTCATTATCTAGTTGATTAAAGATTATTTGTGAATATTATGATTAACTACTATACCTAACAATAAAGTAATTGAAGAAAGTAGATGAATATGAATCTATTCAATTAGAGGAAGATATCATTTAGACTTTGAACCCGCTTAGCAAAACAATGACAACATACATGAACCTATGGTGAGATATTCTTCTACGAATGAAACATGGATGTAAACTATACTCTTGTCATAGTCATCTAATTATTTAGCTCTGTGGAAAGCTAGAATGATAAACAAATATTAGCCTCCTAAAGTTATGCCATGAAGACCTAATGATACAATTAAGTCAAGTTAAAGATATATCAAACCCATAAATATTTGGAAAGTTAACACGATAACACATGGTAACCACCTTAATTTGCGTAATGTAACAATAGTTGTGTAAATCCTTCAATTTATGGATGTCCTAACACGAATACACGAATCATAAATTTACACATTACTTATGGTTACACATACACAAAGTTAGGAGGTATCCATAACAAACACTATGGTTTTTCACAAACATATGTATAAGGATGCATACTTGTTCAACTTTACTAAATAATCAACCCTCATTTACTATTCCTAGTCAAATACCATAAACCACATAATAATGTATGCATTTCATGAATAGAAATTCTAAAACACAAAGTTTTCCAACAATATATTATTATAACTCCTACAAGATTATTCATTTCATCAAGTTCAACAAGCTTAACAATCATTGAAGAACATTCATAGCCTTGTAATATAATTAACCAAATCATCACCAAAAGTTACATGTAACATGTTAAATTATGCTAAGGTGCATCTAATCTAAGTGATAAAGAGTGTTTAGCCCATGACGCTTACAAAAACCACAACCAAACTCAAAACAATTGAAGAAAACATGATAGATCTAGAGATTTTCAAACCAAAGATGAGTAGAGGAAGGTTTTGTGGATTTAAATCTTTCTTTGAAATGCTTGATCTTGAACCTATCTTAAACTTTTAAGAAACTTCCTTCAAAGTCACCGCAAGAATGGAGAAAACTAGGGGTTTTCCTTGTCAAATTCGTCTCCCCCAAAATGAAGAAGGAGAATTGCTGAAAAGGGAATCCTGATGCGTGTTATGGCCATGGCAGAATTAGTCATGACCATAATACGCAGGGATAGGGGACCTGCTATTTGTTATGGTCCTGACAAAATAAGTCATGATCATAACAAACTTTAATGTTTAAAAATCTTCATATTTTTCTTTTGAAATCATCAAGCAACATCCAAATTTATCATAAATAAGTATAGATAAAGATGATTTTATAACAAAAAAACACTTTTATAATGAAATTTCATCTTTTATAATTTGTCTTGTGAAGATCACCCACATTAGGTGACATTATTTTTTAGTATACCTTGCAAACATGGTAGAGATGTGCGAGTTGAGAGGATAGTCACTCTTAGTGAGCATTTTAAGCATAGAATATTATATTTATTTTTTTGTAACCTATTCCAAAAAGATGATTTGGATAGTAATGAAATTACTAGTTGATACTTTTATTGTTATCAATTATGCATTTCATCCGATCCCTCACAATCATATTTACACATCATATACATAGTTATTAAACTAAACTTTTTATAAAACATAAGCAATAGAATATTATAGCCATTACATGATTCCTGTCATTAACATAATATAATAGAACTTTAACTAGACATAAACTGCAGAATCATGTATTTACTTAAGCTTTTGTTTTTATTGTTGTTTAAGTCTTTGTCTGATATCAAAACTATACTTTCAGTTGACTTATAACAACAAAAAGTATACTTCCTATCAAAAAAATATTTTGATTGAAACAACGTTTTGATTGAAACAATTTTTTGATTAAGTGTCTAAGTTTTAATAGGTTAGTATTACTATAAATAGCTTTAGTTGTTACCGGTCATTGTATGCGTGACTTTTGATTACACAAATGTCTTAAGTGAATACAAGTGCATTTTAAAGTACTTCTTGTGCTTGGTGATTGCTTGTTCATCTTAACATATTCATATTATTGATTATTGATATTGACATATCAAAGAGGGAGTTTGAGTAATTATACCCCAATAACACACCAATTTTGCCTTTATTAGTGATTATTTATATCGTTTTGTAAATTTATCTTTGTTTGAGGACCTAAATACACTATTAAAGTTTGGATGTAAGTCCTGATGATGTCGGGTAGCCTTCACTTCCATGCCTAATTAACTTGATATGCATACTAAAACAACAACGTTGTTAATTGAGCTATAGTTTTGACATTAGCAAAATGGTTTTAACGTAACAAACTTTAGGATATCATACATTATAAGTACATAACTTAGCTTTTGCATATAATCATACTTTAGCATAACTAGCTAACTTTTATCTTTACTTTAGTTTTACTTTACTATAACTTTAACTTTACTTTAAGTTATAATTTAATGTATCACTATGAGGGATACACTATATCCTTTAACAATTCCCTATGGAATATATAGGGCTCCAATAACTATTGTTTGCAACACATGAAAGACTCATGTTGCTTGTAGTAAATACAAGACTTCAATGTTGATGTTTGAAATAAGTTAAAAATATGCGTTTGTAAGACTTTTAAGCATACTTTTACATTCACAATTGTGCTTTAACAGAGAAACAATCTTGATTCCTAATCGAAACAATCTTGATTCCTAATCCAAGTTTTCTTTATTGTTTTACATGTGAAAATAGGGTTTAGAGCCCACTTTGACATTCTTTACTACACTTTAGCAGTTTATCATATTTTGCTATTATAATAACTTAACATACTTTAGCATAATTATTATGATCCACTTTACATTACATTACCCTCTTTGCTTTGGAACCAAATTTGTCACTTATAGACCTTTTGCACCACTAGACCATTTCTTTCTTGATTCGTTAATCACTGGTGTCAGACCCCCGCTAAAGCGGAAACACGGGGAGTGCGAGCTAGACGGGAATCGTCATAACACATGGTATATGATAGAGTAGCAATAAAATATGATGACAAGCGTGTCATGACGACACCCGAACACAAATGGAGACTTGTGTTGTGTATAATCAATGTTCACGACAGCATAGTCATAAGCACAGCACAAATGATCACCAAAACATTGATTTCAGCTTGTAGTGTAATATTCCCACAACATGGGGACAAGTGTACAAAAGATCATGTTCATGTTCAAGCTTTACAAAAGTATAAACACAAATGCATCCTAGGGTCCCCTCTACAAGGCAGCACTCCTAGATCTTCAGTTCTCATTGTTACCTGAAAAATATGCTCAAAAGGGTCAACAATAATGTTGGTGAGCTTCGCAGGTTTAAATTATAAACTTGTAATTGATGCTGTATATTGTTTGTAGTGGAATACCGTGCATACAGTTATAAGTAAGCATAATCACATAACATGAGTTTTATACAACCAAACCTAATGACGTACACACAGCAACTTGTCAGAATATATTCACCCCAGGCCCGTTCCTGGCAGTATGGATGGTACTCACAAGTAACCATCTCGTCAAGGTGGGGTGTCAACCCAGTAGTACTACCAATACCTATCTGTTGGTTCCAACACCGGAATTAATGGTTGTAAGACAGTACACACAGTAACATCATGTATGCATCAAATAAGTACTCACAAACAGTATCACGTTGATTCCAAGTATGAAATTGTATGTATGTTGTACAGCATTGAAAACGTGTGAGCATACTTTTCCCCCATGTTTGTAAAGATTGAAACAAATGTATAAGTGTAAAAAGGGCCACGAAACTCACTTGTTAAGTCGTAAGTATGTCTGATGAAACTTCCCAAACTTGTATGTATGTATGAACAGTCAATCACCTATTGACAGTTATGTTAAGAATTAATCTTGTGGACTATTGTTAATAATATTGTTTAATTGAGTCGGGTCGTTTCGGTTCGGTCGTGAGTAGTACACACAAGCATTCACACACATCTTGGGCTAGATTGTTTTAAATAGTACGTGCCTGTTAATGGCGTTGATTTTAATCTTTGTCATCAAGCTATGACACTTAATTATATTTTATTATCGTCGTGAGATCTCCGAAGAGGGGATCCACACACACACCATTAAGTCATACAGTGGGACCGGACGCACGACTGACACTCCATTCACACGAGTGAACTTTCAGTCGTACGAATTAGCTACTTTCGTACAATTGAACCTTCATTCGTGTGACTAAGCCTTCAGTCGTACCACGCAATACCAGCCGCACGACCCAACAGCCAACCGCGCGACTCAAAGTCCCTCCGCGCGAATCAGCTTAATTCGCGCGAGTGGGCTTCTTTTCGCGCGACAGGCATCTGACCGTGCGACTCTTGCACAATCGCACACACACACTTTCGCGTAGCCCTGTCACGCGACAACCCCTGTCGCGTGACATCTCCAATCGCGTGACATTACCAATCGCGTGACAACCTCTGTTTCGCACCCACCGACAGTCGCGCGACACTACCGCGCGACTAACCTATTCGCTTATGTCTCCAGTCGCACACACATGCAGTCGCACGCTCCTTTCGCGTGCGACAACCCCATTCGCGCCATCGGGAGTCGCGACGGCAGCGAGTTGCAGGTCGGCCTTCGGCTGCCCGATTACGAGTGTTACCCAACCAGAACCTCCAGAACTCATATTCTAACCTATCTAGACAAGAAACACACTCAGGAACAAGACATGCAAGTCCACACGACCTCTTGTGCTCGGATGAACCCGAGCACCCGAAAACCCTCGAATGCAGCTGTAAAATCGAGTTATAAACGAGGTAGTGAGGTTATCTACCTGCTAGGAACTAGTATTCACGATGGTGCTCGAGATTTGAAGACGAAAATGTGAGAAACGGGTTGGTTTTTGGTGTAGTCTAGAGAGAGAGAGTAGAGAGAAAGATGGTGGAGAAGAAGGTGAAGTGAGAGGGAGAAAAGGGGAGAAATGGCTGGAAGGTGGGTATTTATACCCAGCCTTGTTTCTCAAAGTTTCAAGTTTAGTCCCCGCACTTTGCCCCGAGTTCCTAAATTTTGTTTCGGTTAAAAACGTTATAATTCAGTCTTGTTTTATTGATGATAAAATGTTATTTAATTATTTATAAGTTAAAAATGATTTTATTCGTGAAAATTATTTTATTATAAAAATGACTTGTTTAGTGTTAACGGGCAAATCTTGGAGAATGTCTTAAGATACTACACATATAAGGGCAATTAAGTAAAACAATTATGGTATTCACGTAATTGGTTCATCAAAATGAGGAATATCTATAAATAAAGGCTAAGTAAAACACGTTTAAACGACGGACCTTTGGTGACGGATGTCACAGTATCCCCCAGTTGAGGGAATTTCGTCCCGAAATTCAACTGGTGCTAGGCCCTAGTACGTCATCCGCGAATAAATGTGGATATTTGAGTCTCATCTGATCTTCACGTTCCCATGTAAACTCTGGCCCTCGTTTGGAATTCCATCTCACACGGACGATAGGTATCTTGCTGCGCCTTAGCTTTTTGACCTTTCGGTCCATGACCTCAATAGGTTCTTCGACAAAATGAAGCTTTTCGTCGATCTTGATCTCCTCATTGGTACGTGTAAGGACTCGTCTGCCAAACACTTTTTGAGGTTTGACACGTGAAAAGTATCATGCACACCGCTAAGTTCTTGTGGCAACCTCAATCAGTAAGCCACCGGACCGATTCTTTCTGTAATCTCAAATGGTCCTACGTATCGAGGGGCTAACTTCCCTTTCTTACCAAATCGTACGATCCCTTTCCAAGGAGAGACCTTAAGTAAGACATGATCTCCAACATTGAATTCTAGAGGCTTCCGACGGTTGTCGGCATAGCTCTTTTGGCGATCTCTAGCTGCTTTAAGTCGGTCTTTGATTTGGAAGATTTTATCAGTGGTTTCTTGGATGATCTCTGGGCCCGTAAGCTGGCTTTCACCAACTTCAGCCCAACAAACTGGTGATCTACATTTCCGTCCATACAACGCTTCGAATGGTGCGCATCCAATGCTTGTGTGATAGCTATTGTTGTAGGAGAACTCAATCAGCGGTAGATGAGTATCCCAACTACCACCAAAATCAATTACGCATGCCCTCAGCATGTCTTCAAGCGTCTGTATTGTTCGCTCGCTTTGGCCGTCTGTCTGGGGGTGATAGGCTGTACTCATGTCTAACCGAGTGCCCATTGCTTTCTGTAACGTCTGCCAAAAGCGTGAAGTGAATCGACTGTCTCGGTCGGATATGATTGACACCGGCACCCCGTGCCGTGTCACGATCTCTTTGATGTACAACCTTGCCAGCTTATCCATCTTGTAGTCTTCTCGGATAGGCAAGAAGTGAGCAGATTTCGTCGTTCGATCCACCACGACCCATATCGAGTCGTGCCCGCTTGGTGTTCTTGGGAGTTTGGTAATAAAATCCATAGTGATGTTCTCCTATTTCCACTCGGGAATTTCAGGTTGTTGCAGTAGTCCAGATGGTTTCTGGTGTTCAGCCTTGACCTTTGAACAAGTCAAGCATTTGCTCACGTATACAGCAACATCTTTCTTCATACCTGGCCACCAGTATAGTTCTTTCAGATCGTGGTACATCTTGTCTACACCAGGATGAACAGAGTATCGAGTCTTGTGTGCTTCATCCAAGACTAGTGTACGTACACCTCCCCATTTGGGGACCCATATACAATCTATGAAGTAATGAACGCCGTCATCCTTGCGAATCATTTGTTTATCCAACCCTCGGAACTCTTCCCCCGCAAGGTTCTCTTCTTTCAACGCCTCGTTTTGTGCTAATTGAATCTGAGCCTTTAAATTAGTTTGAATAGTCAAACCTAGCGCTCGAGCACGTAATGGTTTCACACGTTCTTTGCGGCTTAATGCATCAGCCACCACGTTAGCTTTCCCCGGATGATACCGGATTTCACAATCGTAGTCGCTAAGCAGCTCTACCCAGCGTCGCTGCCGCATGTTAAGTTATTTCTGGTTCATGATGTGTTGAAGGCTCTTATGGTCTGTGTAGATGATGCATTTGGTTCCGTATAGATAATGCCTCCATATCTTGAGTGCAAATACTACGGCACCCAACTCCAAATCGTGAGTTGTGTAGTTCTTTTCATGCACTTTGAGTTGTCGCGAAGCGTAGGCAATCACTTTATCTTTCTGCATTAGCACGCAGCCCAAACCCTGATGTGAAGCATCACAGTACACCACAAAATCATCGGTTCCGTCTGGGAGAGACAATATTGGTGCGTTGCACAACTTCCCCTTCAACGTTTGGAACGCCTGTTCTTGTGCTTTCCCCCATTCGAACTTCTTGTCTTTCTGAGTCAACAAAGTTAACGGTTGGGCAATCTTGGAGAAATTGGCAATGAAGCGACGATAGTATCCGGCTAATCCCAAGAATTGTCGTATTTCTGAGGGTGTTTGGGGAGTATCCCACTTCTTCACAGCTTCAATCTTACCGGGGTCCACATGAATTCCGTTTTCGTTAACTACATGACCCAAGAATTTCACTTCTCGAAGCCAGAATTCACACTTCGAGAACTTGGCGAAAAGTTTCTCTTTCTTCAACAGTTCTAGAATTGCTTGGAGGTGTTTTTCGTGATCCTCTTTTGAACGAGAATAGATGAGTATGTCGTCTATGAACACGATCACGAACTTATCAAGATAAGGCTTACACACCCGATTCATCAGATCCATAAAGACAGCTGGTGCGTTGGTCAATCCGAATGGCATGACCAAGAACTCATAGTGCCCGTAACGAGTTCTAAATGCTGTTTTTGGAATATCGTCCTCGAATACTCTTAGTTGATGATAACCAGATCGAAGGTCGATCTTAGAGAAATACGAGGCTCCTTGCAACTGATCGAACAGGTCGTCGATTCTGGGGAGAGGATACCGATTCTTCACGGTCAATTTGTTCAGCTCCCTGTAGTCGATGCACATACGAAACGACCCATCCTTCTTCTTGACAAATAATACCGGTGCTCCCCACGGTGATTGACTTGGTCGGATGAAACCCTTCTCCAGTAGTTCCTGTAGTTGGCTGGATAACTCTTGCATCTCTGAGGGTGCTAACCGATACGGTGTCTTTGCTATCGGTGTAGCTCCAGAAACCAGCTCTATATGGAATTCCACCTGTCGTGGAGGAGGCAATCCAGACAAATCATCAGGGAACACCTCCGGATAATCCCGTACGATTGGAATGTCTGCCAAGTTTGTCTCTTCTTCTTTCTTTTCTACGATGTGAGCCAGAAAAGTGTAACACTGCTTCCGTATACTTCGGCGGGCTTTCATGCAAGAAATGAGTTTTAGTGTTCTTCCCGGTCGTTCTCCTTGAATCTTGAGTACCTCCCCGTTTGGCATGGGGATTCGTACTACTTTCTCCCGACAAACAATCTCGGCTCCATGATTTGACAACCAATCCATACCCACTATCACATCGAAGCTGCCTAACTCGAATGGTATCAAGTCTATGCTAAAGGCCCGGTCTTCTAACATTAGGGTACAATTCTTAATAATCTCGTCTGCTTGTTCAACCCTACCATTGGCCATTTCTACAGAGTAACTAGTTTCTAGCCTACTAGCACTTAAATCAAGCATATGCACGAACTCAGAGGATATAAAGCTATTGTCTGCCCCAGTATCAAATAGTATGGATGCAAAATGGTGATTGAGCAGATACGTACCCGTAACAACGTTCGGGTCCTGACGGGCATCATTAGCTCCAATGACGAAGGCGCGTCCCCGTGCAGCATTTCCTTGGTTTCCATAACCTTGAGCGCCCGCTATGGCCATCACTTGCTGTTGATTATCCCCCTGTTGGCCCGGTGCCCTGTTCAGTCGGGGGCACATGTTTCTGAAGTGGCCCGGATTTCCACTTTCGTAACAGACTCTGGCATTCCCGGCGGGGTTAACCGCGTTGACGGGTGCAACCAGATTCGGTGCCACTCTACAATCTCTTGCTAGGTTCCCCGGGCGCCTACAGTTTACGCACACCCGGCACTGCATCTCAGGGGGATGATGATAGCTGCATCTGTCACATTTGGGGTGTGGCCCAACATATTCCCTCTTCCCTTGAGTCACGGCCGCAAAGTTTCTGGTGATCTTGGCCCTTTTATCAGATTTCCCGGCACTCGACCGGCTTGTTTCCCCAACATCCGTTCGCTTCTCTGATCCCTTTCCCAATACCCCTGTTCGTACCATCTCATCGGTCAGAGCGCCAGCCTTCAGAATTGCGCTCTGAATCGTAGGAGGAGCAGCTGCAGTTACCATTGCCCGTATTTGAGGCGCGAGTCCCCAAATGTACCTCTCAATCCTCTTAGATTCCGGAGTGACTAAATGTGGAACTAGTCTAGCCAACTCGTGGAATCGGTCAGTGTAGGCTGCATGCCCTGCCCCCACCATGGCATGATTCCAGAACTCATGCTCAAGCTTTTTCATCTCGTTGTGAGGGCAGTACTCCTCGGTAATCAAAGCTTTAAATTCATCCCATGTCATCTGCATCGCAGATTCCCTTCCTCTCGCTTGAACCTGGGTGTTCCACCAGGTTAGTGCTCGGCCCTGCAGTGAGCACGTAACGTATTTGATGCGTTGGCTGTCGAGGCATTCGCTGATGTCAATCACGGCCTCCATTTTCTCGAGCCATCTGATCAGGGCTATCGCCCCACCTTTGCCATCAAAATCCCGGGGCTTACAGGCCACAAACTCCTTGTAAGAACAGCCCCGTTTGGTATTAGCAACCCCAGTTTCGTTACCGGCTGTACCACCATTTCCGGTCTCCTGGTTGCTTTCATTCCCAGTCGGGTTCCCATTACCCTCGTTCTCGTTACCACCATCCCTGTGGGAGTGGTTTTGCTGTTGCAAAGCATCGCTCACTTGAGCTACAATAGTGGGAATCAAGGCAGTCAGTTGTTGAGCAATCAAGGTTGCCATATCAGGGCTTCCAGTCCCTTGGGTATTGCTAATAGGACCCTCATTTGCTCCTGAAGTTCTGCCTCTGCCTCTGCCTCTGCCCCTCGGGGCTTCACTTCCGCTACTACTTCTGCGGTTAGATCTTCGAGGCGGCATGTTCTATTCATAAAAGAGGTAACATATAAGCTTTAGTCACCTTATGGTAATCAAGTACTCCACTTATCAAGTTCCAACGTTCGATGCTCCGGTCAGTCAAGACCACCATGCAGCCATTTTAAGCATACTCTCGGTATACCGGTGATGCTTATATATAGGGTTCCCCGCAGCGTTCCCACCACACCCACGATGTACCGAGAATGATGCCTAATCCGGTTACATGACATCCGACCTTCCTTTACATCATAATCCATCAATTCAACTGAGGGTCCAAGCATGTAATCACGTATAGTCTAGCGAAGGTTGTCTATTTCGCGTCCTTGAAAGGACTCAGGGGCTGTTTGGTAGCCTCTTAATGGTTCCATTAAGAGGCTACCTCTTAACCGTTAAGAGGTTGAAGTGTTTGTTTAAAAAATAAGGAGCCTCTTAACTGAACCATTCAGTGCTGAATGGTTCAGATATAAGATGTCGCTGAATGGAGTTGTAGACAGAATTACCCTCAAACCTCACAAGCACTCATCTTCATCTTCATCTTCGATCTTCATCTTCCTTTGATCTTCATCTTCGATCTTCATCTTGCCGAGGCCTTCCTCCGTCCCCCGACGCCCTCCCCCGACGCCCTCCCCCGAGGACTCCCTCCCCCGACGCCGACAACCTGCCGAGGACTCCCTCTCCCGACGCCGACAACCTCCCGAGGATTCCCTCCCCCAACCTGCCGAGGCCTTCCTCCGTCCACCGCCTCTCCGGTCGCCGGAACTCCGTAAATTTGTCGATGTCAAAAGGTCTGAAAATCCAGTCGTTAGCGTCTTCTGGATCCGTGAGCTTGAGGTCTAAATCAACTCGCCGTGGAGCAAGTGTCGTATGCCAGGCTCAAGAAGCCGTTCAAGGTTAGAATCGTTTTGTATTGTTAGTTTTGTTAGTATTGTTAGTGTTGTTGGTATTGTACTCTTGACCTAATTGTATTCGTTGTATGTATGTAGTTTTCAATTGATGCGATGATTTTGAACTTGAATGATCTGTTTGTGTTTGTGTTTGAATCGGAGATGAATTTGTGCAAGTGATATATACTGTTTTGGTTGTTCGTGATGAATTTATGAATTTGCAATGCTTATCAGGAAGTTTTTCATCCGTTTTGTAGATGAAGATGTTGTGCTATTTCTAGAAGATTTGTTAAGCATTTTGGTTTGTATTTGGTGAAGCTCTTGGAAATTGGATGCAATTATGCAAGCTCTACTAGTTTCCGAGAGTGAAATTGATGTGTTTTTAATTCAATTGTAAGAACACTTTTTAGGTCGTTCGTGATGATTGTGCACTACTCATCAGGAGATTTTTCGTACTGTTTTGTAGGTGAAGGTGTTGTGCTTTTTGTAGTAGATTGTTAAGGATGTTGATTTGTATTTGGTGAAACTTTTAGAATTTGGATGCAATTATGCAAATTCTACTAGTTTTCGAAAGCGAAATTGATGTGTGTTTTAATTCATATGTAAGAACAGCATCATGCTTGTAGCACTTGTCATGAATTTGTAACATTATTAGCTAATTGTCCTTGACTCCTTGTAATACTTCTCTTGAATTTCTAACATGATTAGCTAAATTTCCTCAAGAATATCAAGAGAAGTATGAACAAGATATGATCTGTCAATTTCACTGTTATTGCTAAAAAGTAAAATTTATCAATGTTCAGTTTCACTGTTATTGCTAAACATGCGTATGAACAAGATATAATCTGTCAATTTATCATCTCATACAATACAATTAACTCTAGTTGTCAATCATTACATGCTCACATATGTATATGATATATCACCTGATGTGCATCTGACTTTGCAATCTCCACAATTGAAGTTCTTCCTGTGAACGATTCAATATGGAAATCGCTTGTGTTGTTTATAACTTTATACGGAAATGCAACATTCATAATGATCAGTTGTTTATGGCATACGACGAGAACACATTGTTTGCAGAAGCACAAGGTGGTAACAATGATGATCAGTTTGTTCATGATATAGAATGGGGTTCACAAGGCATTAATTATATGAATAATTTGCGTGATGAGATAGCTAGTCAATTAGTTTCAATTGATTAATATTTGAATTACTTTGTAATTGGATATTATTATGTTGTATTTGAAATATTTTGAGTTTGAATTTTAATATGTTGTATTTTGTTAACCTATTGATCATTCACGTATAGTCATTCAGACATCTAACCAAACAGATACATTTTATTCAGCCCAAAATAATTCAGAGGGGTAAAATTGTCATTTTGTACAGTCATTCAGAGATTCAACCAAACAGCACATTTTGGTTCAGCACTTACTGGTTCAGAGCCTCTTAACCATTCAGACCTCTTAACCATTTAGCACTTAATGATTCAGATCCTACCAAACAGCCCCTCAGACATAGCCTCCTCGGGTCGGTCTCTCAGTGTATGAGATCAGGCGCAATGTAAGATCTGTGACGATCTGTTCGGGTTTCGATTCCCGAATTTGGTTACGATAACTCGGCGCACAGAGGGAACGGAAGATCCAATAGGAAGCACCTCATCAGTGACGAGCACAAGGCTCAAGCACAAGGTGAAGGATCACATAACAGAAGGATAATCAATCACGTAAGGAGGAACACATACACGAGATATATAAATGCACACAAGCTTAAGCATGCAAATCTACATGAAGGTTCCTAGGTTATAGTCTAGGTCAAGTGTAATTGCCTAATTCTCTATAACCAATGGCTCTGATACCAGTCTGTCACACCCCCGCTAAAGCGGAAACACGGGGAGTGCGAGCTAGACGGGAATCGTCATAACACATGGTATATGATAGAGTAGCAATAAAGTATGATGACAAGCGTGTCATGACGACACCCGAACACAAATGGAGACTTGTGTCGTGTATAATCAATGTTCACGACAGCATAGTCATAAGCACAGCACAAATGATCACCAAAAACATTGATTTCAGCTTGTAGTGTAATATTCCCACAACATGGGGACAAGTGTACAAAAGATCATGTTCATGTTCAAGCTTTACAAAAGTATAAACACAAATGCATCCTAGGGTCCCCTCTACAAGGCAGCACTCCTAGATCTTCAGTTTTCATTGTTACCTGAAAAATATGCTCAAAAGGGTCAACAATAATGTTGGTGAGCTTCGCAGGTTTAAATTATAAACTTGTAATTGATGCTGTATATTGTTTGTAGTGGAATACCGTGCATACAGTTATAAGTAAGCATAATCACATAACATGAGTTTTATACAACCAAACCTAATGACGTACACACAGCAACTTGTCAGAATATATTCACCCCAGGCCCGTTCCTGGCAGTATGGATGGTACTCACAAGTAACCATCTCGTCAAGGGTGGGGTGTCAACCCAGTAGTACTACCAATACCTATCTGTTGGTTCCAACACCGGAATTAATGGTTGTAAGACAGTACACACAGTAACATCATGTATGCATCAAATAAGTACTCACAAACAGTATCACGTTGATTCCAAGTATGAAAATTGTATGTATGTTGTACATCATTGAAAACGTGTGAGCATACTTTTCCCCCATGTTTGTAAAGATTGAAACAAATGTATAAGTGTAAAAAGGGGCCACGAAACTCACTTGTTAAGTCGTAAGTATGTCTGATGAAACTTCCCAAACTTGTATGTATGTATGAACAGTCAATCACCTATTGACAGTTATGTTAAGAATTAATCTTGTGGACTATTGTTAATAATATTGTTTAATTGAGTCGGGTCGTTTCGGTTCGGTCGTGAGTAGTACACACAAGCATTCACACACATCTTGGGCTAGATTGTTTTAAATAGTACGTGCCTGTTAATGGCGTTGATTTTAATCTTTGTGATCAAGCTATGACACTTAATTATATTTTATTATCGTCGTGAGATCTCCGAAGAGGGGATCCACACACACACCATTAAGTCATACAGTGGGACCGGACGCACGACTGACACTCCATTCACACGAGTGAACTTTCAGTCGTACGAATTAGCTACTTTCGTACAATTGAACCTTCATTCGTGTGACTAAGCCTTCAGTCGTACCACGCAATACCAGCCGCACGACCCAACAGCCAACCGCGCGACTCAAAGTCCCTCCGCGCGAATCAGCTTAATTCGCGCGAGTGGACTTCTTTTCGCGCGACAGGCATCTGACCGTGCGACTCTTGCACATTCGCACACACACACTTTCGCGTAGCCCTGTCACACGACAACCCCTGTCGCGTGACATCTCCAATCGCGTGACATTACCAATCGCGTGACAACCTCTGTTTCGCACCCACCGACAGTCGCGCGACACTACCGCGCGACTAACCTATTCGCTTATGTCTCCAGTCGCACACACATGCAGTCGCACGCTCCTTTCGCGTGCGACAACCCCATTCGCGCCATCGGGAGTCGCGACGGCAGCGAGTTGCAGGTCGGCCTTCGGCTGCCCGATTACGAGTGTTACCCAACCAGAACCTCCAGAACTCATATTCTAACCTATCTAGACAAGAAACACACTCAGGAACAAGACATGCAAGTCCACACGACCTCTTGTGCTCGGATGAACCCGAGCACCCGAAAACCCTCGAATGCAGCTGTAAAATCGAGTTATAAACGAGGTAGTGAGGTTATCTACCTGCTAGGAACTAGTATTCACGATGGTGCTCGAGATTTGGAGACGAAAATGTGAGAAACGGGTTGGTTTTTGGTGTAGTCTAGAGGGAGAGAGTAGAGAGAAATGGTGGAGAAGAAGGTGAAGTGAGAGGGAGAAAAGGGGAGAAATGGCTGGAAGGTGGGTATTTATACCCAGCCTTGTTTCTCAAAGTTTCAAGTTTAGTCCCCGCACTTTGCCCCGAGTTCCTAAATTTTGTTTCGGTTAAAAACGTTATAATTCAGTCTTGTTTTATTGATGATAAAATGTTATTTAATTATTTATAAGTTAAAAATGATTTTATTCGTGAAAATTATTTTATTATAAAAATGACGTGTTTAGTGTTAACGGGCAAATCTTGGAGAATGTCTTAAGATACTACACATATAAGGGCAATTAAGTAAAACAATTATGGTATTCACGTAATTGGTTCATCAAAATGAGGAATATCTATAAATAAAGGCTAAGTAAAACACGTTTAAACGACGGACCTTTGGTGACGGATGTCACAACTGGTCCTTCTGCAGCCACAACATCATACATGATTCCACTTAAAACTTTTAAGGTTGTTGTCCTTGATATAGGTTTAGAGCATTGTTGGAAAATATTAAGTATAACACTTGATCCTTCTTTCTTTAGTAGGGACAAGATGAATCTAGCTATCTTAATGATGCCTGTTAGTCAAATTTCTTGCCATGAATCCTAAGAACTCATTTTTAAGTTTATCAATCTAGTTCTAGGGAAACAATTATTAGTCACCATTTCCTTCAAATTTTCCTGTTTCAAGATTCTTTGTTCACTAGAGTTCTGTAAGAGTTAACTTGGAGGCTGATGCAAACCAAAGTTTTCTCAACATTTATACTGAAGTACAAAGGAAGTTACTTCAAAATATTTGACAATTGCCCAAAGAAATTCTCTAAGTGTCAAATCTTCCGAAGCTAAAGACCATTTCTTCTGAATCCAAAGAGGAATTCTTCCGAAGCTTCAAGACAAAGATGTTGTTTGTTTTTTCTGCATCAAAATATCTACAGTTTGCGCACCACTCCTGTAGACATCTACAGGAGAAGAGGTGGACCAAACCTCTACAGTCTACAACAAGAATAGTGTTTGTTTTTAACGTCTACAGACTACTAAAATCAACTAGTGGTGGTATACAATGATGCTGAACAGTGGTGGTGATGATTGATGGTGGGTGGTGGTGGTGGCGATAGTGGGTGGAGGTGGACGGTGGTGAAGGTGGATGGTGGTGGAGGAGGACGGTGTGGTGGCGAACGGTGGTGGTGGCGGACGGTGGTGGTGGTGGTGGACGGTGATGGTGGACATGGGTGGTGGTGGGTGATGGTGTTTAATCATCTGTAGACTTTAGAATACTTTAAAAGTGGTTATGCCAAGTCTGCACCATCCAGACCATGTCTGGACCATTTTTAATGAAAAATTTCCAAAAAACAAACACTCTTTAGACCATAATCTCTGCGCTTGGTCTGCGTGACGTAGACAAAAGAGGTCAGGAAGAGCTTTTTTGAAAAAACAAACATGCCAAAGTCTTCCGAAGCCAAGAAACTGATTTCTTCTGAAGACAAAGAAGACATGCTTTCTCTGACATAATTTTAACAAAAGTTGAACTACTTTTCACTGACATCTCTAAAGATTCACCAACATATACAAGTTGCAGATATCTTCATACCTTTGTCAACTGTAGATTAAGTTCTTAGAGTCTGTAACTTTCTACTTTTGTACTTTTATCTTTTTTGTAATATATAAGAATGTGAGCTATGGCATGTCATCATCACTAGTCAAAAGGCAATCTTGATCTTGTTGTCTAGATTAGTGTTTCATCTGGCTTTTAAAGTATGGCTGGCTGTAGAATGTTGTATAAAGTATCTCAAGTAACCAGTCCTTAGGACTAAGCCTTGTAATAATTGTAAAACACTTGAGAGCAATATACATTATTCTTGAAAATCAATTACTTGTGTTCTACTTATGTTCTTTACTCTTGTTCTTTGGTTCATTTGTCGGTTCCCTATTTGATCTATTATGTGTTTAGTCTCTCCAACCTTTTGAAACTGTTGCATCATCCTTAACCATTCAGACACATTCTATGTTGCTTTATACTGTTCTATCTATGAATTGCTTCATCAGCAAAAGAATGAGGTTTAAACTATCATAGTATGATAAGCTCTACATCCATTTATTTAAATAATAATTTCCATCTCAAATTCCCACTAAAGAGTAGCAATGACACCTATCCTGCTATCTAGAGGAAGAGGACCGCAACAATTAAAGATTTGATATGAACTTTGTCATATGCTCAAAATCCACGTGCGGGGTTTTACTTTGAGGCATGTGAACAAACCAGGATCCAAGTCATTATTTACTCTGAACGACTCTATATGTAACAATTAAAATAACCTTAGAGTTTAAAAGTACACAAACCTTGCAAAAGTATTAAGTAATATTTCGTACCCAAAGTATTGAAATGTAAAATGCACAAAACACACGCCCAAACTGTTGTCTAAATGTAAGTATAAAACTAAATGTAAACGAATGTATGTTTGAAAGAAATATGCTCAACCTGTGTTGTGCTTCTATAGGCACCTGATATTAATGGCATAAGAAAATCATACTAAAGTGTTAACACAATGGTTGGTGAGTTCAAAAGTTTTTAATTTATCATAAACAATAGCAGTTGTAAAACACAAGCAAGTGCATTGAAATAGATAATTAATATAATTTCATAAGTATTAACTGTAGTGATTTCATGATGAAGATAACAGTGTTCGTTATTTGCCTTCCGCCATAATATACTAAGTCATTACAATGTTAGTTGTTTAGGAAAATATTGCACCCGCTTGACCTCTAGTCGTACAGGTGGGGCTTGTCAGGCCCAGTAGTACTACCCAAGATTTCCCGTTAGATTCCTTAATTAATGATCCAAAAGTGTAAGGGCTTTTAATGGTATATCACACTACGTTATACTATACACAAATTATAATAGTTAAAGAATTAGTAAAAGTATGCTTTCTCCCCCAAAGGAGAGTACATAGAAAAGTAGGGCATTGATCTAACCTGGTGCGCAAGCGAACAAGAGAAGTAAAGCTAAAGATAAGTGGAAAGATAACTCACCAAAGGTTACCTAGAACATGTGAATACATAAGTAAGTATAACTAAAATTTCTTAACAAACCTTAATTGCTCAAGTAATACGTTGACTCAAGTGATTTGCAAAACATTGACTCGTTTGACCCAGTTGACCTGTTAGTGACATATTAAGTGAATTTTTGTTTGATTAAGTATAGTAATTCATTATCCAAGGTTATCATGCAAACCATTCATGTGCCTCATATTATGAACCTTAAGTTCTAGCAAGATAATCATACTAGCATAGCTTATCATACAACACATGCGAACCTCTACAAAGCATCATGCTCAACATAAAGAGAAATAATTTCCAACTAATAAATCACATATTGAGTTCAATGACGTACTACATGCCATGTGAAGCAACTCACTACTTCACATCCTAAACCTTTTTAATCCTATTAAGTAGGGGCCTCAGATTCACATGGGTGTATGATGTTCATCATCATATTCCCAAACATGATTCATACAATTAAAATCATTAATCATACATAACAATAACATACTATAACCCTAGCAAAATGATTCCATAATATTCTAGCGAACTTATCACATTACACAATTTTCTTCATGAATTCTAGATTTCCCAAACAACCAACATAGCATCCAAATAATCAACCAATGAATTCTAACACTTTAGAAACTATCAAAAAGCAACCTAGAATGACTCTAACACAACGTGCATGCTCAATTCAAAATATAATACCAAACATATCAATAAAGTTTCCCTTTTAGAAAAGTAACACCCAACAACCAACATATCATCAATTCCAACCATTGAAATGCCTAATCTAGTTCATAGGACTCATCTAAGCATAATAAACATCAACAAATAATCAAACCCCAATTTCTCAAGAATTAAAGTTTTCTCTCATAGTAATGTATGAACGAGATGTTAATCCTATGAAATTCGTGCATAATCCATGTAAACAAACAACATACAATTCAACTAATATCATAGCATCAATAAACAACATCAATTTCGTGATACAAGTTCAATTGAACTACGGTTTGTTCTAGCATCAAAATCATAAAAAAACTAATCAAAATCTTACCTTTAATCTTGTAATAATCGATGAATAATGTGACACACCGTAATTTCAGGTTAACACCATTCAGACTGTTGTCGTTATCATTGTTACATTTGTAGGATTCTATGTGCCCAAGACACTTAGAATATTGATGTGGTTAGTACGTTATGATCCAAGTCGGGTTATATCCAATAACAAGCTTAGCAAACACCAATTAATATTTAATTGATGATATGATCATGCAATTAAATATTTACACCAATTTAGAAAATGTGTTTTCTAAATAAGTTGCATATGAGATGGAACAATTTATGAGGATATTTTGTTCAATAATATTATTTGAAGTATTATATAAATTAGTTTATAACACTAAATAATAATGAGAGCATACTACTTATACAATTAAATGGTTAATTGTATAAACTAGTTACAAGACTAGACAATACATGTGTGTGTTAATATTTGATATTTACAAAAGAATCCATCTTTTATTCTCCATGAAATCGTCCCCTTGTGCATGTATGAGAATATTTTAATCTCTTGGTAAGAACATTCACATGCAAGGGTTATTCTCTTGAGAATCACACACACATGCATTATGGTCTACTCTCCACTAACTAAATAAGATGCTCTCACTTTTCTCATAATCAATACATGCAACACAAGACTTGAAATCAGCTCTCCCTTTTCTCTCCAAAAACCCCACGGTTTTAGCTGCTGACAAGAGGGTTTTCAGCAAAGAAACAAGTTGGTTTTGAGCTGTTCTTGGTGTAGTTTCTTCCTAACAAGAAGGTGTTTGCATAGAGGCTTGGGGTATACAAGCTTGGGGACTTCTACTCTTGAAGTCTTGGCCATTTTCAGCATCATTTCAGCTCTTCTTTTGGTCGTTTTTGGCTGCTGCAGTAAGGTATATCACAGCTCAATGAAGCTGTGATTTTATGTAGTTTTACATATGTTCATAGCTTGCTAATTCACATAAATGATCCTTTGTTCTTTGGGTTTGTTTTATACATCAATATGGTCATCTAATGAACATATTTTTCAGCTTATAAGCATGGTTATAATGCTATACTTCCGCTGCATTTTCAGAAAGTTTAAATGGTTAAACTGTGATTTTATGTTCTAACAAACCCAACAAAATGGCATCAAGAGCCGGTTATGTGGATAGCTTGCTTGTTCTTGTCCTTTAAAAATTAGTTTTAAAGGATGACAATAAACTCATAATAGGCTGATTTTGGTTGATTCAATAAAGCCCATGTCTTTCAAAGTTATATCTTCATGCTTATGATTAAACTTTGAAAGATAGAAATGTCAATTGGTTGATATATTTGGATGTTGTTTGTTTGGACAAACAAACCCTAATTTTCAGTTTATGTTGGCTGAAAATTTAGGGTTTGGTGGGGTTTATTTTGTTTATTGAATAATATTTATGATTGTTCATATGTTAGTGTGCATAACCTAGCCTTTGGCCTTTTGATTTGGATGGTTTTAATGGTTGTTTTAATTCATTTAATTGGGTTGTAATATTTATGTTTATTATTTGGGTTGTAATTATTTATTCATTTGGTTATGTAATAAATAGATTAGGTGTATTTCTTTTATTAGAAAAATGTATTAGGATATAATTTTGTAAAAGGAAGATGTACAAGATCAAGACCCAAAGATGGACATCAAAGACACAAAAAAGGGACTTGAAGCATATGGATGCAAGTTCAAGTGGGAGTCTATGAAGACCTCAATTTTGTGTTGTATTCAACCCTTAGGAAAGACCAAATGACCACACTTGTGATGGCAAACAAGTGTGGTCACAATAGTAACTATGGTTATGCACATTGTGGTTGTTTATATTATGCTTGTTTGGTTGTTTGTTGTATGATTGTTGTTTGATATTTGGATATGCATAACAAACTCATTAGCAAACTTAACAAGCTGAAAATTTATGGTTTCTAATCATTAAGAGGTTAATAAAAGGTTATTAAAAGGATTAATGGTTTAATAAAAGAGGTTTTATTAAAAATAAACCATAGGATACCTTGCATTTGAAAGCATGCAAATACAAGGTATATATAGAGTTTTCAAAACTAGAATTAATGAAAACCAAAAATCCCTTTTGAAACAAGTTTAACACCATCCTTTTACACGACACTCGAATCACTTGAGAACTATTTGTGGGATAAAGGTCACCTAACCACTTATAGGGAACTTGTGTGTTTGAGGTGAGTCTAACATACTTGTGGGATAAAGGTCACCTAACCGCTTGTATGTGAAAACTCACACGTGTGTGTAAGTAGGACGACTTGAATTGGAAACCATGTGCATAGGTCACTGAAGCATGGCGTACAATGGTGTTGATGGGATTAAACATGCCAACCAAACATAAGATGTTTAACCGATCCCATAAAGGCTAGAAGTTACAAAAGGTTGCAATTGTCAAATATTAACTACCTTGTTAAATTAAATAATGGGATAAAGGTCACCTAACCATTATTTGAATGTAACGTTGGATTCTAGATTTTAATTATTAATTGTCTATGAGACATAAAAGGGTATTAATAATTAAAATAAAATTTTAAGAAATACTAATAAGAACTTTGTAAATTTTGTAGAATGGCCGCAAACAATAATGCTACCACCCCGACCGTCCATACCCTATCACTGAGAATCGTTATCAAATTGAGTAAAGGCCTATGTCCTTGACGATCCCATGTCTTACCAACCAATGCTGTTGATGTTAAGGCCTTTTGACGATTGGCTTAAGCACATTAAGGATTCTGTGCAAATTTCCTACCTAACGTTGGGAATATGATTCCCGAACTCCAAAAGGGTTTGGAACATCATAGGGCATATGACATGATAATCTAGTTGAAGGAAATGTTCCTTCAACAAACATTAGTAAGATTGCTTCGAAACGGTTCAAGCACTTTATGCATGTCACATGGAAGAAACCCAATCGATATCATCTTATATATTCTTAAGATGAAAAGCCACATTGATAGCCTCAAGATGCTTAACTGTCCTGTCTCAAAGTAGTTGGCCAAGGATTTGATCCTTGATTGCCCAACTAAAGGTTTGAGATTCATAATAAACTATAATATGAACGGGTGGGACAAGAGCATCGGTGAAAATTCACGCAATGCTTAAAGCAACCGAGGTAGGGATGGGTAGAGAGAGGTTCTACCTATTCTCTGAATCAATGAGGGAGACTATAAGAAATGGCCAATCTCGATCCTAAGGCAATTATTGCCAAAAGAAAGGAATACATCAAAGCAAAGGTTAAAGCGAAAACTCAAAAACCTAAGCTTATAAGCCAAAAAGTAAAGGAGAACGATCCATGCTTTGAGTATGGAGAGATAGGACAACAAAAGGGAATTGTCCCTCCTATCTCAAGGAGTTGAAAAATAAGAGGGATGCTAGGCAAACCTCGAATACAATTTTCATGATTCACATTGTATTAAATGTCATTTCTTCAAACACATGGGTATTGGATACCGGATGTGAGACTCATACTTGCAATTATTGCAAAAGGAATTCAAAAGAAATGTGCACTTCAATGAGGGAAACTCTATTTTGAGACTTAAAAATGGTTTGGAAGTTGTTCTCAAAACCTTTTATATGCACCTAGTTTGACTAGGAACATAATTAAAGTTTCCTCTTAAAACAACATGGTCATGATTTAAAGTTTGTATATAATGGTATTAAGTTTTATGGATGATGTATTTCATTTTAAGGATATGCCTTTTAATGATATTCATGAATTAGTTCATGATAATTCGTCCTATAATAACTCATTATACACATTAAGCACCAAGAAACTTAAAATCGGTTTAAGTTATTATAATCTTTGACATTGTCATCTTGGTCACATAAACGAGAATTGGATTCAAACACTTCAAAAAATGGTCTTTTGGAAACAAATGAAAATGTTTCATTTGATAAGTGTGAACCAAAAGACTTATTAGGAATGATACATTTGGATGTATATGGTCCTTTTAAGACAATGACAAAGATTGGTGAAAAGATACTTCATTACTGTTACCGACGATTACAGTCGCTATTATTATGTGCACTTGATGACACATAAGAATGAAGCTTTAGAAATGTTCAAAATCTTCATAAATGAAGTAGAAAATCAACTCTACATAACTATCTAAGTTCTTCATTCCGATAAAGGAGAAACTGAACCCTATTTGGATATGGTTCAATTCATTAAGGCTATGAGCTTACCACCTTTATCATCTTGGGTTTTCGCACTAATCTCCACGGCTCATATTTTGAATATGGCCCAAACCAAGAAAGTGGGTTCGACACCTTTTGAAATATGGCATGGAAAGAGTTCCATCACTATCATATTTAAAAGGTATGGGGTAGTGAAGCTTATGTTAAGCTTAACACCCAAAACAAATTTGAAAGTCGATCCACTAAGTGTATATTTGTTGGATATCCCAAAGACTGTATAGAATACTACTTCTTTGATCCAACAGAGCAAAAGGAATTTATTGCTCGAAGGGTAGAGTTCTTGGAAGCCAAGTTCCTTATGGAAGGAATGACACATAGAACAATGGAGTTTTATGAAGATCAAGATCCATAAGCCGATACACGTTTGGTTGACACTAGCTGTCAACAAGAGGTTGTTGATGATGATCAAGAGGTTGATCAATACACACAAAACGTTCAAAGATCTGGTAGAGTTAGCATTCCACCTGAAATATATGGATTTTTCATGGATGGATGCTATGAGGTTGACTCCGATGAGCCAACTACATACCATGATGCTATGTCCAATTCGGATTGTGACAAATGGCTGGAAGCCATGAATGTAGAGATGCAATCCATGTATGACAACCATGTTTAGGCATTGGTTGACCCTCCACTTAACTCCAAACCGGTTGGATGCAAGTGGGTTTTCGAGAAGAAAACAAATACGCATGGAAACTTGGATACTTACAAGGCAAGACTTGTAGCAAAAGGTTTCACTCAAACTCAAGGGGTTGATTATGATGAAACCTTCTCACCTGTTGCGATGCTAAGTCTATAAGGATATTGTTTGCCATAGCTGCTCATTATGATTATGAGATTTGGTAAATGGATGTCAAAACCGCTTTCCTAAATGGATATCTTGAGAAAGATGTCTATATGGTTCAGCCTGAAGGTTTTGTCGATCCAAAACATCCTAATAAAGTATGCAAGTTAAAGAAATCAATCTATGGATTGAAACAAGCATCGAGAAGTTGGAATCAATGTTTTGATGAAGAGATCAAGAAATTTGGTTTCATCAAGAACGCTGACAAGGCTTGTGTGTATAAAAAGGCTAGTGGGAGTGTAATCACATTCTTAGTATTGTATGTTGATGACATAGTACTATATGGAAAAGACATTCCAACCATGGAAGGTGTTAAAACCTGGCTTGGAAATTGTTTTTCCATGAAAGATCTCGGTGAAGCTGCCTATATTTTGGGAATAAAGATCTATAAGGATAGATCCAGGCGGTTGATAGGTCTAAACCAAAGTGCATATATTGATAAAATCTAGAAAAAGATTCAAGATGGGAAACTCTAAGAAAGGTATGGTACCTATTCAAAGAGGGACAATATTGAGTGCATCTCAATGTCCAAGCTCAAAGGATGAGCAAGATTGTATGAAGGACATCCCATATGCGTCTGCTATAGGATCCATCATATATGCGATGATATGCACTAAGACCGGACGTGTCATGCGCGTTAAGCATGACAAGAAGATATCAGCAGAATCCAGGTAATAACCACTGGATGGCTGTTAAGAGTATTTTGAAATACCTTAGAAACACTAAGGATATGTTCTTAATATATGGATCTGGTGAAGAGGAACTCGTTGTAAAGGGTTACACGGATGCTAGTTTCCAAACTGATCGAGATGATCCTCGATCATAATCGGGGTATGTCTCCATTATGAATAGGGTAACATTGTCCACTACAAAAAACAGAATACATAGCTGCCTCATTAGCAGCTTTGGAAGCTGTATGAATAAAAGGTTTATCACCGATCTAAGGGTGGTCTCTACCATTTAAGACCCCTTAGAAATCTTTTATGATAACGAGGGTATGATTGCTCAAATCAAGAAACCCCGTGCACATCAACAGATTAGGCACAATGAGCGGAGATTCAACTATATAAAGGATGAAGTTGAAAAGGGAAAGATATGTATTCGCAAAGTTCACTTTGATCAAAAGATTGCGGATCCACTCACGAAGCTCCTCAAAAGGTCAAAGCATGAAAGTCATACTTGTGCCTTAGGACTTTGATATTCTAGTGATTGGACTTGATCAAATTTTGTATTTGAATATATGGAACTCTTTATTATTTGAGTAAAATTATTTGGTTATAATGTTTCAATTAATGTTCCAATTTAGCATGTTTAATCCATGAGTAAATTATTTACTCTAAATGTCCGTAGTCGTTCATACTTGTGGGAACAAGTGTGAGGGTAAGATTATTATGAACTTGGATTGGTTGATATTCATAAGGATGAATATAGAGCAATGGGTTGCTACCAAGGTTTATAGATATTTGTGGGATACAAATATTGGACTAACCCGCATCTCAAATTTTACTACATGGAATCTTATCGATTGATCATAAGTAAATTTGAGTAAAGGCGAATATCATTTGGTATCCTCCGACCTGAGATACATATTGGGTTTTGATATTCACCAAGTATTATACCTTAAGCTAATTCTTCACTGTCCTGAAATAGTGGACAGTACATAAGGGTATGTTCAGGTATAACACGAGGTTTTTGTGTGAAACATATGTAGTCAAGATGGAATTTGTTCCTCTTATTCGTTGAGAGTTAGATGTCTAAGGCCTGATTAAGTTAAATCAACAAGGAATGATCATTTTGTGTCCTTGGATTTAAAATGACATCTGTAACAAAAGGATAGATGATTGATTCAGCTAAATCATTTCAAGTAGGGTACTTGAATAAGATGATGTTATTGAATGGCTATAAGTCATGCGTATTAAGGGTAGTAAACCGTTGTTAGGCGGTATTTTTGCTTGCATCAATCTTCTATGAATCTTGGGCAAGTGGGAGATTGTAGGATTCTATGTTCCCAAGACACTTAGAATATTAATGTGGTTAGTACGTTATGATCCAAGTCGGGTTATACCTAATAACAAGCTTAGCAAACACCAATTAATATTTAATTGATGATATGATCATGCAACTAAATGTTTACACCAATTTAGAAAATGTGTTTTCTAAATAAGTTGCATATGAGATGGAACAATTTATGAGAATATTTTGTTCAATAATATTATTTGAAGTATTATTTAAATTAGTTGTATTACACCAAATAATAATGAGAGTATACTACTTATACAATTAAATGGTTAATTGTATAAACTAGTTACAAGACTAGACAATCATGTGTGTGTTAATATTTGATATTTACAAAAGAATCCATCTTTTATTCTCCATGAAACCATCCCCTTGTGCATGTGTGAGAATATTTTAATCTCTTGGTAAGAACATTCACATGCAAGGGATATACTCTTGAGAATCACACACACACATGCATTATGGTCTACTCTCCACTAACTAAATAAGATGCTCTCACTTTTCTCATAATCAATACATGCAACACAAGACTTGAAATCAGCTCTCCCTTTTCTCTCCAAAAACCCCACTGTTTTAGCTGCTAAAAAGAGGGTTTTCAGCAAAGAAACAAGTTGGTTTTGAGCTGTTCTTGGTGTAGTTTCTTCCTAACAAGAAGGTGTTTACAAGGAGGCTTGGGGTATACAAGCTTGAGGACTTCTACTCTTGAAGTCTTGGCCATTTTCAGCATCATTTCAGCTCTTCTTTTGATCGTTTTTGGCTGCTGCAATAAGGTATATCACAGCTCAATGAAGCTGTGATTTTATGTAGTTTTACATATGTTCATAGCTTGCTAACTCACATAAATGATCCTTTGTTCTTTGGGTTTATTTTATACATCAATATGGTCATCTAATGAACATATTTTTCAGCTTATAAACATGGTTATAATGCTATACTTCCGCTGCATTTTTAGAAAGTTTAAATGGTTAAACTGTGATTTTATGTTCTAACAAACCCAACAACATTCTCGTTATTACATAAAACATTTACAAGCATCGCCACCGTCATCGTTAAACATGTTATGGTATGTAATACTAACATGAGGAATAACCCCGTTTTTCAAAATACAAAATGGTGTTTGTAGAGGATTCAAATAAACGGGATTACTTAAGGAATCCTCTAAATTAACATAGCTCGCCCATTTACGTCGTTATCAACCGAAACAAATTCGGGAACTCGGGGACTAAGTGCGAGGACCAAACGTGACAAATTGCCAAACTAGAGCTGGGTATATAAACCCCTTACCAGCCCTAAGTTTCATTTCCACTCCCTTTTCTTCTTCTTCTTCACTATCTCCTCCTCCACCTCTCTACCACCTCCTAGCACCAACAATCACCTCGTTTGAGCTTGTTTTCGCCGGGGAAATCATAGCTACAGCTGAGTTAACACATTTACAGCAGGTAGGCGACCTAGGTCATCCATTTTATTGCTTGTACACTTCTGCGAATTTGGGGTTTCGGGTGCTCAGGTTCAACCCGAATGCATGAGGTCGTGGGGGTGCGTGTGATGTCAATAAGCATGTGCATTTTACTTAGACATGTTAGAAAAGAGTTTCTGGAAGTCCTTGATGTGTGAAAACCATGCACGGAATAGCCGAAGGCTGTTCAGCCCCACCAGCAGTTGCGATCTGCTGCAGTTCGCGACTGTGCCAGTCGTGCGACTGAGCTGTACGACTGGGCGTGTCGTGCGACTGAGTGGTGTGACTGGGGTGAGTCGTGCGACTGAGTCCGGGCGTATGTGCGTGTCGTGCGATTGAATGCATACGATCGAGGGTGTGTGCGATTGAGTCAAACGGATGAATGTGTGCGACTGTGCATCGCACGACTGAAGGTCCAATCGCACGAATGAAGGTTCAGTCGTATGAATGGCCGTTGAGTCGTGCGAATGGGTGATGTGTGGTACGACTGAATGCTGAGTCGCACGAATAAGGGTTCAATCGTACGAGTGATGTTGATTCGTACGATTGAAGGCCCATTCGTGCGAATGAAGTGTCCAGTCGTGCGTCTAGTCTGGTTATGCGATTGGAGTCATTGTGAGTGAATTCTTCTTGTGTGTGGTGTGCTTATCGTGTGATGATAAGGTAACATCAATAAAGTGTCATTTCTTGACCACAAAGATTAAAGTTAACGCTATCAACAAACACATACTTTTTCAATCTAAAATAACCTAACCGTTTACAATTAACGACAACCCATTTGGGATCTACATAAGGTCTGATATGTGTAGCCTGCTTGTGTGTGTGTCACCCACGACCGAACCAATGTGACCCGACCCGACTAAACATTTCTATTAACACTAGACACAACATTAATGCTTAACATAACTGTCAATAGGTGTTTGACAGTTCATTGTAAACAACACTTGGGAGGCTTTCATCCTACATACTTACTACATAATCTGTGAGTCTTCACGGCCCCTATTTTACTTTCTTCCCTTTTGGGGGAGAAAACATTCAAACAGATTTTACATAAATGGTTTTAGTATTAATGATATCGCTTGTTACGTTAGTGCAAACACACATAACAGTCCTGACATTCTCGAACCATTAGTAATATGTAGCGAGGTAATTCTGAGTAGTACTACTGGGTCTGACAAACCCCGCCCGGGCTAGTCGCGCTAGCTTGATTGGAGGTCAAACGGGTGCATTATTGACCTAACATTTGTCACTGTCCGGTGAGACATGACGGGGGTACAACAAACATATTGGACACGCAAACAGTCAGCTTCGGTTCGAAACGCTAAGTAACATGATCATAGGCTAGCTACCTAACGATATGCTTAATATACTAAACCATTGAAACGCTTTCGGACACATTTCTTGTTGATTAAACCTGTGAACTCACCAACTTTATGTTGACATATTTTAGCATGTTTTCTCAGGTCATAGGAACACATAAGCTCATGATGCACGCTTCAGGAACACACTCAGGACATGCATTCATCGATCTTATTTTCTTGCATTGAACATTTTGTTTAGACTTGGCACTTGTAACTTTCATGCAATGGATTTACATATCATGTATACGTTTCCGCACTGTTGTTAATTTCGTTTATGTTCCTCTGAATGAAGTCAAATGTTTATTTTTAAAGTCATATAATGTCGTTCGATACGACTGTGTCTGAGATCCTGGTATGTCACACGCCTAATGGTAAAACCCCGTTTGTGGAAATTGAGGGTGTGATAGATTGGTATCAGAGCCACAGGTTATAGAGAACTAGGATTGTATTGCATCTAGACTATAGCCTTAGACACAACACTAGTATCGCACAGACACTTTTACATGATTGTAACTGTTGTACGAACATCCTCCTGGCATACTAACATTACATTGCTGAATGAACATAACATTATTGGTATGTCACATGTATCATTACCAACTAACAGAGGGGCGGAGTGTAGAAGACTACATGAGGCTCGGCAAAACAACGAACACCGAAAATGAAGATGCCAAGCGAAAATAGAACTCACGCGAGAAACTGAACTCGCGCGAAAGGCACAACCGCGCGAATAGGCTGTCTCGCGCGAGAACTGTTTGTTTTAGTATAAATTTGTAATTTTCGCATTTTGTAAAAGAGTTATCCATGTTTTTAAGTTCAGTGTTTCTCAATTTCGCTTTGTAATTGTTCTGTGTACTTTGTACAAGATTGTAATCAATTTTGATTATCAATTGAAAGCGTTTTGATTCATTGTTTCTCTTCTTCCAATCTCAATTACATTCCGCATTCTTGAGATTGAGATCTTGGTTATTATTTCTGGGAATTATCAAAGTTTTACAATTGGTATCAGAGCATTTGGCTCTAGAACCAAGATTTGGAGATGTTTTTAGCTGATTTGACACATTTTTCATATTACCTATTCATTTGGTTCAGTGAGAATTCGATTTGGAGAAGTTATGCTGCTGAAATTTTGAGAAAAGTGATCATTTGGACTGAATTTGATTAAATTTGGACTTAAAATTGAAAGAAAATTGATTAATTTGAACTAAAATGAATCAAATTGGAACTAATCAGTAAATTTGAGGTGAAAAGTTAGTAAAATTCGCAAATTGGAAAACTAATTGTGTGAAAAAGTTCAGGACTTTTCGCGTGCGAAAACTGCATTTTCGCACAGGCAGTTATGTTGCTTTTCACGCGATTTCGCTTGATTGACAAGTGGGAATCTCGCACGAATTGGGTTCTCGCGTGAAAGAGGTTTTCATGCGAAAAGTGGTTGTTGCACGAATTGAATTTTCACACGAAAGTTTGTTCTTTGATTCACTTTAACAATATGTGTTTAACAACATGTGCTGAGTATGATTGGTCAGATCAGATGGAAGCACTTGATTTGAAGCTGTCTACAGCTTTGATTGCTAAGATTGTTACTGAACCAGAAGAGGAGGAGAATCTGTTTGCTAAGTTTGTATCTGATGATCTGTTGGAAGGTTTGTTTGGTGAGAAGGTAGCAGATAAGGAAGAAGTTAAAGGTGAGAAGGAAGCTGAGAAGGAAGAGAAAGAAGAGAAAGTTGTTGAGCAAAGGATAGATGTTGAAGAGTACACTGTTGAGCCTCCAGTCAAATGCCAGATTGAAGATTTAAAGACTGTTAAAGTTGCTCCAGTGGAAGAACAAGTTGATGTTATGAAAGCTTTCATGGTAAAGAAGGTTGAAGAGTGACAGGATCTCAGCCTCTCGTTTGATTAATCAGATTTTGTTTGCAACGGATTTAGCACATTAATTAGCAATTAATGCAAGAACATAAAGATATTGCATGTAAAAGCACAAGCATAGAGAGAGAAAAGAGTTCTGCGAAATAATAAATGCTCAATTGCTTAGCACGTTTCGGCCATTAAAACAGTATGGTTCACCATCCTTTTATAGGCGGAAAAAGGATGGTGGTGATGTCCTTTCTCTGACATCACTGAATATTAAAATTACAACTGACAAAACATAAAACTACTAAAGATGTCAACAGCTGACATCTTCTTACAAAAGTTTCCTAAGTACTGACAAGAGTAAAACTACTGAAATCCTACAACGACTGAAGAACAAACTCTTCAGTCGTTTGTAACTGCTGATGCTATAACAACTGAAGAACATGCTCTTCAGTTGTTGTGCAACTACTGAAACGAAATAAACTACTGAAAAGGAAAAACCATCACAACAACTGAAGAAGACTTCTTCAGCTGTTGTGACAAACTCTGAGTCTTCAGTACTTGGTCTTCAGACTTGGCTTCAGATGATGTAACAACTGATGACTTCAGTAGATATCATCAGTTGTTGTCTTCAGTCTTTGTCTTCAGACTTTGTGCTTCAGTAGAAGGTCTTCAGTTCTTCAGTTCTTCAGCTTTTGATTCTTCAGTACTTGTCTTCAGTACTTGAAGTCTTCAGTACTTGTAAGATCAGTACTTCAGACTTTAGTACTTGGTCTTCAGTACTTTGGAGTCTTCTTCAGCTGTTGTTCTTCAGTTCTTTGATTTTCATACTTTGTTCTTCAGACTTTGTCAGAACAGCTGATGGTTGGAGCTAAGATGCTCTCGAGTCTGACATTCAAGCAAGAGAACACAATAGCTGATGGGAGTCTTCAGCAGTTGTTGTGATGTAATGTGGGACTTAGAGGTTTTCCTGATCTTGGCTCATTGGTTCTTTTGGTCCAACAAACTCCCCCTGAACCAATGCAGCCAAAACCTCTAATTATTGGTTGTCCCACGTATTGGTGGCATTATGATTGGTCTATTTCCTTCTAGATCAGATTAGAAGTTGACCCAGATAAGCACTGGCCTGAGAGGTAGTCTCTAGTGTTTGTTTGGCTAAGTATGGATGGGAGCTCTGTCTTGGGGAATTGGACACAGAGCTGTTGTCCCATCCATGAGATCTACCTCCCATATACAAGCCTGTAGGATTCTCTGGTGTAGGCTCGGACAAAGATCATTTGTTCATCTTTGGTCATGCCCTCATACCCACCATCGAACAATCCTTCACAGCCGTATGTCTCTGAGACATACTTGACCTGTTTCCCATTTTTGAGCTCAACTGTTGTGATTTGCTTGTAAGCAAATTCATCTGGATGTTTGCCTTCTAGCAACAAGTTGAGCTCATCTTTGCGGAAGTTCTCAAGCTTCTTATAAACTAAGCCTTTCCTCACCATCCTGTTCTCCAACATCATTTCAGGAGGTAGCTTAGCTTTATAAGCTTTCTCGAACTCTTCCACAATTTCCCAGGGTGTTACTACAAGAGCCACAGTGATTACTTTATCTACAATTCTCTTCATTTGGCTCTTGTACCTCACAGGAATATTGTTCTTTGTGATCCTGTGAGCCACCCTAGGATCAGGCCAAGTCCTCACTCTCTCCTTGCTATATTGGAAGGTTTGTTTGAGAGTGAAGAGTCTCAGAGCTTCTTTCTTCATATTCATGATAGAGGTAGAGGCAGCATATGCTTGGTCAATAGACTTAAGCATTTCAGCATCATGAAGATGCTGCTGTGCCTCTTCCTCTATCTTCACCTTCACAGTTTCCATCTGTGAGGTGGGAGTGATGGTTTGGGATTTGGCTTTTGGTAGAGGGATGACTGCTGAAAGAGGCAGTCTATCCTCCTCATCACCCTCTTCTTCTTCTTCTTCTTGCAGCCTCAACACCCTTCTCTTCTTCTTCAAGGGTGGATCATTGGCTGCGGGTTTTGGTGGTGAAGGGGTTGGTTTAGTGGGTTGTGGTTGGGTTGTTGGTGTGGGAATGTTGGCAGGCACTGCTAGTAACCTAGAGATAAGGGCTGGTTTGGTCTGTTTTACTAGCAGTGTCCTGTTCCCAGCACCTGCTTCAGATAGGGCCTCAGCGACCAGTCCCTTTGTGAAGTCACCAGCTGAACAGATCTTGGTGGCTATAGCCAAGATCCTGTCCCTGGTCCATGCTTTGACATCAAGGACTGGTCTGCCCAGATACTTCGAAATGAATCTACTCATAGCCTCGAGTCTCTTTTTATCCTCTTGGCTATAAGTAGACCATCGGTATTCGATCTCCCTAGTCTCCATCTTTCTGAGCTCCTGATCTAGCAATGTTGTGTTCTTGTCAAAGCCTTGCCTGAACAGCTGACCAATGGCAGAGTCCATTGATCTGCTTTGTTAAGCATCAGCCTCCTTGACAAGGGCTGCTAGATCAGAGTCAGCCACCATCTTTTCCTCCTCTCCCTTTTTCTTATCAGTGAAACTGAAATCCTTTTGGATGTCAGCCACTTCTATTTGCTCAACCTCCCTCTCTTTCCTCTTCCCTTTCTCCCTCACCTTCCTAGTCTCCTCAACCAACTCCTTCTCAACCACCACCTCTTTCTCTGCCTCTACTTCCTCCTCACCCCTCTTCCTCTTGACTTGCACTGATGTCTCCCCCTTTTTGGGTGCATTGGTTGGGGTTTGACTATCAGCAAGTGCCTTAGAAATGGCAACCTCCACCATGGGTTGGATGTATGTGGGAAGCCTCTCATCAAGGGTTTGAATGACTAACTCTTTAAGCATGGGTGTGATGAGAGGTAGGGATTTTTGGAGGATAGCATCCAGCTGCTCAGGGGGGTTCTGACCCTGAGAGCTAGTGCCAGAAGCAGGGGCTGGTGGCCGAGTTTGTGGGAGTGGCTCAGTGTTTATGAGACCTTCGGGTGAAGGTGCCATCTGTGGGGTAGTGGTGGCAGATGGACTTCTATCCTGAGTCATTTGAGCAAGCAGCTCTTTGAGTCTGCTTATCTCATCCTCTAGGATAGTGTTTTGAGCTACTACATCGTAGAAGAAGCTCAGGTCATCATCAGCATGAGCTGAATCACCTGACCTCCTGACAATGTCAGGATGTACATGCCCTGAGTGTGGCTCAGTAATGGCATGTGCCCCTTGTTCATGGTACTGGGGACTTCTAGCCTCCGGATTGGATCCATCATCGGCAGTTGCCTCTGGTGAGGTCTTAGTGATGTTACCAGCTTCACCCTGCTCAGATGTTGATGCAGGGGAAGTGGCAGCCTCACCAGAATGTCCTATCTCCCTAGCCACACTGGGAGATTGGACTGATTCTCTGTGCTGTGGGCTCCCACTGGCACTTGTATCCACCCCCTCTTCGGTTGGAGTCTCCCCAGTTGTAATAAGTTTCTAGGGAGAGGGTGGAGTGCTCAGATGAGTCAGCACTTTGGCTATTGCCAATGTTAGGCTTTGGGGGGCGGTCTCATCAAGAGATGGGCTCGAAGCAGTGTGCACATGGGGAGGACTGTGCTCTTCAATGGCAGTCTTCTCAAATGATAAAGACTCCAGTAATGTGGTTGCCCCAAAATTGGTTGCATCAGGCTCCTATTGAGAGGAAGCCTGTGCGGCTGTGGTGGGTGGACTCGTGGTACCTGCTGGGAGAATCGAACCAGCAGGCACATCCTGCCTTTGTGTTGCAGGGGCATCCTCAGGGGACTCATCTCCCTGAGTAGCCTTTTTGGGCTTCTTTTTGGCTTTTGGTTTGGTGGGGACTTTGGATTTAGAGGTGGAGGCTGTGGGTTCCTGGTGCGTGGGTTTTCGCAGCCGGCCAGCCTGTTTGAGTGTTTGGTCAGTGTTGTGCCTGGAGTATACCTCGGCTAGAACAGCCATGGCAGGGACCCCAGTGCCAACTAGTCCCTCAGCCAGAAGCTGGTTCTCTATTATGGCCATAATGAACCGAGGATACAAGATCCATCGGTTAGAAATTGGTTTTGTGGCCATATCCTTTATTTCCAAAAATAGTATATCAGTTAAGTTTAACGGTTGTTTTTCAAGGATAGAGAACAATACCTGTTGCCACCGTGTGGACATCTGGTCCCACGAAGAGGTTTTGGGAGCCAGACACACGTTCACCATGTGGAAGATCAGTCGTTGAGGGTCAGGAAAGTGTTTCTACAACAAGGTGGAGGCGGAGAGGTTACCCTGGTAGTCGTGGGATGTGAATGAGAGATCCAGGGCACCTTTGGGGTAGGAAGTTGGGTGGGTGGCATCCTCCAGCTCTAGGGTTTGACGTAGGGTAGCTGGAGTGATAACCACGGGTTTGTCGTTGACGGAGGACCGGAGAGAGACCTCGCCATCCTGCTCACCGGTTTGGACGGTTACATTTGTCCAAACCTCCTCCAAGGAGTCGGTGTATATAGTGTGGTTCAGGAGAAAAGCCGTTTTGTATGGTGAGTCGTTCATAAGATCGACGGCTTGGTGAAACTTAGGCCATAATGGCGATTTTGTAAGATGGGCGACACAGTTGTGTCGAGGTTTCAGTTGCATGGTCGCCATTAATGGTGTATGGGAATTTCAGAGGTTAGGAAGGATTAGGTCAAGTGAGGAGTAAATGCTCTGAAAGTGGGGTATTTATAGGGTAGGTCAAAGGTTGAAAGAAAACTACTGAAGGTTTTGGTGTTAGTTATCAGTTGTTGTAACAACTGATGACGTGGTTTTAACCTTCAGTGGTTGTAACATCTGAGGACTTGGTGTTGGTCTTCAGTAGTTGAAACTACTGAGACTTTGGTTTTGTCCTTCAGATGTTGTAAACGTCTGAAGAGTTACTGTCAGTCTTCAGTAGTTATGAACGACTGATGACCTAATATTCTTCTTCAAACTTTGTAACAACTGAAGACTTGGTGTTAGCCTTCAGTAGTTGTGAAACTACTGAAGACATGGTTTTGTCCTTCAGTTGTTTGGGTATGAAACAGCAGCTGTTGTCATCAGCTGATGAGAAATTACTCATCAGCTGTTTCCATCAAGTCAGTTGTTTCATGCTAGCCTCCACACTTACTCATCAGCTCTTTAGCTGACTTTCAGATGTTTCATTGACCCTTCAGCTTTTGTGAATATTTATGTCTTCAGCTTTTGTGATCAGATGTTCAAAAATACTGATGAAATATTCTTCAGAGCTGGTGAACAAATTTTTTTTCAGTACTTGTGTAAGATCACACATCAGTACTTGTGAGCAAAATTTGTTCTTTAGTACTTATTTATTTGAAAATCATACATCAGTAGTTGTAATCCACCTCACTACTTTAGTTGTTTTCAATAAATAATGTACATCAGTACTTTGAGTCATTTTAGTCTTCAGTAGTTGTGAGAGAGCTGAAGACTAAATTACTCATCAGTACTTATATTTGACCTAATGCTCATCAGTAGTTGTGAAGTAAAAGCATCAGCAAAGGTCAAATCAGTCAAGCTGCAGCATACCAAGCCTTAGTACCAAATTTTGGAATGTGGCACTATCTAAAGGCTTAGTAAAAATGTCTGCAAGCTCATCAGCACTAGGCACAAACTTAGGATCAATCAGACCTTTCTCATAGCAATCTCTGATAAAATGATGTCTGATCTCAATATGTTTGGTCCTAGAGTGCTGGACTGGATTCTTAACAATACAAAGAGCTGAAGCACTATCCATTAATAATGGAGTCTTAGTCTCAGTAATGCCATAATCTAGAAGTTGGTTCTGAAGCCAGAGTATTTGAGAGGTATAACTTGCAGCAGCAATATACTCAGCTTCAGCAGTGGATGTAGCAATGGATGTTTGTTTCTTACTCTGCCAAGAAACAAAACAATTTCCTAGGAATTGGCAACCACCAGAAGTGGATTTTCTGGTGACTTTGCATCCTACATAGTCACTATCAGAGAAAGCAACTAATTTGCAAGAATGCCCAGCTGAATACCAAAGACCTAGTGATTGGGTACCTTGCAGATATCTAAAGATCCTTTTGACTGCAATCAAATGGGATTCTTTAGGGGCAGCCTGAAATCTAGCACAAGCACATGTTGAAAACATGATGTCTGGTCTAGAAGCTGTAAGGTACATCAAAGACCCAATCATACATCTGTAAAGGGTTTCATCAACCGCTTTACCTTTCTGATCTACATCTAGTTGGGTGATGCTGCTCATGGGAGTAGAGCAGGGCTTACAGGTTTGTAAATCAAACTTACTCAACAACTCTTTGGTATACTTGGACTGATGAATGAAGATTCCATCGTCCTGTTGTTTGATTTGCAACCCCAGAAAGTACTGTAATTTTCCCATAGCACTCATTTCAAATCTTAGCTTCATAAGCTTTGTAAATTCATCACACAACTTTGGATCAGAGGATGCAAAGATGATGTCATCAACATAAATCTGAACAAGGAGCTTATGTTGTCCCATAGTCTTGATGAATAAAGTTTTATCAATGGTGCCTCTAGTGAACTTATTCTCTAGAAGAAAGGTTGAGAGTGTCTCATACCAGGCTCTAGGTGCTTGCTTCAACCCATAGAGAGCCTTATCAAGCTTGTACACCCAATCAGGATGTTTATTGTCCTCAAAGCCTGGTGGTTGACACACATAAACTTCTTCTTTTATTTTTCCATATAGGAAGGTACTTTTGATATCCATTTGATAAACCTTGAGACTGTGAAAGGCAGCATAAGCTAAGAACAGTCTGATTGCTTCCAGTATGGCCACAGGTGTAAAGGTCTCATCATAATCGATGCCTTCCTCCTGTGCAAACCCTTGGACAACCAGTCTGGCTTTGTTCTTGACAATTTGGCCCTTCTCATCTGTTTTGTTCCTGGATACCCACTTGGTGCCTATAGCACACTTATCTTTGGGTAATGGAACAAGCTCCCACACTTGCTGTTTCTTGAATTGAAGAAGCTCAAGTTGCATAGCTTCCACCCATCCATTGTCTCTTAAAGCAATATGATAGTTCTTTGGCTCTTGCTGACTGATGAAGAGAGCATAGAAGCAGAAGTTGGACAATTGATTCCTGGTTGAAACTCCAGCATGGATATCACCAATGATTTGAGATGTGGGGTGATTCTTGAGCTCTTGATAGACTATGATGTCTGTGCAAGTGTTTGTAGACCCATCAGCAGCAACAGATGATGATGGAGATTCCTGAAACCATGTAGAGGATGGCAGCTCAAACGAAGTAGAGCAAGCAGAAATCTCATCAGCATTTGTAGTGGATGGAGCTGCTGAGGCTACAGGAGCATCAGGTTCAGTGGACTCAGGCAGGTTGTCACTGATCCTGAAGAGGTGAGTACTGACTACATCATCATCAGTACCACAAGGTGGAGATCTGCTGACAAGCTCAACAGATGGAGGTTGATAAGGAACATATTGCAGTATGTCCAGATCAAACAACTCCACAGGGTTTTGTGGAATCTTGTCCTTTGGAGATTCATTGAACTTAACATGCAGAGTTTCTTCAACCCCCTTAGTTCTACAGTTGAAGACTCTGTATGCCTTGCAAGTTGATGAATAACCAACAAAATACCCTGCATCCACCTTACTAGCAAACTTCTGGAGTGGGTTGCTAGTGTTGAGAATAAAACAAGGACACCCAAAGGCTCTAAAGAATGAAATAAGAGGGGCCAAATGATGAAGAACTTCATATGGAGTCTTCATCAACCTCTTATTCACTAAAGCTCTATTCTGTACATAGCAGGCTGTATTGACAGCTTCAGCCCAAAGGTCAGTGGCAACCCTGAGTCAGCCAACATTGACCTTGCTGCTTCAATGAGGGTCCTGTTCTTTCTCTCCACCACTCCATTCTGCTCAGGAGTTCTAGGAATGCTAAACTGCCTTCTAATTCCCTTGGACAGGTAGAAGTCATTAAGTGTGTGGTTTCTAAACTCTGTTCCATTGTCACTTCTCACACACTTGACCTGTAGGGAATACTGCTTTTCTACAAGTAACACAAAGTTCATTATAGTCTTGGCTGCTTCATCCTTGGAGTGCAAGAAGAAAGTCCATACAAACCTGGAATAATCATCCACAATTACCAGGCAGTATTTCTTCTTTGCCATGCTCATTACTCTGACAGGACCAAAGAGATCCATGTGCAAGTGCTGCAAGCAGGCAGTGGACTTTGGTTCTTCTATTGAAGGGAATGAAACTTTGTGTTGTTTTCCTTTCAAGCAAGCAGTGCAGTCATGTTCACACTTGAACTCCTTCTGAGGCAGTCCTCTTACTAAACCATGGCTTATAAGCTGATTCATATTCTTGAAATTAACATGACCCAGCCTTCTATGCCATAGTGTAGACTCTTGAGGAGATGCCTTGGAGAATAGGCAAGGATGCCCTTTTAGATCAATCTTTTTGGAAGGATCTAAGGCATACACTCTTCCTTTCCTGTTGGCCTTCAGGAGAGTGTGTTCATCCAATGCCTTGTCAATCAAACTCAGAACTTTGGATGACAGAATCCGACAGTTCTGGCTTGTGAAAAGGGCAACATGGCCTTTGTCACACATTTGACTGACACTCAAGAGGTTGTACTTGAGATTCTCCACATGGTTAACATCATCAAACCTTATTTCCCCACTAGAAAAAAAGCCTTTACCAATGATGTAACCCTTTGCATCATTGCCAAAGGAAACAAATCCCTTCTTTCCTTGAGAGTAGTCATTAAGAAGGGAGCTGCTTCCTGTCATGTGCATGGATCCTCCACTGTCTACATACCAGATGCTTCTATGGTATGTTGAAGAACCCTGCAAACACAACCATATGTTAGTTTGTCTTGGGGACCCAAACTTGCTTGGTTTTGGGTCTGTTCTCAGCTACAGGTGCAGTACTAACAGGTGTGTTGTGTGTCACAGCTTGAGGTGAAGAAGATGGTACAGAAGAGGAACCCTTTGGCTTGGACTTCCTTTTCTGTGGTTTCAACATAGGAGCATCTAAGTGGTTGACTCTTCCCACTAGGTGCTGAACCATCATCACCAATTGTGTCTGACTCTGTGATAAGGCCTTCAGCTCTTCAGACACATTAGAGTTTGCTGATGATGAGTTCCTATGTTGTACCATCTTTTTCTGAGCAACCTCAGCTGCTGCCTGAGTAATCCCTACATTCTTTTTAGATTTAGCTTTGGGCTTAGGGATCTCAGGCTTGGATGTTGCTAGTACAAACTTGGTTTCAAACTCATTCTTCATTTTATTGATGCTTTCATTAATTTCCTCCTTCTGTTTGAGTTTGGAACCCCTTTTGTACCAGCAATCATCAGTAAGATGATTGAACAAGCCACATATCTCACATGGCTTTTTCTTCATCTTATGCTGATCATCAGCTGAAGAGGATTTAACTGCTGAAGACTTGTTCTTCAGCTGTTTGTTATCAGTACTAGCAGTTTTCTTCCTAGTGCCTGCTTTCCTGGTATCCTCTCTAGCTGTCTTCAAACCTTTCCTACTGTTAGTTTTCTTCTCTTTAGTGCTAACAGTATTTGAGGTTTGAACATCAGATGTTGTCACTTGCTCTCCAATACCTTCAGTACTTCTAGTGACAACACCTGAGTTGATCAGCCTTTTGGTCATGTGACAGTCAGCATTTGAACCATCAGCTGTTGTAGCATCAGCTGATTGGTTTTGGCAGGAGTAAATGCTGACATCTATCTCTGATGATGCTGATTCAGAGGATAGTAAGTCACATGATGAGAAGGATTGGTTATTGCTCTCCTCATCAGATTCAACTTCTACTCTTGAAGTGAAATCTGTGGGAGGAGCAGTGTGATTATAACCAATGCCAAACTTCACATTGGAAGCTGACTGCTTGCTAAGAAGCATTTCAAAACCCTTGCATGATTGCACACATCGATCACACTCAACTTGGGTGGTTGCAAGAGTTTCCTTGAGGTCTTTGTACTTCTCTAGAAGTACATCTTCCCTAGCTTTGTCATCTTTGATTTGGCATTTAAGCTTGTAAATCTCATCATTTTTATCTTTTAGAACAACCTCAAAATCAGCTTTTCTTTTGGAAATTGTTTGCTCAAGCTCAAGATTTTTATCTATTAAAGCTACATTTGCTTCTCTAATAGAAGCAAATGCTGCTATGCATGATTCTGAACAAAGCTTGGCTTTTGCCTCAGTGGATACCTGAGATGAGGCATTGGATGATGACCCTTCAGCAGAATCAAGGGCCATCAGAGCAAGATTTCCAAAAGGTTGGTCACCACCATGTTGACCAGCACCTTGAAGTAGTTGATCCTGACTAGATAGCTCTTCTGGTAGACTACTCCAGTCAATAACAGTTGGGGTGAAAAAGCTTTGTTGTTGAGGTTGTGTGTGGTGATGAGATTGGGAAGAATGAGGCTCTGGAAGAGCATGAGGTGGTTGAGCCGGGGGTGCTTGAGTTTGACTAGGCTGAGGCATGTAGTAACAGGGGTAAGGATATGGCATATGACCCTGTGGCACAAAATAAGCAGGTGGTGCCTGTGCCTGAGATGGATAGCTAGAACTGGAGGAAGGTTGCCCTTTGTGCTGTGAGCTATTGCTGGGAAAAGTCACAAAGGGTGCAGATGAGTTAGATCCAGATGATCTACACTCTCTTGCAAAGTGTCCAAGCCTTTGGCACTTGTGACACCATAACTTGCTCTTGTCAAAACCAACTTTGGTTTTGCCAGAGAGTCCTGGGAATTTCCTACCAGTTCTCTTGTAGAACTTTTGAGAACGGATATTTATCATTGCCATTTGGTTCAAAATATCCATCTCTTCCAGATCATCATCTGGAATGCCCTTCAAGTCCTCCATCAGAAAACACAAGTTGTCACCACCACCTCCTGAACTACTAACACCAACAAAAGCTTGTTCTGAGTTGGTAGAGAAATCAATATGCTCATCATAAGAACTTTCTGATGAAGCATATTCTGACTCATGACTTATCAAGGCAGCATTACCTTGGACAAAGTCATCAGCAAGTTTTCCAGAAGATGACAACTTCCTCTTTTGCCCTACCTCTCTCTCAAAAGTGAGCAATTTCCCATGAAGTTGGGTGAGAGATAGAGTGTCCAGGTCAGCACTGGAGCGTAGGACAATGGTATATGTGTCCCATCTCTCAGGCAATGACCTGAGGAACCTGTTGTTCATCTGGCTTTTGGAGTACTCTTGTTTGACCATCTTCAGCTCAGAGATCAAACAAGAGAACCGCTCAAACTGCTAGGTTAGAGTCTCACCCTTTCTATATGAAAATGTCTCATATTGTTGGGCGAGGATTTCCCTATTGTTTGCTAAGACCGAATCAGTTCCTCCAAATTGTTCCTTTAGAGCAACCCATAGGTCATGAGCAGACTCATGATGCAAGAGCCCTGAATATATCTCATTAGGAATGGTCATGGCTAGAATTCCATGGGCTCTAGCATCAATTTCGAACAGCTTTAGATCTTCGTCCGAATATTGTTCAGGTTTCTTCGCAACCTGTTCATTAGATTCCGGGACGCTCACCATAGGCTTGTATGGCCCATGCACCACTGACTTCCAACAACCAGCACTGTTGACAGCCAAGTGGTGTAGCATACGTCTTTGCCATATGTTATACTCGTTCCTAACCAGCATCGGAGGCTTGGTTGCGGAACCAGTATTGTGAGGATCATTAGTTGGTGTAGTCATCTCAGGTTTTAGTCAAAAACAAGTTTAAACACGACAAACGTAACTCGAAACCACCAAAAGACCTCAAGATTTTGGCCAGAAACAGCAAAAACTCACTCTCTATGGCTAATTCTTGCAAATTGCTAATTCGATCAAACAGAGAGATCAAAAGTGCAGTTTCAAATGATCAATAGTGAAATTGATCAATGATTAACCTGCTCTGATACCATTTGACAGGATCTCAGCCTCTCATTTGATTAATCAGATTATGTTTGCAGCGGATTTAGCACATTAATTAGCAATTAATGCAAGAACATAAAGATATTGCATGTAAAAGCACAAGCATAGAGATAGAAAAGAGTTCTGCGAAATAATAAATGCTCAATTGCTTAGCACGTTTCGGCCATTAAAACAGTATGGTTCACCATCCTTTTATAGGCGGAAAAAGGATGGTGGTGATGTCCTTTCTCTGACATCACTGAATATTAAAATTACAACTGACAAAACATAAAACTACTAAAGATGTCAACAGCTGACATCTTCTTACAAAAGTTTCCTAAGTACTGACAAGAGTAAAACTACTGAAATCCTACAACGACTGAAGAACAAACTCTTCAGTCGTTTGTAACTACTGATGCTATAACAACTGAAGAACATGCTCTTCAGTTGTTGTGCAACTACTGAAACGAAATAAACTACTGAAAAGGAAAAACCATCACAACAACTGAAGAAGACTTCTTCAGCTGTTGTGACAAACTCTGTGTCTTCAGTACTTGGTCTTCAGACTTGGCTTCAGATGATGTAACAACTGATGACTTCAGTAGATATCATCAGTTGTTGTCTTCAGTCTTTGTCTTCAGACTTTGTGCTTCAGTAGAAGGTCTTCAGTTCTTCAGTTCTTCAGCTTTTGATTCTTCAGTACTTGTCTTCAGTACTTGAAGTCTTCAGTACTTGTAAGATCAGTACTTCAAACTTCAGTACTTGGTCTTCAGTACTTTGGAGTCTTCTTCAGCTGTTGTTCTTCAGTTCTTTGATCTTCATACTTTGTTCTTCCGACTTTGTCAGAACAGCTGATGGTTGGAGCTAAGATGCTCTCGAGTCTGACATTCAAGCAAGAGAACACAATAGCTGATGGGAGTCTTCAGCAGTTGTTGTGATGTCATGTGGGACTTAGAGGTTTTCCTGATCATGGCTCATTGGTTCTTTTGGTCCAACAAAGAGTCTGAAGGAGAAAGCTCAGAACCAAAGGTATATGATGATTTATGCACAAATTTATGTATTGAGAAAGTTCAAAGGTATAGAGTTCATAATGAGAACTTGATAATGGAAGTTGAAAAACTTCAATATCAAGCTCGAAAGCACAAGTCAAATGAAAAGATTTTTAAAGAAAAACTTGAAGGTCTAAATAAAACGGTGTACAACTTACAATTAAATCTTCATGATAAAGAATGTACAAGTAATGATTTGACTAACAGAAATAATGAATTCGCCTTGGAAATTAATCGACTCAACAGTGAACTAGCCTCGGCTAAATTGACTGTTGAAAAGTTTGAACTTTCATCAAACATGGTTGAAGGTATTATCAAATCTCAAATGACACAGAAGATAAAAGGAGGAAGATGTGGTGTTGGATTTTCAAACATCGCTCCTCCAATTAATCATGATTATTCATGTTTGCCTTCATCTGATGTCATTTGTGATTGTGATATGAGTTATGGGATAGGTTTTTACCTTCCTCAGACTTAAAACCTTCAGTCAAAATAAATTTGACCGTTGATCCTATCACAATAACAAAACTAAACAATCAACTAAAATTTTTGTGCAGATAATGTGAAGGTGGATGGTTTGGTTGAAGAGTGGGAGAGTGATAGTGAGAGTGAGAATAAAAGTGAGAGTTTGAAAAATAAGAATGTAAACAATTTCAAATCTGATTGTAATCAAACTTCATTGAGGAATGAAAAGTATGTTGATTTAAATGAAACAAGATCAAATATAAACTGTAATCTGAAAGAAAGTCAAAGGGCAAATCATAAACTAAATCTTGAAAAAGATTTTAAAAATAGATTTGTTTCTAAAGGTTTAATTAAAGATGAAGATTATATTTTTAAAGAAACGAATTTTCGATTCTTTAAAAATAAACTTCATCAGAATGCTAACCCTGTGAAACAAGATATGTGTAGCCCAGATGTGCAAAAGACTGCTCCTTCCACATCAATTCTGAAAATTCAAAAGCCTGGTCTTTCTCCGGCATCTATTCGAATAACAAAGCCTGGTCCTTCTCCAGCACATTCTAAGACTGGTCCAATTCCAGCATCATCCATTCCAAAAGTCTCAGCAGTTAAACCAAATGAACAAGCAAAGATGAACAAATCACCCATTTCCTCGAATATGTCTAAGATGAACAAGCAATTATCAAATGAAGCAAAGATTCGAGAGACTGTGCAGAAAGTTAAACCAAACAGTCAATCTGACTTTGGTTTCTATGACAATTTTCATAATTATCATCCACAGTTTGTTTTCCACAAACAACAAAGGAAATGTTATCAGTGTTGAAACATAAATCATCTTGCAAATAATTGTCTTTTTCGACAAAAATCATGAAGCAAACAACGATTTCATAATTCTATTGCTAACAATAGAAAATTGTTTTTCACTTGTGGAAAATTTTCAAAACCAATGAAATCAAAGGTTGAGAATGCTAATGATGTCGAAAAGAACAAGAATTTGAAAAATGATTTAAAAGATAAAATCAAATTGAGAAGTGTTAATGAAAAGACTGATGTGCTAAACAAATATAACAATCTCAAATCTTTTGTCTAACTGCAATACAGAATGTGCTCAAGTCGTGTTTGACTTGGGTACCAAAGACTAAGTAATTCTTTTACTTATGCAGGGACAACCGCAAAAGCTTATTGAAAGCCTATGGCATGTAGACAGCGGTTGTTCAAGACATATGACTGGGAATTTATCATTACTTCAGGATGTTCAGTCATATAATGGTGGAAGAGTGATTTTTGCAGGTGACAAAGGAGGACGTATTACTAAACGTGGTATAGTTACAAATGGTGTCCTAAGTTTTGAGAATGTGAATTTGGTTGAGGAATTAAAACATAACCTGCTAAGTGTGTCTCAAATTTGTGACAAACAGTATTCTACACACTTTACTAACAAAGAATGTTTAATCATAAAGCCTGGTTTTGTAATTCCTGATGAATGGGTTTTGGTGAGGACTCCGAGAGACAATGATACATATCTTCTTGATATGCATTATTCTAATTCTTTGGTAACCGCTTCATGCTTATTATCCAAATCCTCGGAGAATGATTCCATGTTATGGCATTGTCGGTTGGGACATGTGAATCTTAAAAACATGAATAAACTGGTACGTGGAAATCATGTCATTGGTTTACCCGAAAAAGAATTTCAATTAAATGAACATTGTCTGTCATGTTTAAAGGGTAAACAACATAAATTTCCTCACAAACCAATGGCACACAACTCAATCGAATCAATCTTACAACTCTTACACATGGATCTATTCGATCTAGTGAGTGTTTTAAGTTTGGGTCGAAGATCTTATTGTTTAGTTGTTACTGACGATTTTTCTAGATTTACTTGGGTGTTTTTCTTAGCATCTAAGGATGAGACTCCACATCTTTTGATCAAGTTCATTAATTTGGTAGAGAATCAGACAGATAAAAAGGTTAAATGCATCCGAAGTGACAATGGAACAGAGTTTTGTAATCAGACGTTGAATGAGTTTTGTGAATCCAAGGGAATTGCTAGACAATTCAGTGCTGCAGGCACTCCACAACAAAATGGAGTTGCAGAACGATGAAATAGAACAGTCATTGAAGCTGCTAGAACAATGATATTTGCTGCCAAATTACCACTATTCTTTTAGGCTGAAGCAGTAAACACTGCATGTTATGTTCAGAATCGTGTTCTAATAAATAAAAGATTAAATATGACTCCTTATGAAATATTTTATAAACACAAACCCAAAGTAAAATATTTTAAAGCCTTTGGTTGTTGCTATACTTCGTTACATACAACCGAATCAAACTCAAAATTTTCTAAAAAGGCTGATGAATGTTACTTTGTGGGATATGCAGCTAATAAAGTTGCATATTGAGTTTATAATAAAAGAACAAGACAAATAATTAAGTCATTTAATATTGATTGGCACGAGCTTAACATAACTGATGCAGGTTTGGCTCCTTCATGGGTTTATGATTATGAATCTTTGTTCATAAATTTTAAAATTTCTAAATCTTCATCTGCAGATACTGATTCTCAAGCATTACCTTTGGAAAACAAAATCCTTGAGGAAATTCCATCTCTTATATCTGATGATTCTGCAATTCCATCATCATCCAAGAGTATTCCTACTGCTTCTGTGCATGTGTCTGAAAGTTCTGATTTACCAGACCATCTTTCAGACCAAATCTCTAATCAGGAGCCGGAAGAATAACTGAATTCACCATTGTCTTCATCTTCTTCAGAGACTATTGATACTCCAATAGAAGTCATTCAAGTTCCATTTGAAGATTCTCCAAATGTGTCTACTGCTTCTGAAAATCACATTTCAGATGACATGTTTGAAGAAAATATTGTGTATCAGTCTAGAAACTCTGATGAAGTGAATGTAAATGTTGAACACATCACTAACTTAGAAGATGAGATTGTTGCAGATGATATTCCTCAACTGAGAATCCATAAAACTCATCCAACTGGGGCAATCATTGGTCCATTGCATGAAGGTGTAATTACCAGAAGTCGTTCAGGGGCAATCAACACATGCTTGTATGCTTGTTTTCTATCACAAATAGTGCCCAAGAATGTTGAAATGGCACTCAAGGAAAACAGTTGGACAGAGGCAATGTAAGATGAGTTGATGCAATTTAAAAAGCTGAATATTTGGCATCTTGTAGAACTTCCAAAGGATAAGCTTCCGATTGGAACAAAGTGGATATTCAGGAACAAAACGGATGAAAAATGTGTTATAGTTCGGAATAAAGCACGTCTTGTGGTGCAGGGATTCTATCAAATTGAAGGTTTGGATTATGAAGAAGTGTATGCTCCAGTTGCAAGACTTAAAGCAATACGCATTTTCTTAGCCTTTGCTTCATATATGAATATCAAGGTGTATCAGATGGATGTCAAAACTGCGTTCTTATACGGGGAAATGAAAGAAGAAACCTATGTTTGTCAACCTCCTGGCTTTGAAGATCCAGATTATCCTGATTATGTCTACAAGTTGGATAAGGCATTGTATTGTTTACATCAAGCACCTCGTGCTTGGTATGCAACTCTGACTGAACATTTGCTTGCAAATGGGTATTCACGAGGAGCAATCGATCAAACCTTATTCATTCGTAAATCAGGCGATGACATATTTCTGGTTCAAATCTATGTCGATGATATCATTTTTGGGTCTACAAATGATAGTATGTGCACGGAGTTTGAAGTTGTGATGAAGAAGAAATTCGAGATGAGCTCACTTGGAGAAATTTCATTTTTCTTGGGTATTCAAGTTAATCAGTCTGACACTGGCATTCTCATTCATCAAGAAAAATATGTTCAGACTATTCTTGAGAAATACAAGTTTCAGGATTCCAAAGTCGCTCCAACTCCTATGTCTTCTCGTCCTACTCTCACTCCAGATCCATTAGGAGAATCAGTTGATCAACATCTGTACAGATCAATGATTGGTTCACTCATGTATCTCACTGCAAGCAGGCCGGATATATCATGTTCCCTATTTGTCAGTGTGCCCGCTATCAAAGTGATCCAAAAGAATCACACATGAAAGCTGTCAAACGGATTTTCAAGTATCTCAAGGGTCAACCTAAATTTGGTCTTTGGTATCCTCGAAATTCCGATTTCAATTTATTTGCTTATAATGATAGTGATTATGGTGGTTGTAGTTTAGACAGGAAATCGACTACAGGAGGATGTCAATTTTTGGGGAACCGACTCATTTCCTGGCAGTGTAAAAAGCAAAAAACTGTTTCCACATCCACTACCGAAGCTGAATATGTGGCTGCATCAAGCTGTTGTTCCCAGCTTGTCTGGATTCAACAACAACTTCTTGATTATGGCCTCAACATATATGACACACCAATTTGGTGTGATAACACGGCAGTACTGAACATCATTAAAAATCCCATTCAACATTCCAAAACTAAACACATTGACATCCGAATCCATTTTATCTGTGATTGTTTTGATCATAAACTTATTCATTTAAAACAAGTGCCATCAACTGAAAACATTGCTGATTTATTCACCAAGGTATTTGATCATTCTCGATTTGATTTCCTTGTGCAATCATTGGGAATGATTAACATTGGATAAATAGATTTCTTGAATCTTCAACAAAAGATTTTTCATTTTTTAGGGAATAAAATTGTAATTGTTTCTTTTCATTAAAAGACCAATCACAATTTTAGGGGGAGAAATTAGAAAAACAAATTCTGAAAAATATTTTTGGTTTTAGGGGGAGTCAAGATTCAAGAATTGTTAAAAAAGAAATTTCATGGTTAAATGAGAAATGATATTACAAAGTTCTAAACTAGTCTAAGTACTTTCAAAGGCATTTATATAAAAAGATTTGGATTATGATTGATGTGTCAATAGGCTTTGCTTTCAGAAATGAAAAGATCATACTTGAGTGATTATACTTGAATGAAAGAAATATGATTTAGTGGGGAACATATCAGGATTCTGTGAAAATACCAAAAATGTTCTAACACAGACTGAGAGTTATATTCTTGTCATACTCAAGCCTGTTATTGTTTGATTCAGTGATTATCATATACAAATATGTATATATATACAAAAGAAAATAAGAAAAAATGCAAAAAGAAATAAAATATATTAAGAAAATAAATGAGCAAAAAGATGCCAAAAAGGCCATATAGGATATAAGATGCCAAGGAGCACAAATCAAAAGATATGTCTCAAGACATACATACTATATGGTATATATTTTCTACTTTGAGAAAATTTTCTGATCACGGAAGGCAAAATCAAAAGATGGGGCATGTAAGTCCAGATGGTTTGTAAGTCCTAAACATCTTGAGAGGGCAGACGTAAGTCTGGATGGCTGTTTGTAAGTCCTTAAACTTGTTAATATTCCGTGTTAAGAAATATTTCTCAGGCTAGTTAGCTCAAATAGATATATTTTAGGAATACATAAATGGTATCACTGATCAACAATGCATGGTTTAAGTCAATTTTGGATGACTTGAAATCTCAATAGTGTCTTGAAGACTAATAAGTATTTTACAGGAGTTCTGTTTATGGGATCCACTGAGTTTATATAAAATTATTCAAAACATGACAAATATCACTCATTATGTTTCTAAGTAAAGACTGAAGTATAAGTTTAAAATGGACCAAATATATTGACAATCAACTTAACCAGTTTATTTTAAACAAAGCTGGACAGAGTCTTGACTTGATAAAGAACTATATGATCTCATTATGAAAATTCTTAAAAGAAAAGGAAGGTTCCAGTTCATGCTCCAGTTCCTCCAAATTCGTTGAAGCAATTTATTTCTTGGAGTTGTGAAAAGGATTCAGGTCAGGCTGTGATCAAATGTATTGATCGATCATATAGAATCATTGATCCAGCTGACTTAATGAAGTTTGGTAAAGACGACTTGAATAAGCTGCTACACTGTCCTATCATAGCTAACGAGTCTGTTTACTTTTTGTCTTGCCAATATGTTTGGATGACTGATCGAATCCTAAGGAATAAGTGGTATGCCTATTCTGGCACATACAAGAAAGCCAATGTTGATTTTGACTAAGGGTATTTCACCGAGCCTAGGGGGAGATTGTAGAAGATTACATGAGGCTCGGCAAAACAACGAACACCGAAAATGAAGATGCCAAGCGAAAATAGAACTCACGCGAGAAACTGAACTCGCGCGAAAGGCACAACCGCGCGAATAGGCTGTCTCGCGCGAGAACTGTTTGTTTTAGTATAAATTTGTAATTTTCGCATTTTGTAAAAGAGTTTTCCAAGTTTTTAAGTTTAGTGTTTCTCAATTTTGCTTTGTAATTGTTCTGTGTACTTTGCACAAGATTGTAATCAATTTTGATTATTAATTGAAAGCGTTTTGATTCATTGTTTCTCTTCTTCCAATCTCAATTACATTCCGTATTCTTGAGATTGAGATCTTGGTTATTATTTCTGGGAATTATCAGAGTTTTACACTTGTTTCTTCACTCTCGGAGTTGAAGCAACGACGAATTGAACCTATCATTACCACTTTGGAACGCAGAAACCTTTCTAACCCGCACGACTAGCCTAACGATGACAAACAAAGAGAACAACACGTCTCTCTTCCAACTCTTTCACACCTGTTACCATTCCCAACATATCCTATCTTCTACACTAGTCCAAGCAGTAAACGAGGGATAACTAAGAGATTTAGAGTCCATCAGAGAATCGGACTTAGACATTTAAACGCCTAGAACTTCAAATGGAAAAAGGCCAAATCGTCTTGATTCCCTGTTGTTATCTTAACCGAATCCTTTGTACCTCCTTAGTTATTTGACCCTTGGTATAATAAATATATCTATGATACCTTTATCATTGATAACACTCGGTACTTGACAAGGTATGTTATCTCGAACAGGAGGAGACATGGGTGACCATGCAAAGCAAATTAGAATCACGGGTGCACACGTAATTGTAATTTGTCGTGCATGAGAATTTTGGCAACTCTATTGGGTGATAACGGTCATAATCAGTGCAAATTTTCATTTCCATACTTGGAGACATGAGGTCTCGGTTCTCATAAAGCCTCACTATTGATATGCAAACAAATCCTTCATTCCTATTAGTATGTTACAATTTATTTTAAAATCAATAATTATTATCCGATTAGTGACTATTATGTATTGTGAATTGAAGAAATCATGTCTAGAAGAAGAGCTGGACGCCAGTGTGGACGAGGAACCATCAACATGACTCAAGCTGAGTTGAATGCTATCATCAATGAGCGTGTTGCTGATGCGCTTGTAGCCTATGAACAGGCCCGTAATCAGAACCAGAACAACTAGAATCTGAATCAAGGAGGTCCAACAACCTGTACCTTCAAGATGTTTATGGATTGTAAGCATCACTCCTTCAGTGGTTCTGATGGTGCTGTCTCATTACTTTGCTGGCTGGAGAAACTCGAGTCGGTGTTCGCCATGTGCAACTGTCCTACGGGAAATCATGTCAAGTACGCCTCTGGCACACTGGAAGGACTAGCTTTGACATGGTGGAACTCATAAGTCCAGACCTTAGGGCTTGATGCTGCTAATGGCTTGCCATGGGATGATTTCAAGATTTTGAAGAAAGAAGAGTATTGCCCCAGAAACAAAGTCTAGAAACTAGAAGCAGAGTTTTGGAATCTTAAGATGATTGGTTCTGACATTGAGGAATATACGACTCGTTCGCACGAGTTGGCTGCTTTATATCCTCAGATGGTGACCCCGGCCTACAAACGGATTGAGAAGTACATTGATGGTCTAGCTCCTCAAATCCAGGCTAGTGTTATGGCTGCTGATCCTGTCACTATTCAGCAGGCTATCCGATTAGCTCACAAGCTCACTGATCAGGCAGTGGCACAGGGTACTTTGCCTAAACGTGGCGCTGCATCTGGCTCATCTGATCATAAAAGGAAATGGGATGGTAACAACAGCAAGTCTTCAAGCTCCAATAACACCTAGCAACAACAGACCAGAAAGTTTGACTTATCAAGAAGCTTCACCAATAACAATCAGAACAACAACAACAACAATGGTCAGGGATCGAGCAACTATGCGGGCAAGTATCCGAAGTGTGACCGGTGCAACTTTCATCATCATGGCCAGTGTGATCGACTCCGTTGTCAAAGGTGTGGAAAGATGGGTCATGCTGCTAAAGACTGCAGGGGTGAAATGATGACTCAGCAACAACCCTAACAACAACGCCAGGGTGGAGTGACTAGAGGCTGTTATGAGTGTGGTAAGGAGGGCCACTACAGGAAGGATTGCCCACAGCTGAAGACTGGAAACAAAGGCAACAATGGAAGCAATGCTAAAGGTCATGCTTTTGTGATTGGTTCTGGCGAGGCAAGGAATGATCAGAATGTAGTTACTGGTACGTTTCCCCTGAATGGTTATTTTGCTTCTATACTGTTTGATACCGGCACTAACAAGAGTTTTGTTTCCAACAAGTTCATTAAGTATTTAGATGTAACCTTAGCTGATGTGGAGCCTAGTTACACTGTAGAGTTAGCTGACGGGAAACTAATCGAGGCAACTCACATCATAAAGGGATGCAAGCTAGGGTTATGTGGTCATGAGTTAGATATAGATCTGATGCTTGTCACACTTGGTAGCAACGATGTAGTTGTTGGAATGGACTGGTTGTCCAAGAATCAAGCTGAGATCATATGTGGTGAGAAAATCGTTCGTGTACCACTTCCTAGTGGTGAAGTTTTGTCAGTTCAGGGCGAACGGAGTGGTACGGTCTCAGGAACCATCTCCTACATGAAAGCCCAGAAGTGCTTGCGTAAGGGTCACACCGCTTTCCTTGCTATGGTCACTGAAAAGAAACCGAGGGAAAGAAGATTGAAGATATTCTTGTTGCATGTGATTATCCCGAGGTTTTCCCTGAAGACCTACCCGGTCTCCCACCGCATCGCCAAGTCGAGTTCCAGATTGATTTGGTACTTGGAGCGCACCTATCACGAGAGCACCGTACAGATTAGCCCCAAAAGAACTACAAGAGCTGTCTACGCAATTACAGGAACTCTTGGATAAAGGGTTTATCAGACCTAGCTCATCACCGTGGGGAGCTCCAGTCCTGTTTGTCAAGAAGAAGGACGGAACCTTTCGTATGTGTATTGATTATAGGGAATTGAACAAGGCAACGGTTAAGAATCGTTACCCTCTCCCGCGCATCGACGATTTGTTCGATCAACTTCAAGGGTCGAGTTTCTATTCCAAGATAGATCTGAGGTCAGGTTATCATCAACTAAGGATTCGAGATGAAGACATTTCAAAGACTGCTTTCAGAACTAGGTATGGCCACTACGAGTTTTTGGTTATGCAATTCGGGTTGACCAATGCGCCAGCGGTTTTCATGGACCTCATGAACCGAGTGTGCAAACCCTATTTGGACAAGTTCGTCATTGTCTTCATCGATGATATCCTTATTTATTCAAAGAATAAGGAAGAACATGAGGAGCACCTTAGGCTGATTTTGGAGCTGTTGAAACGAGAACAATTGTACGCTAAATTTTCAAAGTGTGACTTCTGGATACGAGAGGTCCATTTCTTGGGTCATGTGGTCAATGAAAAAGGGATACATGTTGACCCGGCAAAGATAGAAGCCATCAAGAACTGGGCTACGCCTAAGACTTCGACCGAGGTACGACAGTTTCTCGGGTTGGCTGGCTATTATCGACGGTTCATCGAAGGGTTTTCAAAGGTTGCTCAACCTCTCACCACATTAACTCATAAAGGCACTACGTACAATTGGGGTGACAAACAAGAATCCGCATTTCAGGTTCTGAAGCAGAAACTCTATACAGCACCGATTCTATCCCTGCCTGAGGGAACAGATGATTTTGTAGTTTACTGTGATGCTTCTATTCAAGGCCTCGGTTGCGTGCTAATGCAACGCAATAAGGTGATTGCTTATGCATCCCGACAATTGAAAGTACACGAGAAAAACTACACGACACATGACCTAGAGTTGGGAGCAGTCGTGTTTGCACTCAAGATATGGAGACACTACTTGTACAGTACCAAATGCACCATTTACACCGATCACAAGAGTCTCCAGCACATCTTTGAACAGAAGGAGCTGAACATGAGACAACGTCGTTGGGTCGAGTTGTTGAACGACTACGATTGTGCGATCAAGTATCATCCGGGCAAGGCTAATGTAGTAGCAGATGCCTTAAGTCGAAAGAAGACCCCTAAGCCAAGACGAGTTCGAGCATTACAACTCACCATTCACACCGGTTTACCCGAACAGATCCGCAATGCTCAATTTGAGGCATTAAAAGATGAGAAGCTAAAAGTCGAATCGCTATGCGGCATGGAGAAGCAACTGGAAACCAAATCTGATGGAATCCGCTACTTCGTGGACCGAACATGGGTTCCCTTGTATGGAGACCTACGGGAGCTAGTAATGGACGAAGCTCACAAATCACGGTACTCTATCCATCCAGCTTCAGACAAGATGTATCACGATCTGAAGGTTCTTTACTGGTGGCCAAACATGAAAGCTGATATCGCCACCTATGTAAGCAGATGTTTAACCTGTTCTAAGGTTAAGGTGGAGTACCAACGACCATCTGGTTTACTTCAATAACCGAAAATTCCAGTATGGAAGTGGGAACAGATATCAATGGATTTCATCACAAAACTGCCACGAACCCCCAGCGGATGCGATACCATTTGGGTGATCGTGGATCGCTTGACGAAATCCGCACATTTCCTGGCAATCCGAGAGACCAATAGAATGGAGAAGTTAACACGTATTTACCTAAGGGAAATAGTCTCTCAGCACGGTGTGCCAATTTCCATTATCTCTGATCGTGACGCTCGATTCACTTCACATTTCTGGCAATCATTACAACGAGCATTGGGTACACGGTTAGACATGAGTACGGCATATCATCCTCAAACCGATGGCCAGAGTGAGCGTACGATCCAGACTTTAAAAGACATGTTGCGTGCCTGCGTGATAGATTTCGGCAGCAGTTGGGAAACTCACTTACCGCTAGTTGAGTTTCTTACAACAATAGCTATCACACATCGATCAAAGCTGCTTCATTTGAGTCACTGTATGGGCGTAAGTGCCGATCGCCTATTTGTTGGGCGGAAGTTGGAGAAAGTCAACTTACCGGCCCTGTACTTGTGCACGAGATGACGGAGAAGATTGTGCAGATCCGTAATCGTATGGCGGCAGCACGTGACCGATAGAAGAGTTACGCTGATAAGCGTCACCGGCCGTTGGAATTTCAAATAGGTGACAAAGTGCTTTTGAAAGTGTCACCTTGGAAGGGTGTGATTCGTTTTGGAAAACATGGGAAACTAAACCCTAGATACGTGGGACCGTTTGAGATTGTCGAACGGGTCGGCCCCGTGGCCTATCAGCTGAACCTACCCCAAGAACTCCGTGGAGTACACAATGTGTTCCATTTTTCAAACCTGAGGAAATGCCTTGTAGAAGAGACTCTCGTCGTTCCATTAGACGAAATATAGGTTGACGAACAACTACGTTTCATCGAGGAACCGGTGGAAGTCATGGACCGAGAGCTCAAGACACTCAAACGTAGTTGTATCCCTATCATCAAGGTCTGTTGGAACTCAAAGCGTGGACCAAAATTTACATGCGAACGCGAGGACTAGATGAAGAAGAAGTACCCGCAACTGTTCCAGAATCAGGCATCTACCTCTTAAGATACGCAGAAACTCTATTCAACATACGTTACAAACCGTTGAGCCTCGTATCCCCCGTTGAACCTCGTAACATGATGTCCTAATTTTCGGGACGAAAATTCCTTTGACAAGGGGATAATGTGACACACCGTAATTTCAGGATAACACCATTCAGACTGTTGTCATTATCATTGTTACATTCTCGTTATTACATAAAACATTTACAAGCATCGCCACCGTCATCGCTACCGTCATCGCTAAACATGTTATGGTATGTAATACTAACATGAGGAGTAACCCCGTTTTTCAAAATACAAAATGGTGTTTGTAGAGGATTCAAATAAACATGATTACTTAAGGAATCCTCTAAATTAACATAGCTCGCCCATTTACGTCGTTATCAACCGAAACAAATTCGGGAACTCGGGGACTAAGTGCGAGGACCAAACGTGACAAATTGCCAAACTAGGGCTGGGTATATAAACCCCTTACCAGCCCTAAGTTTCATTTCCACTCCCTTTTCTTCTTCTTGTTCACTATCTCCTCCTCCACCTCTCTACCACCTCCTAGCACCTACAATCACCTCGCTTGAGCTCGTTTTCGCCATGGAAATCGTAGCTACAGCTGAGTTAACACATTTACAGCAGGCAGGCGACCTCGGTCGTCAATTTTATTGCTTGTACACTTCTGCGAATTTGGGGTTTCGGGTGCTCGGGTTCAACCCGAATGCATGAGGTCGTGGGGTTGCTTGTGATGTCAATCATCATGTGCATTTTACATAGACATGTTAGAAAAGAGTTTCTGGAAGTCCTTGATGTGTGAAAACCGCGCACGGAACAGCCAAAGGCTGTTCAGCCCCACCAGCAGTCGCGATCTGCTGCAGTTCGCGACTATGCCAGTCGTGCGACTGATCCGTACGACTGGGCGTGTCGTGCGAATGAGTGGTGCGACTGGGGTGAGTCGTGCGACTGAGTCCGGGCGTATGTGTGTGTCGTGCGATTGAATGCATACGATTGAGGGTGTGTGTGATTGAGTCAAACGGATGAATGTGTGCGACTGTGCATCGCACGACTGAAGGTGCAATCGTACGAATGAAGGTCCAGTCGTGCGTATGGCCGTTGAGTCGTGCGAATGGGTGATGTGTGGTACGACTGAATGCTGAGTCGTATGAATGAGGGTTCAACCGTACGAGTGAAGTTGATTCGTACGATTGAAGGCCCAATTCGTGCGAATGAAGTGTCCAGTCGTGCGTCTAGTCTTGTTATGCGATTGGAGTCATTGTGAGTGAATTCTTCTTGGGTGAGGTGTGCCTATCGTGTGATGATAAGGTAACATCAATAAAGTGTCATTTCTTGACCACAAAGATTAAAGTCAACGCTATCAACAACCACATACTTTTTCAATCTAAAATAACCTAACGTTTACAATTAACGACAACCCATTTGGGATCAACATAAGGTCTGATATGTGTACCCTGCTAGTGCGTGTGTCACCCATGACCGAACCAATGCGACCCGACCCGACTAAACGTTTCTATTAACACTAGACACAACATTAACGCTTAACATAACTGTCAATAGGTGTTTGACAGTTCATTGTAAACAACACTTGGGAGGCTTTCATCCTACATACTTACTACATAATCTGTGAGTCTTCACGGCCCCTATTTTACTTTCTTCCCTTTTGGGGGAGAAAACATGCAAACCGATTTTACATAAACGGTTTTAGTATTATTGATATCGCTTGTTATGTTAGTGCAAACACACATAACAGTCCTGACATTCTCGAACCATTAGTAATATGTAGCGAGGTAATTCTGAGTGGTACTACTGGGTCTGACGAACCCCGCCCGGGCTAGTCGCGCTAGCTTGATTGGAGGTCAAACGGGTGCATTATTGACCTAACATTTGTCACTGTCTGGTGAGACATGACGGGGGTACAACAAACATATAGGACACGTAAACAGTCAGCTTTGGTTCGAAATGCTAAGTAACATGATCATAGGCTAGCTACCTAACGATATGATTTATATACTAAACCATTGAAACGCTTTTGGACACATTTCTTGTTGATTAAACCTGTGAACTCACCAACTTTATGTTGACACATTTTAGCATGTTTTCTGAGGTCACAGGAACGCATAAGCTCATGATGCACGCTTCAGGAACGCACTCAGGACATGTATTCATTGATCTTATTTTCTTGCAATGAACATTTTGTTTAGACTTGGCACTTGTAACTTTCATGTAATGGATTTACATATCATGTATACGTTTCCGCACTGTTGTTAATTTCGTTTATGTTCCTCTGAATGAAGTCAAATGTTTATTTTTAAATTCATATAGTGTCATTCGATATGACTGTGTCTGAGATCCTGGTATGTCACACGCCTAATGGTAAAACCCCGTTTGCGGAAATTGAGGGTGTGACAAATAACACTTGCTAACATGTTGTAGTACTCAAGACTAAGCAAAATCGAGTGGATTGAGGGTTGCTTGATCGAAATCGCAATGGATGGGTGTGTGGGGATGCTCTTGGCCGCGCAAGGGGGTATGGGGGGATAGGGTTTCATTTTTGTTTAATATTATGTTTAATTTTTATAAAAAGAACCTCCTTGTTTACAGTTTGTGAAAATTAATCTTTTACACTTTTTAAAGAGTTCGAAGCGCATAAAACAAGAATTATTATTTCCCAACAATAATCATATAATTCAACTAGTAAACATTAGACATAAATCATATATCACACTTAGTCACATTGTAATGCAAAAAATATAAATAAAACTTAACATTCATGAATCACATAACCACATAATAATAATAAAAATTATTAATTAAGTTATTTTAAGTTAGCCAATATTAATTGTGATTAAGTGACCAATGCTCAACGACAACTATTTGTGCTCACCACACGTGTATGCAAGGCATAATGGAACTAAAGAGTTTTAGTAACGGAAAATGACCGGATGTCACATTATCCCCATGTTGAAAGAATTTTTGTTACATGATTATGTTATACTTGTCTACTGCATTGGCACAAAGAAATCATGAGTTGTGATATTATCCGTATGTTGAAGAAAATTTTGCCTGAAATTTAATCGTTACCTTCTCCGGTTGTTAGTGTCGTTTCGAACAAATGAGGATACTTAAGCTTCATCTGATCCTCACGTTTCCACATGAATTCTGGTCCACGTCTTGACTGCTAACGGACTTTAACTATAGGTATCTTGGTCTTCTTAAGAATTTTGACCTCACGATCCATAATCTCAACTGTTTCTTTAATAAATCACAGTTGTTCATCTACGTGTACTTCCTCGAGTGGTACAAACAAAGTCTCATAAGATAAGCTCTTCTTCAAGTTCGAGACATGAAAAACATTATGAAGTCCACTTAATGAGTAAGGTAGATTTAGTCTGTATGCTACTGGACCAATTCTTTCTAGAATCTCAAATGGCCTAACATATCTCGGGTTGAGCTTGCATCTTTTGCCAAATCAAATTACACCTTTCCATGGTGAGAGTTTAGCAAGACTTTCTCTTTGACTTGAAACTTCAATAGTTTCCTTCGCTTGTCACCGCAACTCTTTTGCTGATCTCATGCTAACCCATACGATTCTGTATCTACACGATCTTTTTGGTAGTCTCATGCATTAATTTAGGCCAGTCAATTGACTATCACTAAATCTACCCAACAAACTGGTGATCTGCACTTTCACCCACACAGTGCTTCCGATGATGTTGCCTTAATACTAGTATGATAGCTATTGTTGTAAGAAAACTCCAACAAAGGGTTAGTGAACTTCCTAATTATTCAAAAAAACACACAAGCTCGTAACATGTCTTCCAGAGTATGAATGGTACACTTACTTTGCCTTCGATCTACGGATGTTATATGGTGCTTATATCCAAATGTGTATCCAAAGATTTAGCAAAAAATGAGATGTGAAATGAGCTTTGCGATCAAAATAATCAAAATTAGGACACCATGTTGAGAAACCACTTCTTTCATGTAAATCCAAGTTAGCTTACCCATCTTACTGTTTCATTGATTGCCAAGAAGTGAGCAGACTTAGTTAGTTGATGTACAACCATCTACACGGCATCACAATCGCTATAAGTCCAGGGTAACCTGGTAATAAAGTCCATGGAGATTTACTCCCACTTCCACAAAGGAATCTCAGGCTGCTACACTAACCCGAATGTCTTCTGGTATTAAACTTTTAACTTAAGGTTAAACACTTGCTCACATAGGTAGCTACATCCACCTTCATATTAGGCCACCAATAGTGTGCCTTCAGATCATTGTACATCTTCAGAACTAGGTGGTATAAAATGCCTTGACTTGTGTGCTTCACTCTAACAAAGTCTCTTAGATTCATATGCAAAGGCACCCAAAGCCTATCCATGAAGTAATAAATCTTATCAGCTTTCACCTCAAATTAGTTATCCATCCCACGCAGGGATTCAAATTCGACGTTTCCCTCTTTCAAGGCTTTCGTCTAAGCTTCCTTGATTTGTTTAGGTAACTAAGTATTGATAGTAAGTTGCAAAGCTCGCACCCGTTAGGGTTTAGTAGTTTCCTTTCTGCTTAAGGCATGGGTGACTACATTTGCCTTTCTCGAGTGGTATTTGATAGCATAATCATAGTCATTCAATAATTTCATCCAGCATTACTGCCTCATATTCAACTCTTTATGTTCAAAGATATGCTAAAAACTCTTGTGATCGTTGTATATGGTGCATTTGGTATCGTACAAGTAATGTCTGAAGATCTTTAAGGCAAAGACCACTACACCAAGCTCCGGATCATGGATTGTGTAGTTCTTCTCGTGCACTTTAGTTATCTTGAAGCATAGGTTACGACCTTATCATGTTGCATCAAAACACAACTGAGTCCTTGGATAGAAGCATCATAGTAAACCATGAAGTTGTCACATCCTTCTAGTAATGCTAATATCAGTGCGCTGCAATGTTTCTGCTTTAACAGCTGAAAAGCTGCTTCTTGACTTTCTCCCTATTTATACGTTATGACTTTATGAGTCAAAGCAGTGAAGGGTTGTGCGATCTTAGAAAATCCCTCAATGAAACATCAGTAATATCCTGCCACTCCAAGATATTGTCATATTTCACTATGTTTCTTAGGAATTCCCAGTTCTTTATCACCTCGATCTTATTAGGATCCACTTGTATTTTTTTTTTGTTAACAATGTGACCTAGGAATTACACTTCATGAATCAAGAAATCATACTTTGAAAACTTCACATACATTTGTTCCCTTGTAAGAAGTTCCAAGATTAGATGTAAATGCTCCTCATGTTCCTCCTTGATCTTAGAATAAACCAATATGTCATTGATAAACACAATAACAAACTAATCAAGGTAGGTTTTGCACACATGATTCATGAGATCTATGAATATTGCTGGTGCATTAGTCAACCACCAAAAATTCATAATGACCATAGCGAGTTGTAAAAGCGGTCTTTAAGATGTCTTCCTCTCGAACTCTCAGTTGATGATAACTAGACCTCAAATCAATCTTGGAATAATAGCTTGATCCTTGAAGTTGATCAAATAGATCATCAATGCAAGGTGAAGGGTATAACCTTGTTCAACTCCTTGTAATCTATACACATACGAAATATGCCATCTTTCTTCTTAACAAAGAGAACAGGGGCTCCCCAGGGTGATGAGCTTGGTTGGATAAATCCTTTATCCTACGGCTCTTGAAGCTGTACCAATAATGTCTGCAGTTCGTTTGGTGTTAATCGATAATGTGCTCTTGCAATTAGAGCCACTCCGTGTGTCAAATCAATATGAAATTCAACCTGACGATGAGTTGGTAGTCCAGGTAAATCCTTTGGAAACACCTTTCGGAAAATCACGAACTACTAAAATATCCTTTATCTTCTTTTTCTCCCGTTGTTTGTTAGTCACAAGGGCTAATATGGCTTAGTGGCCTTTGCATAGCCACTTCTGCGTTTTCATAAATGATACGAAATATAATAGCAATAAAGCTCCTATTGGATCCGGTATTGAACAAAATAGTAGCATAACAAACATTAATAAGAAATTTACCATTAATAGTAGTAGGGTCGTTTAGAGCCTCACCTAAACCCATAACAATGACTCTTCCCTTAGCGCCACCATTGTTGCCACCATTACTCCTTCCATTGTTGTCACCGTTCCTATTGCTTTTATTATTCCCACCATTTCCAGCACCATTGCCATTTCTCTTCAACTAAGGGCAATTCCTCTTATTGTGCCCTTCCTTTCCACACTCAAAGCAACCGTTTAGTGTTTCTTGTGTCTGTTGGAGCTTCCTCAACAACGCACCATGACAGTCTTTGGTTGCCTTCCCTACTTTCCCACAATGTTAGCATCAAAAGTTGTCACACCTACTAGTGTGGTGATGATTGCATTTGTTACACTTTGGATACTTCCCAACGTATCTGCTTTGTCCTTGAGTTGATGACGATGACTAATTGAAGTTCCAATTTGTGTCGAACATCCTTTGCTACTGGGGCTGATTGTTTGACGATAATCCCTTGTTGCCAGAACTATCCCACTTACATTTATTGTCCAGCATGCTCGCCACCGCACCCCGTTTGGGTAACTTACCTTGCTCCACCACCTACTCCGGTAGCTTATGAGCCAACCAGATTGCTTGTTGAATAGTGGCAGGTTAGAGGCATTTACCATGCTTTGAATTTTGGGCACCAATCCAACAAGTAAAGCTCGATCCTCTTTATTGGTGGATTTATCATACCCAGATAGAGAGTTGCCTATTCATGAGACTTAGTGGTGTAGGCCTTGATTTCAGACCTTTTCATTGTCAGTTGCAAGAACTCTGCCTTCCTTTCTGTACTTCATCATGATTACAATACTCCTTCATCATCATAGTCTTGAATTCACCCCATGGTAAAGCATTAGCCATCGCCTGACTGGAATTTGGAGTTGAGCATAGCGTTCTTGTGGCATACTTCACATGGTCTACCGCCGGATAGGTTCACTTTACGAAGACTGATTTCTTCTTCTTGAACCATCTCACTAGTCCCATGGCCCTCTCGGCTCCACTATAAATATGGGGCTTGCAATCCATAAACGCTTTCTACGTGCACGCTGGCGGTCCTGAGTTAACAATTGAAATGTTAAGTCTAAAGATTTGATAAACTGACTAACATAATATTTGCGTAATTAATGACCAAGGTCATCGTTTACCTCCAAGCTGAGTAGCTTGTGCATTAACCGCTTCCTACACTTGCTTGTTTATTACAGCTTCTAATTCTGTCAGGGTTATATTCATGACACCATCACCACAAACACGACCTCTTCAACATCCTCTGCCACATCGGTCTATTTTTCGCTTTACATTTACAAATAAAAGAATGAGTAACATCCATCATATTTAGCTTATTCAAGTACTGTAAATAATAAGAAATAATGAATTTCATCAACCATAATATTTATAATCAGATTAATAACTCCATGATAAATAAATTGTAAGTAACTTACAAAATATCCAATCAATGTAAAAAATTTCAAGTTTTTCAGTTAGCTAGGAAGCAACTCTTCCCACATAGTTAAGAAATAATGCTATGTAGTCCAAGATAGGTAAATAAAGGAAATCAGTCTACGAATTCAGATCCATCGGTGTCCTCCTCCATCTCTTCCGGTTCCTCCTCCGGATCTTCCTCTGGCTCTGCCTTCGAGACTTCCTGAGGCTCGAGCTGGTTTTCCAGCTCATGTATATGTCCTATTTTCTCATAGAGTTGTCTCATGTTGCATTTTAATGTAGTTTTCAACTACGCTACTTGTCCACATATAGTCTGTATCCATTCGGTTTGCCCATCCTAGCGTACAACGCGTGCCATGTTTCTTCCATCTTATTGTACTCTCTGCTGGCATACTTATATCGGTCTTCCAACCTATCACACTCCTCTTTGCTATTCTGTCACAGGCTATCATGAGAGGCCACCAAAGCAGCAATAGCCCTATGAGGGTTACAAGGTATAGGAGGTAACACAGAATCACTCTGGATGGTAAGGGTAGATAGAGGGATGTTCTCCTTCTTGAGCATCCTAATTAGAATATTACAATACTATGTCCAATTTGTGAAATCAGACATATCCCACTTGATCACAGGTTCACCTGGGGGATATATACCAGGCATAAACCAGGGAGTAGTAGGAACCTTGGGTTCCTTTCCTGGCATGTGTCGTACTCGAGATGATGATGATGATAATGATTCCATACTGCAGTGTACATGATGTGCATGCCAATGAGTATACAGTAAGGGATAAGTTAACTAGTAACTAACTAACTGTGTGCGGTTATAGACTAGTGTGTATGCAATCTAGTACACTATAACCAATAGCCTTGATACCAATCTGTCACACCCTTAAGATCCACATGTGGGGTATTACCGCGAGGCGTGTGAACAAACCAGGATCCAAGTCATTAGTTACTCTAAACAACTCTATATCTAAGATTTAAAATAACCTTAGAGTTTAAAAGTTTAAAAACCTTACGGAAGCGTTTAGTAAATATTTCAAACCCAAAGTATTAAAATGTAAAATACGTAAAAACACACGCCCAAACCATTATCTAAATGTAAGTACAAAACCAAATGTAAACGAATGTATGTTTGAAAAAATATGCTCGACCCGTGTTGTGCTCCTAAAGGCACCTTATATTAACGACCTGAGAAAAACATACTTAAGTGTCAACATAATGGTTGGCGAGTTTAAGAGTTTCTGATCTATCATAAATAATAGTAGTTGTAAAATATAAACAAGTGCATTAGAATTGATAGCTAATCTAATTTCATAAGTATTAAAAGTAGTGATTTTGTGATCGAAGCTGACGGTGTTCGTTATTTGCCTTCCACCATGACATACCGAGTAGTGATAATGTTCGTTGTTTAGGACAATATTACAATAGCTTGACCTTCAGTCGTACTAGTGGGGCTTATTAGACCCAGTAGTACTACCCAATATTTCCCGCTAGATACCTTGATTAACGATCTAAAAATGTAAGGGCGTTCAATGGCATTTCACACTACGTTATACAATACATAACTTACAATGGTTAAAGCTTTTGTAAAAGAAAGTATGCTTGGAAAAACCCTACGTGCTCAATCAACACGTTGATTCAAGTTATATGAAAAACATTGACTTATTTGACCTAGTTGACCTGTTTGACCCATTGGTGACATATTAAGTGAAATGTTGTTTGATCAAGTATAGTAATTCATTATTAAGGTTATCATGTAAATCATTCACGTGTCTCACATTATGAACCTTAAGTTCTAGCAAGATCATCATACTAAGATAGCTTATCATACAATACATGCGAACCTCAACAAATCATCAGGCTCAACATAAATAGAAATAATTTCCAACTAATAAATAACATATTGGGTTTAATGACGCACTACATGTCATGTGTAGCAACGCACTACTTCATATACTAAACTCTACCAATCCTACTAAATATGGGACTCATATTAATAAAGTTTCTCATTCGAGAAAGTAACACCCACCAACCAACATATCATCAATTACAACAATGATTCATCAATATTATATCTAATCTAGTTCATAGCAATTATCTAAGCATAATAAACATCAATAAATCATCAAACTCTAATTTCTCAAGAATTAAAGTTTTCTCTCATAATAATGTATGAACGAGACGTTAATCCTATAAAATTCATGCATAATTCACGTAAAGCAACAATAATACAATTCAACTAATATCATAGCATCAATGAACAACATCAATTTCATGATATCTTGTTCAATTGAACTAAGGTTTGTTTTAGCACAAAATCTTGAAAAATTAATCAAAATCTTGAAAAGCTAATCATGTAATAATCGAGGAATAACACTTGCTAACACGTTGTACTACAGCAAAATTGAGTGGATCGAGGGTTGCTTAGTCAAAATCAAAATGGATCATGGTGTGGGAATGCTCTCTGCAGCACAAGGGGGTATGGAGGGGCTAGGGTTTCATTTTTATTTAATATTGTGTTTAGTAGTTTTTACAAAATTAACCTTCCTTGTTCACACTTTGGTAAAAATTAATTTTTTCACTTTTTAAATGGTTCCAACCATAAAACAGAAGAATTATTATTAACCAACAATAATCATATAATCCAACTAGTAAACGTTACACATAAATTATATATCACACGTAGTCACGTTGTAATGCAAAATCAGTAAATAACACTTAACATTCATGAATCATATACCACATATCAATAATCAACATTTATATAGTTATTTTTACTTAGTCAATATTAATTGTTATTAAGTCACCAATGTTTAACGACAACTAGTGTATGCTCACGATAAGTGTATGCAAGACCTAACAGAATTAACGGAGTTTTACCAATAGAAAATTACCAGATGTCACAAACTCCTTTTAGCAAGCTCACCATTAGAATCATTATTGTGGGTTTCATCATTCTTAGCACTTTTCTTAATTCTTCTCTTACTTCCCTTTCTGGCTTTATCTTTCATTCTGATACCCATTCTTTACTTGCTTCCCATAATTTATTAATGATAATCGAGAGTATAATAATTTGTAGATTTTGATGAACCTCGTTAGTGATTGCTTCCCGTACAATAGGCTCCGGAGCAAACCCCTATTTTGAATCATGAGAGTTAGTATTGGTATCAATGTGATCGGACTCCTTATGCACAATTTATATGGCCTATGCTTTACTTCTAGTAACCGGTGGCCTGCCCTTGCGTCTATCACGGTCCCCACCTTGACTTCCTTTAGCTCCATCCATCATGTTCCTTATAGAAGATTAAGGAAACCAAATCATTTCAAGTAACAACCCAGATCATGATAAGTAGTGTAAGCTTTTAATGATAATGGCTAGTTGTAACTAACAACTCACTTGACTTTTCATATTATAAACATTCCCTATTAATAGTCAATCGGTACCTTGGGTTTCTATTTCTCACTATACTATATTGTAAATAAAACAACCTTATAACCTTAAACTTCACCTCTTGTCATGATTATACTCATGATGACATTCTTTACTTGCTCCTATTTTCAGTTTAATTCTAGGTATTCAGGAATGCTTGAAGTTCTTAAACTATAGCTCTAGGAGAACTCATACTCAAATTGACAGATTTCAAGAAACATAATAAGCAAATATAGAATTCATCACTTGATTATTGTTGTTAAGATAACATAAATAGTACTTTAACCAAACATAATCTATTAAAGCTAGAATTTTAGTCCTTATGATGCTTGGAGTCTCTCACTTTCATGCCAAGCTATCTCCTTTCTTTAACTCGTATCTAATTAAAAACATACAATACTTGTCATGATATAGGATATTACCTTAGATGATAATGTTAGCATCTTGAATCTTATTAGAAAACTTAAGAATATGGCTAGAAGGAAATCTTCCAAGACAACTCGTAGGGGGTGCTCACAGTGGATGCACTACTGGACCACCTGTTACATGCTAAAAGCAGAGCTAAAGCTGTAGAAATAGTTCATAGTGAGCTTGAAATCAATAACAACCAGAGTTATGAAGGGAAAGTTAGGTTGGAGTCAATTCTAAGGGAAGCAATTGTGAATGAAAGATATCATATTATACAAAAAGTTTGGTCGTTTGTAGTGATAGAGGTCTTGAAGGTGGATAAGGAAGAAAAAGTACGAAAGGTAATAGTTTATAATGAAACTAATAATGGGGACCCTAAAGAGGAAACAACCAAAAGCTATAGTTATGAAGCTTTCCAGAGGTGCCAACCTCTAACTTTTTATGGTAATTGTAAAGCCCACGATTGCTCATCATTGGGTTTTGGAGATGGAAGATGTGATAAAGATTAATAAATGTAAAGAGGACTAGAAGGTGAAATTTTCTGCTCATTCATTTATGAAGATGTACTATGTCGGTCGATTAACCTAGTACAAGCCATGGGTGAGAGGGCGATTGTTAATATAAAGTGGGCCGAGCTGAAGAAGTTGGTTACGAAATAATATTTTCTGACTCGAGAATTAGATAACATCGAGAGGGAATGTTTAAACTTCAGAGGTATGAGAGATCAATTAAACTTATGTTATAGAGGAAAAAGGTGATATAATTATGGAGGATTCGTCCATATGAGTAAGGACTAAAGAAGGCAATGGTTGAGACTCCATGGTATGAGAGAAAGAATAATAAAAAAGGCTGTGATAAGTTAAAAGCTAAAGAAAGGTCTATCATAATGACATGGGAAGAAGCCAGCGTTGAGCTTGATATGGTTTTTGGTATGTTTCTGGTCAATAATGTACTTAACTCTATCTTTTATGATTCCTATGCAAGTAAGAGTTTTATATCTATTATAATTTTCAAGGTGCTTGATAGTAATGGTAAAGAGATAGATTAACCTTCAATGTAGAAACGGTCAATCGGTAACACTACTAGGATAACAAATGCCATAGATGGTTAGAATTAAAAGGTCATATATTTCATGGTAGATTATACATTATGACTTTAGGTGGGCTTGATGTGGTTTTGAGAATGAACTAGGTAGTTACTTATAGGGCTAATACAACTTTTTTAGAGAAAGATGATTCGATTGACACAGCCTTATAGTAGTCCGATTATGATTTATTTTGGTAAATTTTGAATGGCTCCAAAGATTATCTCTATAGTAAAGGTAGGATTTCTTTTGAGACAGGGTATGGAAGTTATTGGTGTATGTTAAGGATACCAAAGCTGAAACAATAAAGTTAGAAGTTGTGTTTTCCTGACGTATTCTCTTAGAATCTTGTTGAAGTACTACCTAATTAGTAGATGGAGTTTTAATTTGATTTATTTTCATGAGCTCAGCCCGTTGGCAAAGCATCATATCATCTTGCTCCATCAAAAATGAAAGAGTTAATGACCTATGTATAGGACCTTTTGAACAAATTATTTATTGGACCGAGCATTTCATCTTAGGGTTCTCTAGTGCTAGTTTGTAAAGAGGAAAGGCGGAGTATGCATATATGCAAAGATAATAAGGATCAAAACAAAACTAACTATAAAGAACAAGTATCTGTTACCCAGGCTTGACGATCTATTTGAGTAGTTACAAGGAGTAAGTTTGTTCTTGAGGATTGAGCTCAGGTATGGCTATTATTAGTTAAAGTTGAAACAACCTGATGTTCCAAATGCATCATTGCCTACATAATATGGGCATTATGAGTACATAGCGATGTTGTTTGGTTTGTAAACACCCTCGCAACATTTATAGATTTAGTGAATTGTGTTTGTCATCCAATGATGGATTGATCTGTGATAATGTTTATAGATGATATGTAAAGTTCTTACTAAAGGTTATATGTGAATTTCATAAAGTGCATATTTTGGTTATGTGTATAGATGTTTATAGATTTAGTGAACGGGGGTGAACATACTTGTCGCATACGTGGTGCTAGAAATCCTAAGAAAGGAAAGGTTATATGTAAACTTCTCAAAGTATGTATATTGGTTGCGAGAAGTATAATTTTTAGGTCATGTTATTACCGCGGATGGGATCATAGTGGATCCAGTTATAATGGAAGTGTTTGTAATAGAGTTCTCCTAAGGTGATGTTTAAAATCTGAACCTTCCTTGGATTGGTGGGTTATTACACAAGGCTTATTGAACACTTATTAAGGATTAGCTCATCATTAAAAAATCTCACAAGAAAGGATATAAAGTTCGAATGGAGCAATTATCAAGAGGATGCGTTCCAAGAATTAAAGAAGAGGTTAACATAATCTCCAGTGTTAACATTACTAGAAGGGAATGAATATTTGATTTTCTACTTACATTATTCCTATCAAGGGTTAGGGTGCATATTAATGAAACATGGTAAAGTCATAGTTTATGCCTTCAAACAATTAAAAATTCATGGTATTGGCATTAAAGATATGGAGACACTACCTGTGCGTTGTCAAATGTATGATCATCATAGATCACAAAAGCCTGAAGTATTTCTTAAAATAGAAATATCTTAAAGTGAGATAGAGATAGTGGTTAAATATGATTAAGGATTATGATTGCTTGATTCAACGTCACCGAGGTAAAGTTAACATTGTGGCCGATGCCTTGAGCTAGAAAGATAGACATTGACCTCCACGAGTGAGATCTTATTAGTTGTTTATCATGAAGAATGTTATAAAGTAATTTGATTAAGCTTAAATAGAAGCAATGAAACAAGGACAAGTTAACTTGGAAAGAATGATTTGACATGCCGTCAATCTAGAAGAAAACAACCTTAGTGTCAAAACTGGATTCGAATGTATGTAGAATCCTTGCTATGTAAGTATAAGGATAAAAATCTTAGACAATGCTCAAAAGACAATATATTCTATTCATAGAGGGGATTCAAAGATTTACGTGTAACACCCGGGTATTTTAATAGACGAGAAAGAAAGAATAAACGTGAATAAAAAAGAAGTATAACTTAACCCAAAGTTGAGGGGTTAAAAGTGTCAAAATAACAAAAAGTATCAAAAGTTGATACAAAAGTGGGCATGGTCGCCCACTCTATCTGCACATTTCATTTCTTTCGGTTTTAGAGAGAGAAAGAGTAGAGAGTTTGGGTTTCTAGAGAGAAGAAGAAGAAGAATTTGAATTTAAGGTAAGAATTCGTTGTTTCAAGTGTTATTGTTGGGTTTTAGTCTCGGTTAGATGCTTATGTGTTTGTGTGTGTGTTCGGGTGTGTGTGTTTGATGGGTTTTTAGGTGTTTGAACTCATTGCATACGGTTTTGAAGGAAGACATACTCAAAGTTGCATAAGGTGAGTTCTAAAACCCCTTTTTTACGTGTTCTAACTGATTTTAGGGCTGGAAATACATGTAAGTACGTTTTTTTTATAAAAATGGGTATGTTACCCGTATGTGTATGTATGAATATGTATGTGGGTGGGTGTAAGTTTGGGTTTGATTTATGGTTATGTTCATGTTATGATGCTTAAAATGTTAGTGATAAGCTTAGAACATGATGAACTAATGAGTTAGTATTGATTAAGATGATTGATAGTATGAGTTGGCTGCCATGTTCCTAAATAGTGGCCTATGCGCCCAACGGTCAAAATTGCTTAAGTGTCCCCCATGTGCCCAAACCCCATATGCCCAAACCCCATATGCCCAAATAGTAGCCATGTGCCTAGAATTTGCCGAGAATGACTAAGTGTTGGGCCATGCACCTCAATAGTGCCCATGCGCCCAGAACCTTCCCATGCACCTAAGTGTTCCCACGCGCCCAGAAGGCCATGCGCCTGCATAGTGCCCATGCGCCTGCATAGTGCCCATGCGCCTGCATAGTTCCCATGCGTCTGCATAGTACTCATGCGCCTGCATAGTACTCATACGCCTAAGACTTAGAAATATTTTTCTGAATTTTTAGGGCTGAAAATGCATACTAAATACACGATTTATATGACTAAGATTTTAAGAGTTTTAACAGGAAGATCGATTTTTCTATAACAAAATGTGTTATACGAATGTGTTAAAATAAAAAATTTTCACCAGGGGCGTTACCCCTTGGACCCCACTAGGGGCTGCTGCCCCTAGGACCCCACTGTCAGGGGCTGCCGCCCCCGAACCCCCGCTGTTTCGCAGAGGGTCGGTAATGTTCTATGACTCGTACTTGTTGTGCATGTGCTTGTGTATGTGAATGAATTATGCATGATGTATGTTATGTATGATTATGTGTGACAATGATGTGCTTACGTATGATATGTTTCAATATGTTCCTTATTATGTATTATTCCGTGACCCACGTATTATAAGTATGAAATGAACGTGAAGTATTATGTAACGTAGAGCGGAAGTTAATGTTAATGATATGTGGAACATAAAGAAAGAATGAATGCTTGCATTAATGAACGAACGAATGTAAGAAAAGTCTTGCAAGCAATGTATGGTGGTTCACACCCAATGAAGGGTGTTAGCTCAACTGTGTGTGGGTTAGCTACCCTGGGAGGATGCACATTGGGGTCTAATCCTTGTGATTGACCATATGTATAGGATCTTTGCCGCTTTCCCCGATATTATGGTCAGGCCACCGGGCACAATGTATGGGAGTCTATTTATAAACTTCGGCCCAGTACCCGCTTTATGCATGACGGTGGGGTATAGCACATGGCATTGGTCCAAATGAAGTTACCCCGGTACTGTGGTCAGGCCACCGGGCACAATGTATGGGAGTCTATTTATAGACATCGGCCCAGTACCCGCTTTATGAATGAGGGTGGGGTATGGCCCGTGGCATTGGCCTGGAATGTGAGGAAGATAAGGTGAATGTACGTAAAATATGGTAAGGAAGATAACGAATGATAACGATGACATACGATGATGAATGAATGAAGGTTAATGAATGATGATGAAGATAATAATAAGATTATCTATTTGTACGTATGATATATGAGCACATATGAAAGTAAAAGAACGGTTTTGAATGATAAGTGAAGTATTTTATTTATAAAACTAGAACTCACTCAGCAACGCTGACTTTTATGTATTTTCTAGTTGGCAGGTGATTGTTGCTAAGGATGGTATGGGTCAGCTACTTGGCATTTTTGTGATGGCATCCATTTATATAACAATGATGTTTTTGTGATGTAATGCAAATTATGATATTTTATAACAGTTAACTACATTGTATTATTTTGCAAAAGCTGTCATTAATATATGAAAGGGTTTTAAGTCATTCCGCTACGATGTTTTAAATAAATGTATGATTTATGTGCGATGAATGACCAACTGTAAGCGTCCCGGGAAAGGGCCTTATAGTATCAGGATGTAAAGATGAATTATTGGTAGCCAAGAATACGGTACAACATTAATTGATACATGAGTGAGTGTCTAACGTGTTGGCAAGCTAGATCTAAGCATAGGAAGCCATATAAGAAGATCCAACCTTTGGACATACCTGAATGAAAATGGTAGCACATTACAATGGACTTCATAATTAAGTTGTGGCATACATCTAAAGCTCACCATACAATTTGGGTCATATTAGATAGATTAACAGAGAATGCTCACTTTTCCAATCTAGAAGATTTATAACTCTAAGTGGTTACTTGAGCTTTTTTATCAAAGAGATAGTCGCTCAAAATAGTGTAGCGGTGTTGATCATCTCTAATAGAGACACACGGTTTACATCCAAGTTCTAGAAAATATCTCATGATGTAGTGGAAAACATGCTTTGGGCATGTATAATTGATTTTGGTTAAAGTTGTAATAATCATCTGTCGTTAGCATGATTCTCTTATACCAAAAATTATCATGCCAATATTAGCACACCTCCGTTTGAGATCTTTTACAGTAGAAGGTGTAGATACCCCATATACTGGGGATATATTGGGAAAAATTAGGCAAGTTATAGATAGATAAAATCATATGATGATAAACAACAAAGACTATTAGAATTCAATGTTAGCAATAAGGAGATGTTATATGTCTTGCCATGGAAAGAAATTATGCATTTCAGAAAGTGAGGCAAGTTAAGTCACATGGTTATTGGGCCATTCAAGATTACGGCTCGTGTGAGAACAATAACATACAAGTTGAATATCAAAATGAGCCATGTAAAATTCATTCCAGCTTCCATGTATCGCATCTCCGAAAGTCCCTTAGCCAACAAGGTTGCTCATGTTCTACTTGAGAATATGGAACTTGTTGAAATACTAAAGTATGTTGAAATATGTATATGTAAGGCCCCGTTCCCGGAACGCTTACAGTTGGATCCTCATCGCTCTTTGAACATATAATTTCGTTTATCTTTTGTAAACGTTTCAGCGGAAGCATTCAAAAGAGACATCTCATTTCATCATAAAAGCTTTTGTAAAGCAATACATCGTTAATCGATTACAAAATAGTCATAAACAGTGACCTTTAGTAGTAAGAGGATTCCTTAAGTAATCACGTTTATCCAAATCCTCTACAAACACCATTTTTTTTAATAATACATGCAACATAATACATTGCAAAAATATTAACAAAGGAATGTCATCCCAAACGAGCTGAGTAGCCGCCTCGTGCCATCCTCAGCAACACTACCTGCCAACTGGTAACACATAAAAAGTTAGCGTTGCTGAGTGAGTTCTAGTTTTGTAATAAAACATACTTTTCTTCACATACATACGGTCACACAACATACGTACACATGGATAACATCATTATTATCTTCGTCATTCGTTCATTAGCTTTCGTTCGTGTACCGTTCATCGTTAACATTCACATTCTTTCATACGTTCATTACATTCATTCGTACGTTCATTACATTCGATGACATGTACAATACCCCGAACATTGTGCACGAAGCTGATCCAGTCATCTAGGGCAAGTACATGCACCACTTATCTTTCCTCTTTCATTCTAGATCAATGCCATGCGCTATACCCCGAACATTGTGCACGAAGCTGATGCTGGACCTATGGTAATTAACCACGAACATTGTACACGAAGCTGATCCAGTCACCTAGGGTAAGCGGTAAGGATCCTATACATATGGTCAATCACAAGGTCTGAACCCCAATGTGCATCCTTCCGGGTAGCTAACCCATAGACCGTTGAGCTAACACCTTCAATGGGTGTGCACCTCCATACATTTGCTTGCAAGCCGTTCTTGCGTTAGTTCGTTCATTAATGCATGCATTCATTCATTATATTCCTTTTTCATTATCTTTCACTTTACGTTACATAATACTTCGTTCATTCGTTATCATAACACGTAAAGTCATGCGAAAGATAAACATACATAATCATAAGGAACATACACATATCATTCACACATCATCATGCAAGGCATCATACATACATAACATACATCATGTATAACCATGCAACATCATCATCATCATCATCATCATTATGCATAAACATCAAGCACATATCATTACCTGCCCATCATACCGTCTATGACCCCAAAAGTCAACTTTCATAACCCCCGGAAATCTCCTAGGTCAAAGCCTACATCACTCATTTTCATAAAAGTCAGAATATATTCTAAGTGTTTATCCGCATTTCCTTTCTCTGTCTGCATTGGTTAATGCGGGTGAGCAAATGTCATCCGCATTTCTTTGACTGTCCGCATTAGTTAATGCGGATGAGTAAATGCCTTAGCCGCATTTCATTATCTTTCCGCACTAGTTAATGCGGCTAGGTAAATGCCTTAGCCGCATTTCATTATCTGTCCGTATTAGATAATGCGGCTGAGTAAATGCCTTAGCCGCATTTATTTTAGCTATCCGCATTAGTTAATGCGGCTAAGTAAATGGACCTGCAACTTAACCTGTGCCATTTTCAGATCTTAATCATCATCTTAACCCATCCTTAGCACAGATCTACCATTTTACACACTTAGAATATACTCAAACATCATAAACATCATACTAAAATTCATATTTGCCCTAGAAACCTTATGTCCATATCAGCCCCAAACGAATCATACACTTACGCATACATACATACACGGGGTTTAACACCCAAATACCCGAAAACAGTTTTCAGATGTGTTCCAGCCCCAAAATCATTCAAATACGTGTAAAATAGGGGTCTTAGAACTCACCTTTGCAGCTCTTGAGTATGGCTTCTTCCAAACTCATTTGCAATTGAGTTCAACCGCCTAGAAACCCACTAAAAACACACACCCGAACACACACTACACACATAAGCATACAACCGAGGCAAGATCAGTTAAGAACACTAAAAAACCATGAATTTCTTACCTCGAATTCGACTTCTTCTTGTTCTTCCTTCAAAAACCCGAATTCTACTCTTTCTCTCTCTAGAATCAAATGAAATGAAGTGTGCAGGAGATTATGGGCTGCCATATCTCCTTTATGCACCCACTTTTTATTTTCTTTGTCCTTTTGACACTTTTTACCCCTCAACTTGTCTAAAATATCTTTTTGTTTCTTTTACTTCACTTTATTCTGTTTGTTAAAAATAACCGGGTGTTACAAGTCCACCCCCCTTAAATAGGTTTCATCCCCGAAACCTGTTATTCCACGAACAAACATGGGTAATGCTATCTCATTTCTTCTTCGGTCTCCCACATAGACTCAAATCCCTTTCTGTGCTTCCATTGTACACGCACAAGGGGAACCACTTTATTCTTCAGCCTCTTTTCCTTTCGATCAATGATTGCCACTGGTTGCTCCACATAATTGAGCCGTTCGTCTACTTCGATATCCTCCAATGAAACAATCATGTCTTCATCAGCTAAGCACTTTCTTAGATGAGATACATGGAATGTCGGGTGAATTCCACTTAACTCATTGGGTAACTCCAATCTATAGGCCACATCTCCTACTCGAGTAATGATTCAAAAAGGGCCTATATATCTTGGGCTCAGCTTGCCCCGCTTTCTGAGCCGATTGATACCCTTCCAAGGTGAGACCTTCAACATAACCCGGTCACCCACCTGGAACTCAATCGGCCTGCGTCGTTTATCAGTGTACGACTTCTGTCTGTATTTGGCTGCCTTCATGTAGGGCTTAATCTTTTCAAGCTTTTCAGTCATAGCCTCGATCACCTTGACGCTCCCTAACTCTTTATGACCGATATCACCCCAACATACAGGTGTTTTGCATCGCCTACCGTATAGCATCTCATATGGTGGCTTGCTAATGCTGGCATGATAGCTGTTATTGTATGAGAATTCAGCTAACGGTAAGTGGTCATCCCAACTTCCCCCAAAATCAATTACACATGCTCGAAGCATGTCCTTCAATGTCTGAATGGTCCTTTCCGACTGACCATCAGTTTGGGGATGATAAGCCGTGCCAATATGTAACCTCGTCCCCATAGAATCGTGGAATTTATTCCAAAATTTGGAGGTAAACCGGGTGTCGCGATCAGACATAATCGACACCGGCACACCATGACGAGTCACAATCTCCCTGATGAAAAGATCGGCCAACCTCTCGGATGAATATGTCTCGCGCATCGGTAGGAAGTGAGCACTCTTCATCAAGCGGTCAACGATCACCCATATATCATCATACCCTTTCAGAGTACGCGGTAACTTTGTAATGAAATCCATGGTGATGTGCTTCCACTTCCATTCCGGTATATCCAAAGGTTGAATCTTTCCATACGACTTCTGGTGTTCGGGCTTCACTTGCAAACAAGTAAGGCACTTACTCACATACTCCACCACGTCACGCTTCATACCCGGCCACCAATAACCTTTCTTCATGTCTTGATACATCTTTGTAGCACCGGGATGAATAGAGTATCGAGTCTTATGAGCTTCGTCCATAATCTTCATGCGTAGATCCCTAAAACCAGGAATCCACATTCGTCTAAACCGGGTTCTAACACCAAATGTGTTTTCACCCAACTCTGCGACCAGACCTCTCATTCTTTCAGAGTTAAGATGATCTTCTTTTAGTGCCTCATTTTGAAACTCTTTGACTTGCTTCATCACATCCGAGGTCATAATCAGCTGGTACGCCTTCACCCGAATCGGCTCGGGCCTCTCCTTTCGGCTAAGGGCATCCGCTACCACATTGGCTTTGCCCAGATGGTAATGGATCTCACAATCATAATCCTTTATAAGCTCCAACCATCGCATCTGCCTCATGTTCAAATCCTTCTACTCGAAGAAGTACTTCAACCTCTTGTGGTCGGTGAAGATGGTGCACTTCGTCCCGTAAAGATAGTGCGTCCAAATCTTTAATGCAAAGATCACAGCTGCTAGCTCCAAGTCATGAGTAGGATAGTTAACCTAATGGACTTTCAACTGTCGGGATGCATAGGCTATAACCTTTCCCTTCTGCATTAACACGCACCCCAATCCCGAATAGGAAGCATCAAATAAACCACCAGATTTTCGCTTCCATCGGGTAATGACAATACAGGAGCTTGGGTCAACCTCGCCTTCAATTCTTCGAACGCCTTCTCTTGAGCTTGACCCCATACAAACTTTACATCTTTCCGGGTCAACTTGGTTAATGGAGAAGCGATTTTGGAGAAGTCTTGAATGAATCTTCTGTAATAGCCCGCCAAACCCAAGAAACTGCGAATCTCAGATGGCGTCTTTGGAGACTTCCATTGCATCACCGCTTCCACCTTTGCCGGATCAACCATAATTCCCTCTGGATTCACCACGTGACCCAAGAACTGAACTTCGCGCAACCAGAACACGCACTTGGAGAACTTGGCATACAACTTCTCCCTCCTTAACGTCTCCAACACCTCTCGAATGTGACCGGCATGCTCCACCTCGCTCTTTGAATAAATCAGGATATCATCAATAAACACAATCACTGATTTATCTAACATCGGCCAACACACTCTGTTCATCAGGTCCATAAAAGCAGCTGGCGCATTGGTCAAACCAAAAGACATGACAAGAAACTCGTAGTGACCATAGCGTGTGCGAAAAGTTGTCTTAGAGATATCCTGCTCTTTCACCTTTAGTTGATGGTAGCCCGATCGAAGATCTATCCTATAAAACTAACTGGCACCCTGAAGTTGATCAAACAAATCATCGATTCTCGGCAAGGGGTATCGGTTCTTCACCGTCAACTTGTTCAGCTCACGGTAGTCAATGCACATCCTCATACTACCATCTTTCTTCTTCACAAACAAGACCGGAGCACCCTAAGGTGAGATACTCGGTCTGATGAACCCCTTATCCAGTAGTTCTAGCAACTGCTCCATCAACTCTTTCATCTCTGTTGGAGCCAATCGATACGGTGCTTTGGCAACAGGTTGGGCACCTGGTATCAGATCAATCTGAAACTCAATCTCTCGATCAGGTGGCACTCCCGACAAGTCTTCGGGAAACACGTCTGGAAAGTCACACACAACTGGAACATCAGGTAGTTGTGGTGTTGGCGTTTCCACATCCTTTACATAACATAAGTAGGCGCTACATTCACGCCTCATGCATTTTCCCGCCACCGCCATTGAGATCACCTTCGGGATCGTCGTGACCCGATCCCCATAAACCGTTACCGAACTCCCGCCAGGCGGTATCAAACGAATCATCTTCTTTCGACACACTATATTCATCCCGAAGTCCGCCAACCAATCCATCCCAAGAACCAAATCAAAACCACTTAAGGTCATCGTAAATGGTCTAACCGGAAATTTATGGCCCTCTAATTCCACATCACAACCCTCTATAACCTCGGTAATTCTGGTAGACTTACCTATCGCAGTTTCTACATTAAATGGTACGTCAACACGTCTACTACTAACAGGCAGTTTGGCACAGAAAGCAGCAGAAATAAAACTACTACTGGCACCCAAATCAAATAATACAGAGGCTAAAGTTTGGTTCACCAGAAACGTACCGGACACAACATCAGGGTCCGTCCTAGCCTCCTCCTGCATCATCGTGAATGCCCTGGCGCTTGCCCTCGGTCCTTCATTCCCCGTCTTCTTCACGCCAGAACCCTCAGCCCTCGGCTTCTTGCAGTCTTTATTCATATGACCATTCCCCCCACAGTTGAAGCACCTCATGCCCCTACACTCTCTAGCCATATGACAAGGCTTTCCACACTTAAAACAAACGTTCAACCCCAGTCTACATTCCCCGCTATGCTCCTTCCCACAGTTACCACACCTTTTCATTCCCGTACCCGGTGTGGCTACACGACGGTCGTCCACTCGTGCCTTCTTGTTGCTCGTCGAGGCATTACCCCGACCAAACCTCTTTCCATTCCAATTCCGGTCACCACCACCCTTCCTACTACCTTCAGCCACCACCACCACTACCTTTTCATCGTATAGTCTCCCGTCAAGTCCACCGCTAACCTAAAGGTGCTCGGTCGGGCGGCGATCATATGCCTGCGAATATTCACCGGCAAACCCTGAATATACCTCTTGATCTTTCGCGACAGAGGTGTTACCTGATCCGGCACCACGTGCCATTTCGTTGAACTTTGTGGTGTACTGTTGGTGGGTCATCGTTCCCGCCTCCAGCTGCAGGAACTCTCTCTCAACTTTATCCATCTCTCGATGAGGACAGAACTCCTCGATCACCAACATTTTCAGCTCGGACCACTTCATTGTCCCAATGGCCCTGCTACCCTTGGCTTGGACTATGTTATCCTACCAGCATAGAGCCGAATCCGTGAAAGAGTGGGTAGCAAACTTCACCTTTTGGTCCTCCCGGCACTCGCTGATATCGAGGATAGCTTCCATTTCTCTCACCCATCGGTGAGCAGCAGCAGCAGTGCCATTACCGTCAAAGGTAGGGGGCTTGCACCTCATAAACACCCCGTAATTACAGCCTCGTGCCGACTCATGCACAGGCTCCTCCTCCTCTTCCTCTTCATCATCAGAAAGAACCGTTTCCGGCTCTAGTTGCTCCTGTCTTCCTGAGGACCTATTCCTCTCTTTTCTTTCTCCTTCCCGGACAGCCTTTATCACTTCGGTCACCACAGACGGTAAGATTGTCTGCATGACCTGATGCACCTCTTCAACCACTGCCTCTTTTACCGAGGCTCTCAAATTAGTTCTCTCGTCTACACCCTCCGGATGAGGGGTCTCAGGTTCTTCAGGAACCACTTTCTCCATCCTAGGTTTTCCTCTTATGGCTCGTGGTTCCGCACCACGTCCGCCACCACCTCCACCCCGTGAAGCTTTGGATGATCTACCACCGGCCATCCCCTAACACTCACTGAAAGATTCAAACACCAACACGGTCATTCAAGGAAATAGCTCAGTTTAGGTTAAGTATAGTAAGTCCCTAATTACAGTGGCAAGTTGTGATTAGCCACTTACTTTACTCTTCGTACCCCGAGCATTTCCTGTCCTGACTACATTAGTATCTAAATCTAACAGTAACACATAAACACATAACATGCGCACATAATACTAGTTATCTTTAAGAAAATACCTGATGGCACGCAGCTACTCAGATTGGCATCCCTTCCCTTTCCGTCCCATTTTCAGTTTAAGTTAAGGTTTATTTTGAAAATTTACCTATTTCACTTAAACTTTGGCTCTGATACCAACTTGTAAGGCCCCATTCCCGGGACACTTACAGTTGGATCCTCATCGCTCTTTGAACATACAATTTCGTTTATCTTTTGTAAACGTTTCAGCGTAAGCATTCAAAAGAGACATCTCATTTCATCATAAAAGCTTTTGCAAAGCAATACATCGTTAATGATTACAAATAGTCATAAACAGTGACCTTTAGTAGTAAGAGGATTCCTTAAGTAATCCCGTTTATCCGAATCCTCTACAAACACCATTTTGTTTTAATAATACATGCACATAATACATTGCAAATATATTAACAAAGGAATGCCATCCCAAAAGAGCTGAGTAGCTGCCTCGTGCCATCCTCAGCAACACTATCTACCAACTGGAAACACATAAAAAGTCAACGTTGCTGAGTGAGTTCTAGTTTTGTAATAAAACATACTTTTCTTCACATACATACGGTCACACAACATACGTACACATGGATAATATCATTATTATCTTCGTCATTCGTTCATTACCTTTCGTTCGTGTACCGTTCATCGTTAACATTCACATTCTTTCATACGTTCATTACATTCATTCGTATGTACATTATATTCATTCGTACGTTCATTACATTCGGTGACATGTACAATACCCGAACATTGTGCACGAAGCTGATGCTGGACCTATGGTAATTAACCATGAACATTGTGCACGAAGCTGATCTAGTCACCTAGGGCAAGTACATGCACCACTTATCTTTCCTCTTTCATTCTGGATCAATGCCATACGCTATACCCTGAACATTGTGCATGAAGCTGATGCTGGACGTGTGGTAATTAACCACGAACATTGTGCACGAAGCTGATCCAGTCACCTAGGGTAAGCGGCAAGGATCCCATACATATGGTCAATCACAAGGACTGAACCCCAATATGCATCCTTCGGGGTAGCTAACTCGCACATAGTTGAGCTAACACCTTCAATGGGTGTGCACCTCCATACATTTGCTTGCAAGTCGTTCTTACGTTCGTTCGTTCATTAATGCATGCATTCATTCATTATATTCCACTTTCATTATCTTCACTTTATATTACATAATACTTCGTTCATTCGTTATCATAACACGTAAGTCATGGGAAAGATAAACATACATTATCATAAGGAACATACACATATCATTCACACATCATCATGCAAGGCATCATACATACATAACATACATCATGTATAACCATGCATCATCATCATCATCATCATCATTATGCATAAACATCAAGCAGATATCATTACCTGCCCATCATACCGTCTATGACCCCAAAAGTCAACTTTCATAACCCCCAGAAATCTCCTAGGTCAAAGCCTACATCACTCATTTTCCTAAAAGTCAGAATATATTCTAAGTGTTTATCCGCATTTCCTTTCTCTGTCCGCATTGGTTAATGCGGGTGAGCAAATGTCATCCGCATTTCTTTGACTGTCCGCATTAGTTAATGCGGCTGAGTAAATGTCTTAGCCGCATTTCATTATCTTTCCGCATTAGTTACTGCGGCTAGGTAAATGCCATAGCCGCATTTCATTATCTGTCCGCATTAGTTAATGCGGCTGAGTAAATGCCTTAGCCGCATTTATTTTCTTTGTCCTTTTGACACTTTTTACCCCTCAACTTGGGGTAAAATATCTTTTTCTTTCTTTTTCTTCACTTTATTCTGTTTGTTAAAAATAACCGAGTGTTACATTATACCTATATTATGTAGGAAGGAAAAATAGATAAGAAATAAAGTGATACAATCGGTTAAAGTATAGTGGAAACATATAAGGGCTTAGAAGCCTCATGGAGCTCCAAGGAAGAAATGATACTACATTATCCTTAATTTTTCAATGAATAAAGGTTTCATGGATGAAACCTAATAAGAGGGATAGACCTATAACACCCACAAAATAGGTAAACTTGATTTTAAAGAATAAAAGGTAGTGACGAATAATGAAAGAAACTGTAAGGCCTAAGTGAGTCAAGAAATAAAGTTTAACTCTATCTTCTTTACTTATTTAAGGAAAGAGTCACCCTCATGCTCACCTACTTTCAAAAAAAGCTAGTCATTTTTAGAGAGAGAAAGAAAGAGAATGAGAGTCTTAGATGCTAGAGAAAGAAAGTTTGCAATTAAGAGAAAGGTAAGGCTTATTGTTCTTTTTACTCAATGATGGTATGTTTCTTCACATGTAAATGGGTGGATCTCAACGAGAAAATCAATTTCTAGTGTTCATGCATAGTTTATCAATGTGAATTCTAGGTTTCCCCTATTTTATAGTTTTTTCAGTGATTTAGGGCTAATATGTATACTTATTGATTTTAGTATACAAAAATAATGGTTTTCTTATGATAAAATTCTTACCTTTACGTAACAAATAGGATTTTAAATGATAACTTTTATTAGTTTAGGGTGTATGAAGTCTTCATGCATGAAATCCCATGAAGGATGTCTAGATCTAGATTCCTTACACAAAAGGGAAAGAATACGGTTAGAAAGTATGCAACCATCTAATGATACCTTGACTTATATGCCGAGGCATGCAATGTTCATATGTAAATGCTAGGTTCATACAATGTCATTACTCATATTTAGATGCAAGGTTTTTATGTGGATGTCATTTTTCATAAGTTAATATAAGATTCACGTGTGAATAAAATGTTCATGTGTAGATATCATTACTCATACGTAAATTCAAGGTTCAATTCATGTGTATAAGTGATTAGTCGTTCAAGGTTCATGCGCAGATGTCATTACTCATATGTAGATGCAAGGTTAATGCGTAAATGTCATTACTCATGTGTAGATGCCATTACTCATACACAGATGCAAAGTTCATGCGTAGATGTTATCTCATGTGTGGCTGTCATTAGTCATGCATATGATTTGTGTCCCCATAGATGTAATTGTTAATGCATATGATTTGTGTCCCCATAGATGTAATTGTTAATGCATATATGTTATGTTTCTAAGTAGAAGTTATTGTTTATGCATAGATGTTATGTTCATGTGCAAATGTCCAAGTTCATGTGTATATGTCTTTAATCATGCATAGATGTCCTTTCACTTTAATCATGTGTAGATGTTCGTACTCATGCTTAGATACTACACTTATATTATTATCCGGATTGTATGCTCTGATTATGGAAGGTTATGTGTAGATATTTGTATACTTGGTATGAGATTATGTAATTAGACTTACTTGTATAAAGGTTTAAAGCTTATATGGTCCTATTATGTATGTATTTATCGGTCCTTCTATGAAGGGATCCTTGTATGGATGTATATATTGGTCCTTCTATGGATGGGTCCTTCTATAAACATATTTAGTGGTCCTTCTATGAACGGTCCTATAAACGTATATATTGGTCCTTCCATGGATGGCTCCTTGTATTGAAGTATTTTTTGTCCTATGTATGGGTCCTTGTATGGACATATTAGGATTAAAAAATGTTATTGATGGTAATATTGCATGCATATATGCTACTTGTAAACAATTAATAAAATTATGTTATTATGATAGTTATTTTACCAAAGAAACTCTAGAACTCACTAACAATGCGAACATTTGTATACATATTAGCTTGATAGGTAAAACTCTAGAACTCACTAACAAGGCTATATAGCATAGAATTCAAGACTGGCATCCTAACATAGCCATTATGTTTAGTTAAAGTTTTCTAATTCTGATATACAACATATGATTATATATGATGTTTTAAATTATGCTGCTCTTAGCTTAATGATAGTTTGGTTTAACAATAATGTTTTTTAATGTTTAAATCTAACTATGTGGTCTCTTTGAATCAGGGTTTTACATCACACTTCTATCCAAGAACCTCTTAATGCCTTTTTAGTTAGTGTGGTAAGTTTCTTCTTGTCATCCTCAAGAACTTCACATTCGCTTTGGAACCTAATTGGTGAAGATCAGATTAGACAAATTAAACCATTAACAGTTAGGCGGACAATCACATTACAAATAACCCGATATTCCATGAAATAACAAAACAAATAGAACTTAAGTTCATAAGCTTGATAATGAAACAATATTCACAAGGTCTAATATCAAAAGCATGAACTTGGTAGCTCACAAATTCACTAAAGCTTTAGTCGACTTTCACATATATACAACAAGTCTGCGCTTGAGAGGGAGTGTTAAATTATATCACTTATTTAAGCTATAGTGTATTATGTGGCGTAATGGGCTTAGTTTAGCTTAAAAGTGCTTTACTCCTATGTATGTACATTTCTCTTAACAACAATATTTTATTACATCACATAACTTCACCTAATTCTACAAGTTCTAATTCTATACCTGTAAGAATTTAAACTCATGTCACTTTATGAAGGGCACTCACCATACCTGTATATATACACTCTTGTATAATGTAAATTATACATAAAATACACACCACGTTCTCTCATTATATATGATAGTATAAGGTTTAACTTTATTAATTTACTAACATGTTCTGCAAGTTGCTTCCAAACCCATGCAAGAAACTTTTGTGACAACATTAAAATATTTAAGTTACACGTTCCAAATGTTTTTGACCAGATGCTTTACACGTTCTCGGCATTTGTGACCCAACACTACACTTTTACATGTTCTCGGTACGTTTTTTTAACCGACACTTTACATTGTCCGAATTGTTTTGACTGACGCTTTAGGGTCTTATACATCATTCAGTTTCTCGTTTAACTAATTACTGATTATGAATATGTTCGGTTCTACAAAGAGCCAAATAGTCAGTTCTTCACATTACGTTGCTAAAACAAACTAATCCAAATTAAGGTGAGGGAGGTTAAAAACCATTCTATACTCTACATGGAAACGCCTAGATTTTACATATCTAACTTAAATGATGCTTACACTTAACAATGAGGAATCTAACTTAAGCTACAATAAACAAAACAATATTTGCATTACTCTACTAGAAATTTAAAGTCTGGATTTTCTACAAGATAGCAAGTAGGTTTCATCTCTGAAAAATCCTTTTCATTGAGGAAGTTGATAAGATCATCAACCGAAAAGGGAATGCTGCAAACAGAAGTAAAATAAAAATAAAATTTAAATTCAAATTAAGAATTAAAAAATAAAAGTTAAAAAATAGTTCATCATCAGTTGTTATAAATTGTGCTATGTACAGGCTTATTGCATAATATTGCTTACCAAGGATCGTCTTCCAGCAAAAAAGAATTATTATCAGGATTCTCCAAGCCTTCACTATGAACTTTCAACTCCGAAATAACCTGAGTAGAGCTAAGACGGTGAGAAAGGATTGTTGTAAAGAGGAAAAAGAATGGAAACAATTTATTCATCTTTTAAAATTGTTTCTAAAGAACATATGTGTTAGTTATGATCACAGAAACATATTATTTAATAATGATTTAAAGTTAAAAATAATTAATTTGCTCCATGCATTAATAATAAACATTGTTCAACTTGCTGCATGTTAGACCTATTTGACATTATCCCCTTTTAGATAAAACATAACACCGGAAGATAGGGAATAACTGATGATTATAGTTTTTATCTTACCGATTGGGATACACTTGGAGTATGGTAAATGTCATCCTTGTAGTGTGTGCAAATTTTGTAAAGTTGTTGAACACTTAATATCTGAGACAGAATGCATCACTTGTGTTATTATCAGTCATAAAGAAAACACCATAGTGATACTGGTTAAAAACATACATGAACAAAGAGACTTACAGAACAAAGTTCATTTATGAGGTGACTATAAGAAATTTTAGATTTCTGGTGTATGACCTGCAAAAAAAACAGTCGAAAATTTTATATTCGATGATAATTTGCTTAACCTTTAACAGAAAAAATTCCATACAAAAAAGTCAAGTTTTGTTGAAAAAGCTTAAAAAATTACAGAAATATGACGAACTTTGCAATTAATTTTCATCTGAAGTGTTTTTCAAAGGAACAACAAAAGCATACCAGGAATCCAACTGCCTGCCTTGTGTGCTTAAGTTCATCCCATGACGAACCTGCATACTGATTTAATGATTTGAGTTAGAAATATTTACCATAAGTTAAAGCGATATAGAAGTGTCCGAACTAGAGGTGGTAATTGTGACCCATATATATTTTAATGGGTCGATTCTAACGGGTTAATAGGTTAACCAAAAGGAAACGGATCAAATAACACAAACGTAATTGACCTGTATGGATTGTATGGTTAAAGGAAGTTAAGAGTGTTATTGTAATAATATTGTTCCATGATCATATTTAACACATTAATTAGCAATTAAAGAAAAGAATTGAATACCTCGTCTGTAGCATGACTACACCATAGCTCTAACTCAGCTAACCTGCTTTTAGATATTCTCCATTGCTAAATGAGCAACATTCTCGACCTACAAGAAGGCTATGATTGCAAAGAAAACAGCAAATCAGCTCACCAGATAATTAAAACTTGTCATATATATCTATTTAAAAAGACTAAATATACCTGTTAAATAGTTGTACATTAATGTAAGAGAAAACTTGAGCAAAGATCTTCTGATCAAGAATTGTTGGCACCTGAAATAATCACGTTTCATAAGGTCAAAACAATAACTAGGGGTTTCTGATCATTAACTTATTGTAAAAACATATAAAGTAGCATACATGGTATTCTTCCAATGTTTTGAGCATGCCATTCAAGGACTCAATGATGTGTTGCCAGAACATAGATGGAGGAGTGTTACCTTTTAATCTTACTGACTGAATTGTTTAGAAAATACAAAAATAAGCACCACAAAATGTAATGTTGGGATGAAAAGTGATAAGAAACCCGATGTACCTGGACACAATTAGAGACATGTTGTGACAATTCCTTCTTCAAATTGTCACGAATGATTCCATATATTTTTTCAACATAAGCAGTTAGTTGCTGCTTGAAAAGCAAAGCAGGGTACTTGCCATCCACTTGGCGCACAATTTCAAGGTTGGAATATGATGGGGATTTGCGAAAGCTCTACAAATATCAATCAAAAAAGCTTCAAATACACACAATATTCACAAAAAAAAATGTTATTACTTAATGGAGGTCAAGTAGAACAAAATACTTGTGCCATTCTTCCAATGAATGTTGTTGGCTGGGGGGGTTTCCCTGAGCTAGAACTTAAACTCTTTTGAAGCAAAAACAGCAGTGTAGATGTGGCAGATAGCCAATAGGCCATATGTTTATTGTCTTCCTCTTTCTAGGAAAATCAGTGTCCAGTCAACAAACAAGTTACTTTAGTATCTACTTAAAATTTTATATAACAAGAAAAATGGTTTTAGATTTTTCAGAAATGTGTTTGTGTTACATGTAAGATCTCGCACCTGTATTGCAGAACCAAACACAGTGATAAGACGATCAAATACATTAGTTCTTTCTGCTTCAAATACTTTCCAGTGTAGAAGGCTTTTGTATATGACATATGTAACCACTGGTTTTCCATTGCTGAACCCAAGATCTTCTGTAGATGCTTTAATAAGAATATCAACATTCTCCTGTATCAATATATATATGAAAACACACAATTCAGCCATATAATTCTAATAGAATTCCCTATTTACCTTATTGAGAGAAAACAGAAAGAAAATGACAAGCAAATTAATTAACTCAAGTTCAAACACGTACACGGTGTTTGTCAATAGCTGATTGCCTCAATGAGCTATCAAATCTCTTCATGGATGTGCCACCTTGTGGATCCTGTAAATTACGGGATTATCCTTGGGATTCTGTAAGAAAGTAATAAAGATTTAAAGAAATTTTGGAAGATACAAGGACTGAATCTTCTGACTTACAAGATGGCCGTTTTCTGGACCCTGCAGGGCATTATGATAAAGATAATTAGATATTCTTGCTACAAGAAGTCTAAATAAGACTTTGTTTAATGTTTATAAATACACCCATGTTTTAACCTTAGATGAAAATGAGAAACGCCTTTTGGAGGCTGATGATGTCAGCATGACTTGCTGTCTTAGAATCTGTTCCTCGGTCTCCATGTCATTGATCTTTTCTTGAAGCCTAGTATGAAGAAAACATGAAAACCAATAACCAAACACAAGTTTACTACCTCATATCTAGAAAGTAGAGGTGATATTTGTTCTGATCACTTTAGGACAGAGAAGCATGCTTAAGGTAAATTTCTGTAACCTTTGGATTGTGGTTTTCATCTCATGCATTTTGATTCTGCTTCATTGGCTTGTTTTAACCTCTCTTCACTCAGCTTGTTGCTCTCTTCATATTTTTTTTCTGTTTCATCAATTTTCTGTTCCAGTGAGCTAACCATATCCTGCAAGTGTTTCAATAAACATGAAAATGCAACAGACCAAATTGAGAAGAGAATAGACAACTACAAACTTAGCAACTGAATATGTTTGGCTTCGTAAACTCTACCTTAAGTTTCTCATTTTCAGCAGTAAGCTTATCAACAATTTCCTTGCTTGAAGCATCTTTATCCGCACGAGCTTCCTCAAGTGCTTTCTTTGCAGCCTCTCTTTCCTTTTGAATCTGTTCTTTAGTTTGTTCGGATTGATCTTGCATCTCTTCCAAAACAGATTGCCATTTTGCATTTTCCTGATTTTTGTTTCCTCCAAACCAGCCTACAAAATTTAGAAGGGTAAGAACCATGCACATAAATTATAGTAAAAATAACCAAGACAGGATAATAAACAATATGAAGACATAATTACAAGAATACAGTTAAGTCAGCATATAAATTCTTACTCTAATGCGCTTTTCCACCTGCAATCTCCACGTCAGCTCTTCAACTTCTTTTTCCAGTTTTGATTTGGCTTGTTGTAGAGCATCAGTGTCTTTTGCAGCCTGATGATAATAATGAATTTTTAAGCTTTGCACATTAAAGTACAAAGTGGCGTGGATATCAAGGATTGTTCAAAATGACTTCTAATCCTATGTTCATTCTATTCCAATAATCTACAATAAGATCAAAGATGCATGTTCTTTTCATGTTATCATGCAGAATTCAAATTAGATTCAAAAGGATATGCTGAGTATAACAATAGAAATTTCAATATGGAAGTTTATTACAAACCTTGATTGTTTATAAAACAATTTTACGTGGAAACCTAAACCATGAAAGATAAAGTTACCTGTCTAAGTTGCCTTAGTTCTTTGCGTGCCATTCTACCTCTCCAAAAAGACTGACTGGCTATTGCTGCTTTTCTCAACTTACAATAACGGTGGTGGGCAAGATATTGTCGGCATTGTCTCTGCAAGTTGTTCATTGAGTGCATAAGTTTGAGAAAAATTTACTATATTTCATTATATGACAAATCTCTCACATATCATCAAAAGAAAGACAATCCCTAAAGGTCATGATGACTCTTCCAACAAAATCAGCAACACTTGTTAAAGAACTTAGAAGATAATAGGAATTGAATTACATATTAACCTAAATCGCTGAAAAAGTGTAAGGGGCTTGGTAAATTTCAGTTCTCAAATATCAAAAATGTTGTGAAATAACTATCAAGCATATTGCAAGAAAGCATGGATGGATGCATTTATACGTTCTATAACACATTAGACGTCATTCTACATTTATAGTTCTTCACGGGTCTCGTTTTGGGCCGTACTACAAAAATTGTGGAAAACAAATTATTTAAGAGGAGAAAAGGATAATGATTAGGCAATTATTCCTAATCTATCACTGATTCCAGTAACCTGAATGATGACTGCTGCTGTTTCACGCTTTTTATAGCGATACTCATTTCGGGCAGCCATTCCACGCATTCCATTTTGGATTTTGATAGCTGAAGAGGATAAAACTTTGAAAGCCTTCCTCTTGAGAAACATGCGTCCGTCTTTCTGAATTCTCAAAGAAGCCACTTCTCTCTTTCGGCACTCATAATGACGACGTCCAACTTGCCCTGAAATCATTTATTATAAGAAAAAGAATATCAAGTTCATAACCTTTCACATAAAAACATGATAATACCAATACATACCTCTACAAATGGCTTGTATCTGTATTGATGAAAACTTTAACGAGTTAAACTTCTTGCGTGCAGAATAAGTGAGAAACTTTCTCTGAACTTTGCTAGCAGATCTTCCCAACACTTCACTTCTGCGAGCATCTAGTTCTGCCATCTGACCAGCTCTTAGAAATACCTTTGTTTTACCAATCTGAAAAGGTTTAAATCAAAATTTTGCAACTGAGAAAAATTCTCACAATGAAATCTGAGAAACTCGAGACAATGATTCCACATGATAAGGTACCTGATAGCCTTGAAGGTTTGCCTTCTCTAGAAGCATCTTCGAAGTCTTGATATCATCATCGCTACAATTATATCAGATAAGTTAAAACTGATTCCAAACAGTACAGATAAAAAGTTCATACAACCACCTTTTTTAACATCATCAGGTGCAAAGATTTTGAAGCGGGCAATAAACTTTAAAAGGTTTACGAGTAGGAAATCCAGCCATACTGATCCTAATAGCCTCCATAACTCCCTGAAAGACATAAATTTGTGGGCTTTAACATATATATGTGTATGTGTGCATAATAGTGGATATATGATAAATCCAAGGTCCACGAACTTACACCACACCGTAGTTGTTGCAATATGTTTTGGTTCTCAAAGATAGAAGGCTTTAAGAGATTATTCGGTTTAACACAACGAATGTAATGTGGCTCTGTGTGACTGAGTGTCTCAAGCAAGGCTTGTAATTGTTGCTGTAAATAAGATCACTTAGAAAGTGAGCTCAAACTTTATGTATGTGGTGTAGCAGAATAATATTGTACCTTAAACCGTGAACCTATTGATGAGAACTTGGATGCTTTAGACGACTCTTCTTGTTGAGGAGGAAATAAGTTTGACACGAAGGAGCATTTTGAAGCACTCAAGAGTGCCTGCTGTTCTGCAACAACATAGTCCTTGTTCTTATCCAAGAAAAACTCAGTTTGATAGGTGACCTGAAATCATTTCATTGTAACAAAAAATATAATGTTATATTACCTTTCCGTAGGTATATTTGGATTTTGCGGATTTTGAAGTTTTTTAATTAATATATACGGAACTAAATTGTGTACCTCTCCAGCATAATGATCAATGGTAAATGCTGAGTTTGAAAGCTTTGGCTTGCTAAAACGTTTATGATCTTTGAATGTCTGGAAAAGCTTTTCAGCAAAGGTTCATGTGTAGATCTTGGAAACATGCTACATAAGATTCGCATCTTAAGTTAATTATAGAGATAATGACTGTGTTCTCAATTTACAATTTTTTAACATATAATAGTCCATGGACTAAATGATTACATATTCTCAACTTCGCAGTAAATAATAGGTCAACTTTACTCGAATTAATGAGGTAACACCAAGAAGGAACAAAACAAATATAGAAATTCCTAAATCATGCCATTTTTTCAAATGTCTACATACCAAGCCTCATCCAAAAGAGCTAGGATTCCTCCTGGTTTCTGAAGCAATAAAAATACTCAGTTAGATTATTAAGGGGATAATGTATGCTGCAAAATTTCAAAGCGCAATACAATAAAAGGTCTGCATAAGAGACTATTAAATCAGGTTAGGGAAGCTATTGGTACCAATGCACAAGTTAACAAAGTTGATTAGCAAAAGTTGCTAGAAAGAATTGGAAAGTGAGGCAGAAAATAAGAGAAATAATAAAACGTTAATATGCACAGACCTTCTCAATGAGATCTAGAATATCTTGATTGTCCACAAACTCTATGTAACTCCAATCAATTTCCTCCTTAGTATATTCTTCTTGCTCCATCTTGAAAACATGCTGATGAAAAGATATTGATATACCAGCTATCAGCTTAGACTGGTATGCTTGCTTCAAGACTTAACAGCTTATTAATAATTAATACTTCTTATTTACAAACCTGATTAAAATGTTGCTGAAGTTTCTCGTTAGTCAGATTGATACAAAATTGCTCGAAACTGCAATGGTTATTATGTTTTAATGTAAGCCAGTATACACATTCAAATCAATAGGGTATACAACGGATTAAACTTAAGAGTTGTCAAAGTAGAAAACTATCGGTTCCAAAACCAAGGTCTTTCATGCAGTGATCTGCAAGAAATAACCTATGATAATGATGAAAACAAAAGCGTACCAGTTAAGCACCTGTTGTCTTGAAACTCTCAAATCCATAGATGTCGAGAACTCCAATTAAAGATTTTGACTCTGGATCTTGACCAATAGAATCGTTATCCTGCCTACAATCCTGATTCATGCAATAAAGATCATGAGATATAAACCAAACCAAAAAAGGGAAAAATAAAGATGCAATGACAATCTTCCATTCAGATGAAATTTACCAGTCAAATAATCGTGTATATACTATTTTTGCCAAAGCATCTCTATTCAAAGCTGCAGCAATCGGATCAAGCGATTTTTTGATGCTCTCATCACGAGTTACAATAACACGTTTGCAAAAGGAATCTTCAAGAGCCTCCTCATCACACCTAAAAAATGACATGCATATCACAACATGACATTTGTTCATAAAGAGTTATAAGAAATGCTGTAAAATCAGATTTTAAAAAATAGTTACATGAAAAGTTCAGCAGCAGTTTTTAGATGAAAGCGGGATTGATCATCCTTAGGCTTAGATGAGTCAGGTTCGCTGCCCTTAACAAATTCAATATTGCCTAGGTGTAGAATTGCAGCCACAATACGAAATATAGCCTCCTGCAACAATGGAAAATGCTCTGTTAAGATTTTAACTTTGTAGATATGACAAACACACACGCACATATACCTGATCATTAGAAGAGATCCCAACAACATCCATAGCCTTTCTTGTTGCAAGATATTCTTTAGACTCATCCACACCATTTAATTCGTAGCAATTTGTTTGATTAAGGTAATGAAAGGTCTGAGGCTTATTCAATTTGTACTTTTTTGTCACCTATGGTGCACAAATAAACTAGTTATAAATGGTGATAGATGCTAATGGCCTCAAGAGTGCACACCGTGTCTAAGATAATAGCCAAAAAACTAAAAAATCAAGTGGAAGGTACCATGCAATTAAAGAATATAGTTCCATATAATTAAAACTCAAAACACGATGAAACAGAAATACTTAAAGGGTTGTTAAGTGTGGTATAATGTTACATCCGTAGACTACTGCTCCTTAATAAACACAACTTTTGACTTTGGACAAATCTGATTAAAAAAAACAATACTCCACTATAGTTTGCACATATTTTTTTGTTTCAACATGAAGTCATATGAATCACTTCCTTATCTCTTTTCATGAAAAATAAACATAAAACCCAAAAAGAAAAAAAAAACTGCATGAATGCAGAAGACTGTTACCTCTGGAGGTGCTGCACATATCATATAAAAACAGTGATAATTTCTCTCAGGATCCGAAAGTTGACAAACACGTGATCGCTCAAGCAAATAAGTTCTTATAGCAGCTCCAGAGATCTTCCCGCGGTCATTGAATTGGATTTCAACAAACTTACCAAAACGACTACCATAAAACAACATCCAATTAAAAGAAAAGTACTTGACCAGAAAGGGGATGCATTGAAAGTTTCAAAATATAGGCTAGCTTTAACAAAATTGTCACATATGAAGGTCTATGTACCTTGAGTTATTGTTTCTGACAGTTTTTGCATTCCCAAATGCTTCTAGAACAGGATTAGACTGCCAAAAAAAATGAACGTGTGAAGTAAAACTAAACAAAAAATAATTTTGTATTATAGCACATTTTATGTTTAGGAAGAAGCAACAATAATGAGGTTGAGAATTCAACATTTGTTGCATGCATGACAATATATAAGTTTATCATAAATATTATATCAACTAAGAAATATCAGTGATGGAGCTGAATATTTGAGTATTATAGTATAATATTACATAAGTTTCAAATAAATATTTCATACTTCTAGAACTTGCTGTTCCACACTCCTTTGTCCCTGAGCTCCTGGACGACCTCCCATATAAGCAAGATACTGCATAAGATTTTTTGTGCTTTCTGTTTTACCTGCTCCACTTTCTCCACTAACAAGAATTGACTGGCTTATTCCTTCATTAACCATCTGCCTGCATTCATACAAATCCTTCAATTATAGCAATAAACTTTTGAAATCAATAATATACTGAAGACAAACAAGAGCATAATACATGCCTGTATGAAGCATCAGCAATAGCATAAGGATGTGGACTCAGTTCCCCAAGGGCTGCCCCTTTGTACTGCCCCATCATATGTTTGTCATATAAATGAGGTATTCTTTGAAAGGGTTCACAGCTATTAAAATGTTGCCTGTGTAAGTCTGGAAAACAAGTGCATATGTTTATCGCAAATATGAGTTATTAATGGAATTTACAAATAAATACTAAGGGGGTGTTTGGTTTGAGGGTATGGGATTGAAGGAATGAGGTTGATACCCATAATTTGGAATCCTCCATTCCCACCTAAAGGTGGGGTTTAGAATTCTTACCTCATTCCTATTCAACCCTGTTATCTAACTCATACCCATAGTTTTTCTTAATTGCAAACCAAATGCCACATAAGCTATGGATGGTGGATTAACAGGGTGGAGAAGAGAAACCTCCAGTGGCATGTACTCACATAAATTTCATCCATATTATATCGACTTTTAAATTCTCTAGAACCCCTGGCTCATGGAGATACGCTAGCTTTGTCATATCATCCACTCCACAAGCAGGAGCCTCAGGATCTTTAGGATACACATGGGCTGAAGTAGAAACAATCTACAGGACATAAATCCATCAGGAATCCATGAAAAGAACCTCTGTAAGTATATTCTTGTCAAATATCATTGTTATAACACAAGTCAATTCAGTGTATTGCTACTAGCTTTTCTTATGCTAATTTGTTGTATTAAGAGATGTTGCATTTAGTAGGCTAGTTTAAACAACTCCAAATAAGCAAAATCATTTTAAATTCATTGTGCGTTAAAGTATTAATCTTCACCTACCTTTTGACAAGTACAAACTAGTACAATATCTTCAAAGAGAAAGCATTTAAAGTCTGTTTTATACAAGCTTCATGTGTTGAACCTGTTTTACGATTAAAGCCTATGCCAACACAATTATTGGAAATTTGCTATACTACATCATTGTGTTGTATTCAAACTTCATGCGTTAAAATATGTCTGTTTAAAATAAAATTTTCAATGTCGCCATGGGTATTTATCTATTTTAACCTATGATGACCTCAGATTTTGTTACTACCGACGTCAGAACCTTTTATGGTTTACATGCTAAAAAAAATCTGAGTATCTTAACCATGAATGGTGGACTACTCCTGACCGTTGCCAGAACTTTAAATTTGGCAACAGTGCCCCATCAACATCAAATTGTTAAATACCATACATAACACTATGGAACCTCTAAGAATCATCATTTACAGTTTCCATGGATAATTTCATTGATCACTATAATGGTTTATGGACATGTTATACCTCCGTAAGGTAAACTCCTAAATGAATTATAAAATGTGAGAACAGATTCAGCAAAAAAACAAACTTACTTCTTTCCCTGATGTAAGCTTTATTTTAATGTCTGCACCTTTAATTTCCAAAACATCACCATCTATCCAAGCTATCTCAGGATCCTCCACCCAAACTTGAGACCCGACTATAATATTGGTCGCAACAGCCTGCATAAAGGATAATTTCATTGCTGACAAGGAAACGTAACAAAACATTAAGAAACAACGATGATGATATGCAACGTATAAAAACGTTACCATTTCGGAAAACAACCAAATTCCACAGCGGAAAAACCCTAAATTCCCGTGTTCAAAGCTGCAACGTCGCCCAAACCCAGCCTAGAATGATGTTTTGAGAATGTACGCAAATGTACAACGATCTAATAACATCCGAAACGCCCAAAGCGTGATTGTTTATAGAGAAGATCATAATTGAATCAATAATGACGTTGAAAAGGGGGGAATAATGAGGGATAGTGGAGAAACATTAGGGAGATGTTGCAGAGGCTGAGATTATTGAAGAACGACCTCCGGCAACGTTTCCGGCGACCCATACATTAATATTGTGACGGAATTTGTTGTGTGAATGTCGACTCCGGCGTACGTCGTTGGGGTTTCGATTCTCCGTTTCGTCGATCAACGAGAAGCCACCATAACGAAGGTGTTAACGACTTCAATTCGTATTTCTTTTCTTCCCATTTTGCCCTTCTCGCGGGGATTCGGTTTTCACTGTTATTATATACACTTCGTTCTCGTTCCACACGAGTTACAAAATGGCCCCTTTCACTTTTCTTTCCTTGTGTTTTTGTCACCTTTTTTTGTAGCACGCGGCTTATGATTTGCTGTTAAGTGCATGATAAAAAGATATATAAATGTTATGATTTGTGTAACAGTTTACAAATCAGATCAAAGATCTAGTTGATTAATGATTTTTTTGTTATTATAGTTTGAGTTAGTGTCTGGATTGCATGTATGTTGATAAGGAAATAAAACCAAACATGTTTGTTCATTCCTTCAAGGAAGGTAATGGTTTTTCTTTAATTCAGGACTCAAATCACAACATGACACGACAAATGTCCTGACCCATGACCCACCCGCCACCACCAACTATCGCCACCACCCATCACCACTACAAACCATTGTATTCTATTCATTTGTATTTTTATGTCTATCAAACAAAATAAAATGATAATTTATTTCATTCACAGAGTATAACTCGATAAGATAATGGAATGATAATGATTTATTTTATTCATTTATATATTATTTTCTATTATTCATTTCATTCTTTTATACATGTCGCTACCCCATACCAAACACCAACACCAAACAAACCCTAAGTATGTGTCAAACAAGTGTATTTGAGTGACGCAACATCAGCCTGATTGTAGCCAATAACAGTACGAGCTAATGTCTAAATTAATTAAAGGTTTAACTCGTATTCAACTTGAGTGAACTTGTGTCTTAGTGACTTTCTTATTTTCATTTCTTTTAAGTGATTTTATACATTTTGTTTACAAAAAATCAAATAGTAATTAAATAACAGTCTCAAATTATATAAGTAAAATTTGAAATCAATTATGGACAAAACTTTATACAAAAACGAGTGATTCACTGTTGCTTGTAATAGATTTGAAAGTTGAAAGTTATATCTGATACTAAAATGTAATCAATATATTAGCATGTAAGTTATAAGACACGATTTATGTTAAAGAAATTGCAAACAGATCGAGGATCAATAGCAACGACGTGCCGCCACTAATGATGTCGCCGCTCCTGAAGTCGCCGCTAATTATGTCGCCACTATTGACGACATTTCTTGTACTGTACACACAAACGTACAGTAGCGCACACATACACATTCTATATTACATGCATACAATCATACATACATTTAAGAACTTGATTATTAATATCACACACATACACATACATACACACATATTTGTACATGAATACACACGTAAATAACACTTACTACACATAGATGCTACAGACATACAATCATACATACATTTAGAAGCTTTACTAATATATATATATATATATATATATATATATATATATATATATACTCCATTTCTTTTTAGAAACTACTATACCGTTCTTTTGATTTCATTAAAGAAAAGAGGCAACACGCCATAAATATGGAGCTTGTCTTAGTCTTTTAGATTTTAAGAAAGCCTTGCTCTGATACCAATGCATCAGAGGGGGTAAGAAGTTTTGGTGTCAACAATAGAGACTATACACCAACATATAAATTAAAAACATTAAAAACATAAACACATAATAATACTTAC
>CM044006.1:49141419-49396419 GCA_024085815.1 Flaveria linearis
TGAGACTGAATTCGATTGGTATTATATAGGTTGTTTAGGTGGACTTACTTTGATAATTATTGAGTTGTTAGTGCGATTTGAGTGTAAAGGTGCCGACAATGTTCGGTGTGATTGGGATGATGGATTCGTGAGCTGTATCTCCATTATTAAAGTGTGTAGAGGTTCGAACTCGTATACAAACGATTTGGTTTGTGTTTCGGTTTTAAATTGGATTTGTTTGGGGTTTTCGGTTGCCGGAGGGGTCGCCGGAGGGTGACCGGAGGTGATCGACGGGGAAACGGGGGTGGGGGCTGGGATTTTAAAAAATTACACTTTGACCCCCTGTGGTTTGAAGTGTTTATTATTTCATGCTTAAACTTAGTTTTTAAGTTTTAAAAACTACCAATTAACCCCTGGACTTTATTATTTATTATTGTTATATTTTTTATTATTATTATTATTATTATTATTATTATTATTATTTTTATGATTATTATTTTTTATTATTATAATTATTATTATAATTGTTGTAATTGTTAACATTCTAAACAATATATATATATATATATAATATATATATATAACAAACAAACAAAAACAAACAAACAAACCCAGTATGTCCCACTCAAGAGCAGGGTCTGGAAATATATATATATATATATATATATATATATATATATATATATTATATATATATATTATATATATATATATATATACTGAAAATGCACGATGTTACTGTCTCCCCTGCTTTAGGAAATTTCGTCCCGAAATTTGTTCACGAGGAGGCTGAAACGAAAAGATGAGGATACTGGGTTTTCATTTGGTTCTCACGTTCCCAAGTAAATTCTGGGCCACGTTAGATTCCCAGCGGACTTTGACAATAGGTATCCGGCTACGTTTGAGTTGTTTGACTTCCCGATCCATAATTTCCACAGGTTTCTCAATAAAGTGCATAGATTCATTAATCTGTACTTCGTCGAGTGGAATGTGGAGATTTTCATCGGCAAGACATTTCTTGAGATTTGAAACATGAAACGTCGGATGTATATTGCTGAGCTCTTGAGGTAGTTCAAGCTTGTAGGCTACTTTCCCAATTCGCTCGTGTACTTTGAATGGATCCATGTAACGAGGTACTAGTTTCCCTTTCTTTCCAAAGCGAATCACTCCCTTCCAAGGTGATACCTTAAGAAGTACGAGATCACCGACATTGTATTCCATGGACTTACGTCTTTTGTCAGCATAATGCTTTTGACGATTTCTAGCAGCGACCAAGTTATCACGGATCTTATGAATTTTGTCGGTTGTTTCTTGTATCAATTCAGGACCAGTAATCTGTGATTCACCAACTTCAGACCATACAAGGCCTCAAATGGTGCCATCTGATATTGGTTTGGTAACTGTTATTGTAAGAGAATTCAATCAACGGAAGATGAGAATCCCACGATCCACTGAAATTAATGACACAAGCCCGGAGCATATCCTCGAGGGTTTGTATCGTTCTTTCAGTCTGACCGTTGGTTTGCGGATGATAGGCTGTGCTAAGATTCAGTTGAGTTTTGAGAGTTGATTGGAGACTTTTCCAGAAACGAGAGATGAAGTGACCATCACGATCAGAGATAATACCTTTACTTGACAATAGATTGTTTAGGAAGACTACCATCACGTAATCAGGTGTTAATGATATCTTAAAATGAAAGTTGATAAGTAAGGAATAAATGGTTCGATGTAGCTAGATCAAGTCAAAACATGAGAATAAAACGAAAGAAATCGATTTAAGAATTTAAATGCTCCAAACTTGGAATCAAAATCAACTTAAAACGATCGGGTCTCATTTCAAATTCAGAGATCATGCTTTGGCTTGATAGGTCGAAACACTAACATTATTTCACCCTTCAAGTTACTACATGCGTCTCGTCACTTGATTACAACCATGGTAAGTTGGTGATCAAGAAATGAGAATAGTCATCAAGGTATGGTTTTCACCCCTAACTTGATGGTGTACTTTCAAGGTATGACTACTAACTTACCAATCAAAAGTTCGATCTGATAATCTTCAAAAATAAGACGAGATAACTCACCATTAAGGTAAGGAAATCACTCCTATCTTAACGATGAAGTTTACAAAAACAAAATATAACAGATGAACTTCTTCATCAAAATCCAGAATTCACTCCTATTTTGATGAGGTCGTTTCATTTGAAAAAATACAATCCATAAAAATGAAATTATCATCAAGGTATGAATTTCACGCGTATCTTGATGATTGAGCTTGATAATAACAAGAAAACAATCGAAGATTGACATTTGTCACCAAAGTACGGGTTTCAATCCTATTTTGGTGAGATCATGTCATTTGTGAAATGCAAGTTCCAAAGTGAATAATTGAAGTCAGTCCTCGAGATAAGGAAATCACCCTAATCCAGAGGATGAAATTTCAGAAAAACACATCATTGGAAACCATTTATTGAAACGAATAAAGATTATCACCAAAGTATGGGAATCACCCCTGTTTTGATGAGTGAAAATCATTTAGGAGATTCGAGTGTCCTTAGTCATAGGTTGACTTGCAAACTCTTGCATCTCCCATGGTGCAAACGGTTCAAAGTTCGACTTAACAACGAAAGGAAAAATATCTCAATTAGAAATTTAGAAATTTTCAAATTACATCAATGTAACAAAAGGAAATCATGATCACAAATCTTGAATTAAATCAGGAAGACGAAATCAAGGACAAGAATTATTCAACACCACATCATTGGTGGCTTGAGCTTGTTGAGCATTAATGTTGAAAGCACGTCCTTGAGCCGTAGGAACTAGGCTGACAAGTTGAGGGCATCGATTACGAAAATGGTTCGGATCACCACATTGATAGCATGCACGACCCTGGGTAATTGCAGGAGGATGTTGGTGAACTGGTGCATTGGTCGGAGCTTTAGCAGCACTCCTGCACACGTTGAATGTATGACCCAAACGACCACAGTTTGTGCATTGACGACACTGAATGTTAGTGGGATGGTGATAACTGCAGTTGTTACACTGCGGATAGGGTCCAGCGTATGACTTTTTCATTAGCGATTGGTTGTTTACTGCTGGTTGACGAGTTGGAGGGACTTGATTAATTGGTACAGCAGGGGTAATTACAGCAAAGTTTTGAGATTGAGCCTTCCTCTTTTTGTTCTTGGAAAGCTCGGTTGATCGGTTTTGACGGTTTCGTTATGAAGTTTATCGGTATTCTTCTTCGATCCTTCCTGGTTAAGGAACCAGCTTTCACATGATTATCGGTTAACTGTGCAGCCAGCCTGATAGCATCTTCTAGTGTTGAAGGATTCCTTCCTACACCATATCCTGAATCTGCATGGGTAGTCCACCAATGTATTTTTCGATGGCTCGGGAGGTAGGGGTAGTAAGATGCGGTACCAAAAGGCTCAGTTCGTGAAATCGGTTAGTGTATGCGAGGTTCTCGTCACTGTCTTGGGTTAATTCCCAGAACTCAGCTTCCAGTTTCCGGACTTCGTTTCTTGGGCAGAACTCTTTAGTCATGAGCTCCTTAACTTCAGTCCATGTTAAGGCTAGAGCAGTTTCAGTTCCACGGGTTCGTTTCTTCCCGTTCCACCAAGTGAGTGCGCGTTTCTGGAGAACACTTGTGGCATACCGGACTTTTAGATTTTCAGGGCATTCACTGTTTAGGAATGTGTTCTCGATGCTTTCGAACCACTGTAGTAATCCAGTAGCTCCTTCAGTTCCACTGAACTTAGTGGGATTGCAAGAACTGAAGTGCTTGTAAGTACAAGTTCGGGGAGGGTTTGGTGCAGTTGGGTTTTGAACAACATTATTGCCTTGGTTCAAATGGGTAAGTAGAGTTGGGATGACCGCAGTAACTTCACGTGCTACAATAGCAGCAATCTTACGGCCAGAGTTTCTAGTCCATGAACGGATTTGACGAGAAGACATTCTGGAATATCATTAAGATATTTTATGAGAATTGGATAATAGGAGTTATACTATATGAAAACGACAATCGGGAATTTGGCATAATAACAATGATATGTTCCGAGTGTAATCGTTTGATTCGTAAATCAAAGCGAGTACGTTGACTAATCAAAGTGTTATGTCCAACACAACCTTATTGAAGACATGCTTACCTATAAGCAGATACTCATCCCGAGGGTTCCCAGGTAAGGTAGACAGATCCATCGGTTGATTTGGATTTATACGAATACCTTGCCTAGACAGAACACCTCAAGATACAGGCATCCCACTCTTCCAGCATTGCATGTTTCAAGTTGTAAGACACAGACTTGATGAGACGTGAAAACCATGAATAACAATCGAGTTTTGGAGTTGAAATCACTTGAATTAGGCACACAATGCCTTAGAATATGATTTAAGATTCGTGTGTACATTGATAAGATTCAAAGTATAAGAAGAATCACATAAGGCATATAGTTACATAAACAAATATAAACATATAAGGCACATAAAATCCTATCTAAGCATGTAAAATACATGAGAGGACTCATGTGTAAGGGTTCTTAGTTATAGTCTAGGTCATTCCATTTCTAATAACCTAATTCCCTATAACCATGGCTCTGATACCAATCTGTCACACCCCGACCGATGGCGGAATCATCGGAGCGGACGAGGGAATGATTGATTGTTCATAACTCATGATTGTCTAATAGTGAAAAATATTAAAATCAGATTACAGGATAACATGAATTTAACAAATACAAATATAACAGTTAAAGTCACAAATAGTAATTGTCTTTTGTTTTGACTAAGTCCGGGTCTTATATGAGCATGTAGTAGTCCACTAACTTGCTTAACCTGAAATCATGTGAGAAAATAAAGTCAGCTAACGAATTAGCTGGTGAGTAATCATAGTTTTGAGTATACATATAGATTGATTGATTGATTGAGAATAATCCAATTCACAAGGTAACGTTAAGACTTATATTGCAATAGTAAATCATATAGATAAACCGACACAATAGAAACCCCTTGACTTGACACTTGCATATAATAGACTTGCACACAAACACCATAGATTGACTAATTGCCTCTAGCACAATCACCACTCATAAGCCATATGGGGTGGGTTATCCAAACCAGTAGATCTACCATTGATACCAGGATTGATTGATTGAATTAGGGTTTTATTGTTGTCCAGTTTAGCATAGTATGTTCACGTAATTGCAAGTAATAACATAACCTGTCTTGAATTGGATTTAGGATGAAACAACAATAGAATATCATGGTTGAATATATTGTATCACATGATTTCCCCCAAATAAGAAATGATATAAAAAGGGGATATGAATACTCACTTGATTGATGTGATTGGGATTTGGACGTGATAGATTAGACACCTACGATTTCCTTACGATTAACCTAAGGAACGGTGCCTCGAATTAGAATAATAGTGATTTTAGAATTTGGGAATGTGATAGGGTTTCCATTTGGTTTTGAATGGTAGTTTAAATTAACTAATTTATTTAATTTGAATGTCTCGAAATAAATAAAATGAATTTATTGAAAATGATTATGTTTAAAATTTAAATTAAGCGTATCAATATGCGTAACCGTTTGATTTATTGTTAAAGTGTGGGAAAATTAAATAATTAATTTTATTAATTAATTATGTCAATTAATTAAAGTATTTTAATTATTTTAATGGCTAAAAGAAATAAAAATGTTTTTGAAATGATTTAAGTATCAAACTTTTGTATTTAATTATGATTTAAGCAATAATAATTATTACCTAAATAAATTAAAAGTAATTTAGTGTCGAATAATAATTTAAATAAATTAAATTATTAAAAGTCCACTTTCGTATAAATAATTTTTTTTGTATTATTTGTAATTTTATTGATTAAAACATTTAATAAAAATGGATAAAATGTTAAAATAAATTTCAGAAAAATAATTTAGTTGTTTAAAAATTTTTAATATTTGTAAAAATATTTTTATAATTTTTACAAATTTTCCCGGAATTTTTAGAGGCTTAAAAAGCCTTAAAAAATGAGTGTAGGTGCCCGGGGTCGAACCCGGGACCTTCTGTTTGACATGGGTGCTCGGGACCAGTGAACCAAAGGCCTAGGCCGCGGTTAAACTGGTTCCCAATTAATTTTATGCTTCCTTAACCCGCTTCCCTTAACCCATTCGAGCCCTAGCTCGATCGAAGCCTAAATTGACCCTCGATTCGATCTCGAAAGCTCCTGCAATCATGGGGCTTTTATTCCCCATCAAAAACCGAGTGTGTGGGTGTGTGTAATTAATCGTATAATGATCAAATCGAGTTTTACCCAGTGAAGAACAGGTCGCGGCTCTTGTGTAAATCAAATGATGCTCAAACCATGTTTATATTCAAATTAAACTTAAGGGAAGCTTAAGATGATGATATTGATGAAAAGCCCTATGGTAATTTCGATTGAAATTGATCGGAGATGGGATTTCAAAGAGGTTGCAGGTCGCGATTTTGAAGGTAATCGAACAGGGTGTTTTAGTTTGTCTTAGGCGCAATTTGAGACTGAATTCGATTGGTATTATATATAGGATTGTTTAGGTGGACTTACTTTGATAATTATGAGTTGTTAGTGCGATTTGAGTGTAAAGGTGCCGACAATGTTCGGTGCGATTGGGATGATGGATTCGTGAGCTGTATCTCCATTATTAAAGTGTGTAAAGGTTCGAAACTCGTATACAAACGATTTGGTTTGTGTTTCGGGATTTAAAATTGGATTTGTTTGGGGTTTTCGGGTTGCCGGAGGGGTCACCGGAGGGTGACCGGAGGTGATCGACGGGGAAACGGGGGTGGGGGCTGGGATTTTAAAAAATTACACTTTGACCCCCTGTGGTTTGAAGTGTTTATTATTTCATGCTTAAACTTAGTTTTAAGTTTTAAAAACTACCAATTAACCCCTGGACTTTATTATTTATTATTGTTATATATTTTTTATTATTATTATTATTATTATTATTATTATTATTATTATTTTTATGATTATTATTTTTATTATTATAATTATTATTATAATTGTTGTAATTGTTAACATTATAAACAAATATTAAATATATATATATATATATATATATATATATTTACTGAAAATGCACGATGTTACATGTATATATATATATATATGTATGTATGTATATATATATATATATATACATATATATATATATATATATTAATACGTGAGATGATGACTTTGAAGAATTAAAAAATAGGGTTGTCACAAATTTGTTGCAAGAGTTGCAGGATTTGAGACAATTTAGCCACAAACGTATATTATTTAGAATTAAAATTTGTTGGAATTGTGTCGAAAAGCATTCTACTTCAGTACACTTGTACATGCATGCAGGAGAGACTTTGGGTGTTTGGGTTGCATCAGCCTTACTAATAATCTTACAAACTTCCCCTAGGCTGATGCTACCAAAACACTTAAAGACTTCAGATGTTGATAGTCCTCATTATGATGATGACCATCCCTTTCTTCATAAGATGATCAGGATCACTCAGACTCTCATAGTATATTCTCATGTCAAAGAGATCATGCAGAGGTAGATTGAACATATCCTGCCATGTGTAGACATGTTCAACACCTTGATCTCTTATGTGTAACGCCCGGATATTTTCTTTGAAGCCGACGAAAGAAGAAAAGAAATAAAGTCCAAAGTCAATGGACCAAACTCGCCAACAAGAGAAAGCTAGGTGAGTGGAGGTATTTGAAGGGAGAGGGTAGTCCTTCCCTCTCCCCACACTTGAAACATCAGCCATAGAGAAAAGAAGAGAGAAAAGGGAGAAGAGAAGAGAAAGGCTTGGTTCGGGTGGATTCAAGAGAGCAAAATCGTCGTGTAGCGGGTCCAATCGAAGCTCTACTTCTCGATGTTGTTTGTGTGAGTTCTAGGACCCCTCTTTTACATGTTTTCAACTGATTTGGGGCTAGAACACATCTGAAAACCCATTTTATGTGTGTGTGTTTGACCCATTTGCATGTGTTTGTGGGTGATGTGTTTGGAGTTTGTTTCCGGGCTTGTCTGTGCTTGAATGGTGTTGTGGTATGCATTCCTAAGGTTTAGGATGGTTGATTTGGGCTTAGAATGGGTTTGGATGAGCTTGGAGATCAAAAATGGCAGATTGGGTTCGGGATGAACTGCTGATGCTGCTCACATCGAGAGATGGAAGCTGTATTGAATATCAGTGAGTGCCGGGAGGACCAAAAGGTGAACTTTGCTGCCCATTCTTTTGTGGACTCGGCTTTATGCTGGTGGGACAACATAGTCCAAGCCGAGGGTAGCAGGGCTATTGGGAGAATGAGATGGTCGGAGCTGAAGAAGTTGGTCATTGAGGAGTTTTGTCCTCACCAGGAGATGGACAAGGTTGAGAGGGATTTCCTGCAACTGGAGGCGGGAACCATGACACATCAGCAGTACACCACGAAGTTCAACGAGATGGCACGTCTGGTACCGGATCAGGTGATGCCTCTGTCATGAAAGATTAAGAGGTACATTTAGGGTCTGCCAGTGGATATTCGCAGGCACATGATCGCTGCCCGATCGAGCACATTTAGGTCGGCTGTGGACTTGGCTGGGATGTTATATGATAAGAGGGCTGTAGTGGTGGTGGCTGAAGGTAGTAGGAAGGGTGGTGGTGATCGAAACTGGAGTGGGAAGAGGTTTAGTCGGGGTGATGCCTCGACGGGTAACAAGAAGGCACGGGTGGATGATCATCGTGTAGCCACACCGGGTACGGGATCGAAAAAGTGTGGCAAATGTGGGAAGGAGCACAGTGGCGAGTGTAGATGGGGGTTGAATGTGTTCTTCAAATATGGGAAGCCAGGTCATATGGCATGAGAGTGCAAAGCGGGAAGATGTTTTAATTGTGGCGGGGAGGGTCACATGAGTAGAGACTGCAAGAAGCCAAGGGCTGAAGGTTCAGGGGTGAAGACGATCGGAACGAAACGGCAGAAGGCAAGCGCCCGAGCTTTCACGATGACTCGGGAGGAGGCTAGAACGGACCCCGACGTGGTGTCAGGTATGTTTCTAGTAAACCAAACTCTTGCATCTGTATTATTTGATTCCAGAGCTAGTAGGAGTTTCATTTCAGATGCCTTTTGTGTAAGCTGCCCGTTAGAAGTAGAAGTATTGATGAGCCCTTCAATGTAGAAACTACAATAGGTAAGTCTACCAGAATTTCTGAGGTGATTGAAGGTTGTGCTATTGAATTAGAAGGTTATAAGTTTCCGGTTAGACCATTCATGATGACCTTAGGCGGTTTCGATGTAGTCCTTGGAATGGATTGGTTGGCGTACTACGAGGCGAACATTGTGTGTCGCAAGAACATGATTAGACGAACAGCGACTGACGGGAATTTGGTAACGGTTTACGGTGATCGAGTTACGACTATTCTGAAGATGATTTTGATGGCGGTGGCCGGAAGGTGCATGAGGCGTGGATGTAGTGCTTACTTGGCCTATATAAAGGATGTGGATACGCCAACACCACAACTGTCTGATGTACCGGTTATGTGTGACTTTCCCGATGTGTTTCCTGAAGACTTGCCAGGAATGTCACCTGACCGAGAGATCAAGTTTCAGATTGATTTGATACCCGGTGCCTAACCTGTTGCCAAGGCACCATATCGGTTGGCTCCGACTGAGATAAAGGAGTTGATGGAGCAACTGCAGGAGTTACTTGATAAGGGTTTCATCAGGCCAAGTATCTCTTCTTGGGGTGCTCCGGTCTTGTTTGTAAAGAAGAAGGACGGTAGCATGAGGATGTGTATCGACTACCCTGAGTTGAACAAATTGACGGTGAAGAATCGGTATCCATTACCGAGGATTGATGACTTGTTTGATCAGCTCCAAGGTGCCAGTTGGCTTTCGAGGATAGATCTTCGATCTGTTACCACCAATTGAAAGTGAAGGAGCAAGACATTCCTAAAACAGCTTTTCGCACGCGTTACGGTCACTACGAGTTTCTTGTCATGTCTTTTGGTTTGACCAATGCGCCAGCTGCTTTTATGGATCTGATGAACCGTGTGTGTCGGCTGATGTTGGACAAATCAGTGATTGTGTTTACTGATGATATCCTGATTTATTCGAAGAGCGAGATCGAGCATGCCAGTCACATTCGGGAGGTTTGGAGACATTGAGAAAGGAGAAGCTATATGCCAAGTTCTCTAAGTGCGCGTTCTGGTTGCGCGAAGTTCAGTTTTTGTGCTATGTGGTAAATCTCGACGGGGTTATGGTGGACCCAGCAAAGGTGGAGGCAGTGATGCAATGGAAGTCTCCAAAGACGCCATTTGAGATTTGTAGTTTCTTGGGTTTGGCGGGCTACTATAGAAGATTCATTCAAGACTTTTCCACGATCGCTTCTCCACTAACCAAGTTGACCTGGAAAGATGTGAAATTTGTATGGGGTCAAGCCCAAGAAGAGGCGTTCAAAGAATTGAAGACGAGATTGACTCAAGCTCCTGTTCTGTCATTACCCGATTGAAGTGAAGATCTGGTGGTTTATTTTGATGCCTCATACTCGGGATCGGGGTGCGTGTTAATGCAGAGAGGGAAAGTTATAGCCTATGTATCCTGACAGTTGAAGGTTCATGAGGTTAATTACCCCACTCATGACCTGGAGCTAGCAGTCGTGGACTTTGCAATAAAGAATTGGAGGCACTATCTTTACGAGACGAAGTGCACCATTTTTACTGACCATAAGAGCTTGAAGTACTTCTTTGAGCAAAAAGATCTGAACATGAGGCAGAGACGATAGTTAGAGCTTATAAACGACTACGATTGTGAGATCCACTACCATCCGGGCAAGGCCAATGTGGTGGCAGACGCCCTTAGCCGAAAAGAGAGACCCGAGCCAATTCGGGTGAAAGCATATCAGATGATCATGACCTTAGATGTGATGAAGCAAGTCAGAGAGTTTCAAGATAAGGCATTAAAAGAAGATCATCTTAACTCTGAAAGAATGAGAGGTCTAGTCGTGGAGTTAGGTGAAAACACATTGGGTGTTAGAACCCGATTTGGATGAATATGGATTCCTCATCTCGGGGATCTACGGGTGAAGATTATGGATAAAGCTCATAAGACTCGATACTCTATTCATCCCAGTGCTACAAAGATGTACCAAGACATGAAGAAAGATTATTGGTGGCTGGGTATGAAGCGTGACGTAGTGGAGTATGTGAGTAAGTGTCTTACTTGCTTGCAAGTGAAGGCCGAGCATCAAAGTCGTATGGGAAGATCCAACCTTTGGATATACCAGAATGGAAGGGGGAGCACATCACCATGGATTTTATTACGAAACTGCCGCGTACTCCGAAAGGGTATGATGCTATATGGGTGATTGTTGACCGCTTGACGAAGAGTGCTCAATTCCTACCGATCCGCGAGACATATTCATCTGAGAGGTTGGCTGATCTGTTCATCAAGGAAATTGTAACTCGTCATGGTGTGTCGGTGTCAATTGTGTCCGATCGTGACACGTGGTTTACATCTAAATTTTGTAAGAAATATCGCGACGCAATAGGGACGAGGCTGCATATCAGCACGACTTATCATCCCCAGACTGATGGTCAGTCAGAAAGGACCATTCAGACATTGGAGGATATGCTTCGGGCATGTGTGATTGATTCTGGGGGAAGTTGGGATGACCACTTACCGTTAGCTGAATTCTCATACAACAACTATCATGCCAGCATTGGTATGCCACCTTATGAGATGTTATACGGTAGGAGATGCAGAACACCTGTTTGTTGGGGTGATATTAGTCATAAAGAGTTAGGGAACATCAAGGTGATCGAGGCTACGACTGAGAAGCTTTCAAGGATCAAAGCCTTCATAAAGGCAGCCAAAGATAGACAGAAGTCGTATGCTGATAAACGACGCAGACCGATTGAGTTCTAAATGGGTGACCGGGTTATGTTGAAGGTCTCACCTTGGAAGGGTATTATTCGTTTCCGAAAGCGGGGAAAGTTGAGCCTGAGATACATAGGCCCTTTCCGAATCATTGCCCGAGTAGGAGAGGTGGCCTATAGATTGGAGTTATCAGATGAGTAAAGTGGAATTCACCCAACATTCCACGTATCTCATCTAAGGAAGTGCTTGGCAGGTGAAGATATGATTGTTCCACTGGAGGATATCGAAGTAGACGAACGACTCAATTATGTGGAGCAACCATTGGCAATCATCAATCGAAAAGAGAAGAGGCTGAGAAATAAAGTGGTTCCTCTTGTGCGTGTACAGTGGAAGCACAGGAAGGGATCCGAGTCAACATGGGAGACCAAAGAAGAAATGAGACAGCATTACCCACATTTGTTCGAGGAATAATAGGTTTCGGGGACGAAACTTATATAAGGGGGGTGGACTTGTAACGCACGGATATTTTCTTTGAAGCCGACGAAAGAAGAAAAGAAATAAAGTCCAAAGTCGAGGGACCAAACTCGCCAACGAGAGAAAGCTGAGTGAGTGGAGGTATTTGAAGGGAGAGGGAAACCCTTACCCTCTCCCCACACTTGAAACATCACCATAGAGAAAAAGAAGAGAGAAAAGGGAGAAGAGAAGAGAAAGGCTTGGTTCGGGTGGATTCAAGAGAGCAAAATCGTCGTGTAACGGGTCCAATCGAAGCTCTACTTCCCAGTGTTTTTTGTGTGAGTTCTAGGACCCCTCTTTTACATGTTTTCAACCGATTTGGGGCTGGAACACATCTGAAAACGCGTTTTATGTGTGTGTGTGTTTGACCCAGTTGCATGTGTTTGCGGGTGATGCGTTTGGAGTTTGTTTCCAGGCTTGTGTGGGCTTGAATGGTGTTGCGGTATGCATTCCTAAGGTTTAGGATGGTTGATTTGGGCTTAGAATGGGTTTGGATGAGCTTGGAGGTCGAAAATGGCAGATTGGGTTCGGGATGAACTGCATTCCGCATCAGCTAGGGCTAGGCGACCGAATGGAGGCCATACAGCCGAATGGGGTGCGATTGAGGTTCATTCGCACGATTGAGGTTCATTCGCACGATTGGAGGCCCAGTCGCATGGGGAGTCATGCGACTGAGAGCCCATTCGCATAGGTGCTCATCCGCATTAGTTTCATCCGCACAAGGTGTTCATTTGGATTAGTTGCATTTGCATAGGACTCATTCGCATTGAGTCCATCCGCATGAGGTCCATCCATATAGTGTTTATTCGTATGGGGTTCAGTCGCATGGGAGGCCCTGGGACTGAAGGGTGCCCATACGCCCATGTAGGGCTGGTGTACCCAAGGAAAAGCGTAGTTTAATTTCTGACTTTTGGAGGAAAGTGCAGATGTAAGTTTTGACGTGTAAGTTCTTGTAAGTTCAAGTAAGATGATTTGGGGTCTTAGAGGGTACGTTGGGCATGATGATGTTGCATGTTTATGCATGATGTATGTTATGTATGTATGATGATGCCATGTATAATGATGCTACTATGTATGTTGATGTTCCTTATTATGACATATGTTTATCCTTCCCATGGCTTTACGTGTTATGTTAATGACTGAAACGAAAGTATTATGTAACGTAAAGTGGAAGATAATGAAAATAGGAACATAATGAAAGAATGCATGCATTAACGAACGAATGAATGAAAGTAAGAAAGGCTTGCAAGCAAATGTATGGAGGTTCACACCCAATGAAGGGCGTTAGCTCAACTGTGTGCGGGTTAGCTACCCTAGAAGGATGCACACTGGGGTCCAATCCTTGTGATTGACCATATGTATGGGATCCTTGCCACTTGCCCTAGGTACTGGAGTCAGCTTCGTGCATAATGTTCGAGGTCTAAAAGACCTCAGGCCCAGTAACCAGCTTCGTGCACAATGTTCGGGGTATAGCACATGGCATTGATCCGGAATGAAAAGAGAAAAGATAAGTGGTGAATGTACTTGCCCTAGGTACTGGACTCAGCTTCGTGCACAATGTTCGAGGTCTATGAAAGACCTCAGGCCTAGTAACCAGCTTCGTGCACAATGTTCGGGGTATTGTACATGTCATCAAAAGTAATGAACGTACGAATGAAAGTAAGAATTTATGAATGAATGTGAATAACAGTAACGAATGTGAATGGTAATGACGTACGTTAAATGAACGAAAGTTAACGAACGAATGATGAAGATAATAATGATATTATCTATGTGCACGTATGATGCTTGAGGTCTGAATGATGGAATCACTTACTGAAGTGAGAGCCTCTTCCATATGGATATTCTGAACAGGTTCAGAAGTATCCACCTCAGTGATAGGTGACTGATATAGGCTAGACCTAGGTGACACATGAGCACTCATTTCCCTTTAAGGAGTGGTGTAGTAGGAAGACTCATGGTACTCACTGGCATCTAAGTCCTCATCAGTATAGAAGTCAAGGTTGGGAATTAATTGGTTTAAACCTAAAGGCTGGGGTGGTAGCTGTCCCCTGAAGGTTGTTCACTTGAGTGTTGAGACTCAGAGTGAAGGCTTAAGGCTGTTGGGCTTGTGAGCTCATCAGGCTGAGCATGAGGAACCTTAGCACTAATCCTTGAAGTAATGGGAGTGGTTTGCTCCTCAGGGGAAGTGGGAGCTCCAGTGTCCACTTCCTCCTGTATAGGTGAGTATATGGGGGCCTGCACAGACTCAATAGTTTGTGCAGAGGTTCGTTTGTGTTTTCTTTGGTAGGTGAGGGTGATTTGTGGTTGTGTTAGTGGTTGGGATGTAGAAGGTGTGGGTTCGACACTAGCTTGTGTTGCTAGGTTGTTATCTTGAGAAATGAGCTCTAACATTATGGGACAAGGGCTGTTTCTACCCCTGAGAAGCCAACAGTTGGCTTCTTCAAGATTTTAAAGATGTCGGGCTTCATCTGTCCCATTTTAAGAATATAACTTGTTTCCCTCAACTGTGAGCCCAGTTAATAGTTGAGAATTTATTAAACATATCTAAGAATCATGTAATACTCCAAGGAGTCTAAGTTTGCTATCAGATTTGTATAAACAAATTAAGAGTACCTGAACTTGACCCCCTAAACCATTCCATGTACTATGAAGGATAGATATTCAGGAATCTGGTCCCATCCTCCATGCTTGTTTGACAAGCTGTGGATGACCACATGGAGTAGGTACTTCCACTTAGATGAGACCTTCCCTTTCATGAAGGTCTTTACAGAGAAATCTCCTTCATAGCCCATCTGCTCAAAGGAATGATTTACAGCTTCCTTTGGGAAGAATACCTCACCTTCTTCATCGCCCAGCTAAAGATGAGTGTTGATGATGGTCGGAGTGATGAAGACTGTTCTCCCCTGTACTATGGCAGACAGTGCCTTCTCCCCATCCATAATGACCTTTTGGCAGGTCTTCCAAAACTCAAGCATATGATTCTCATAGGGAGGATGATCAATGGTAAGGGATGTGCAGTAGTTAGACAAAGCCAAGAATTGGCACACCTCTGACAAATGTGGATCTTTCTCAGAGTTTAACAGTGCAACCTGATTGTGTTGCTTGTGTAACTTTATAGAAAAATCTAGGTCATTTCGTCTGTCAAGGTTGGCCATTTTGAGTAAGCTTAAAGGTGAAGGAAGGATGAACGAAGGCTGTTTTAAAGAGAAATCTAGAATTTAGGTTGGAGAGAAGATGAAGATGATAAAAAGAGGGGGGAACCGACAGGGTTTATGTATGAAAAGGATTTGAGACAAAGTTAATGACAGAGGATAAACTTTGAAATCCGTAAGGCGATCCCACCTCTAAAAAAGTAGTTTGCTTTTAGCTCAAAAAAGTTGTTTTCTTGGAAATTGAAAATCTTCCGAAGGTAAATTGTCTTCAGAATTTTTAATGAAAAAGCTTCCGAAGCCAAAATGACTTCGGAAGAATTTCTCAAAGACTTTTGACGAATTTGCTTCGGAAGAGAATTTAGACTTGGATGCTGTGTTTAACAAAACAAAGCTTCCGAGAGTTAATTTTCTTCAGAAGAAAAATGGTCCTTAAAAGCATATAAGTGCCTAAGAGAGTTTTAAGGTTCGGAAGATAATTTCAGAAATTTCTTCCGAAGGCAAATTTTACTTAGACAGTTATTTGTCTTAAAGGTATATTTTCTTCCGAAGATAAAATCATATCTTCCGAAGGATCAAGATTTGTCAAAAATCTAAGAAAAACTCTTCAAAAAGTTTTTATCCATAGAAAACATGAGCTTATGAAGGTGATAAACTAGACAACTTAGGACACACACATTTTAAGAAATAATATGAATTTGTGTCAAGAAAAAGCTACTCAAAGTTAATCATCCCAATAAATGATATAAGATACTTAAATCTCTGTTTATCAAAGGCTTTTGTAAACATATCATCATATTGTTCATTTGTGTTAACTTTAACTAGTTTAATTAATCCCTTTTCAAAGTTATCTCTAATTAAATGATATCTGATATTAATGTGTTTTGTCCTTGAGTGCTACACATGATTCTCTGTGATGGAGATAGCATTGTTGTTGTCTATGTGAATCGGAGTCTCCTTGAAGTTTAAACCATAGTCAAGCATCTGATTCTGAATCCAAAGCACTTGAGCACAGCAGTTTGCAGCAGCAATGTATTCAGCTTCAGCAGTTGATGCAGAGGCACAGGATTGTTTCTTGCATTGCCATGAGACAACCCTTCCACCAAGGAACTAACATCCCCTAGATGTAGACTTTGCAGTCATATTACAACCACCATAATCACTATCTGTATATGCATACAGATTGAAGTCAGAATTCTTGGGATACCAAATACCAAGTGTTGAGGCACCTTTGAGGTATCTTAGAATTCTCTTGACAGTGATGAGGTGAGACATCTTGGGGTTGGCTTGATATCTTGCACAAACACATATGGCAAACATGATATCAGGCCTGCTAGCTGTAAGATACATAAGAGACCCAATCATAGCTCTATAAAGGTGTTCATCCACACACTCCCCCTCAAGATCAGGCCCAAGGGAGTGGTTTCTTGCTATGGGTGTCTTAGCAATCTTACAATCAGTCATGTTGAATCTTTTGAGTATGTCCTGAACATACTTTGACTGACTTATGAAGATTCCATCTTCAACTTGCTTCATTTGAATTCCCATAAGGAAATTGAGTTCCCCCATGGCACTCATTTTAAATCTGTCATTCATCAGCTTCTCAAAGTCTTTATAGAGCCTTGGATTAGCTGAATCAAAGATGATGTCATCTACATACACTTGAACTAGCAGTAAGTCATTTCCCTATCCTTTGATAAAGAGAGTTTCATCTATAGTACCCCTTCTGTATCCATGCTTGCAGAGATACTGAGATAGAGTCTCATACCACTTTCTTGGTGCTTGATGTATCCCATAGAGAACCTTATCAAGTTTGCAGGCATAATCAGGATGATCAGGATCTGTAAAACCAGGTGGTTGTTTGACATACACCTCTTCATCAATCACCCCATACAGAAAAGCACACTTGACATCAAGTTGATAGACCTTGAAGTTTTGGACACAACAAATGCCAAGAATATCCTAACAGCTTCTAGTCTTGCTACAGGAGCAAAGACATCAGTGTAGTCAATTCCTTCTTCTTATGTGTATCCTTGAACAACTAGTTTAGCTTTGTTTTTTATGACAATACCTCTATCATCTTTCTTATTCCTAAATACCCATTTGGTTCCTATAGTAGTCTTCCTATGAGGAAGAGGACAAAGGTTCCAAACCTTCTGTCTTTTGAATTAAAGCAGCTCCTCTTGCATGGCTTCAATCCAACTTCCATCCTTCAGAGCCTCATCAACTTTCTTAGGCTCTATCTGGGACAAGAAACAAGAGTGAAGACAAACATTTGCTTCATGGGTTTGTCCTCTTGTTCTTACCCTAGTGTCAACATCTCCAATGATGTTTGTGGTAGGATGAGACTTGTGGATCCTTAGCTGAGGGATCATAGCAAGTTGCTAAGAGAGATCTAAATTAGAGAAATTTAGATCTGGCATAGATGTTTCTTCCACTACTGCATCATACTTATCAAGAGAAACTTGATCCAATAAGTGTGTGACATTATTGATATGTTCATCTATGGAGTGGTTATCAGCATCAAGAAATTCTTGATCACTGTCACCACCACCATCACTTTCTTATGTATTTGAAGTTTCTTTGTTTGTCTGTTGAGCCTCTGAGCTGGAACTTAAAGGCATATCAGATATATCAGCTGAATTTGTCATTGTCTTGCTGATACAAACTTCATTTGCTGAACTAGTTACAACTGGAGCTGAAGATATGTAACTTGAAGGTCTTCTTAGCTCAAATCTTGGATCAGGATCACCTGAAGGTAAAATGTCTGTAGATCCTGAAACATTCTCACAAGATTTCTTAAAACAGTTGGTAACTAAATCAAGATCAAACAGCCAATCCGGACCAGAACCTTTCACACTAGGAGTATGCTCATTGAAGGTGACATTTGCTGACTCTTCAATTACTCTAGTTCTGAGATTGTATACTCTATAAGCTTTAGCTTAAGAAGAGTATCCAATAAAGTGTCCATCATCTGATTTCTCAGCAAACTTGGCAATTTGATCTTTGGTATTCAAGATGCTGCATGGACATCAAATGACCTGAGAAAACCAATAAAAGGTTTCTTCTTGTGCCAAAGTTCATGAGGAGTCTTACCATGAGTCTTAACTACTAAAACTCTGTTCTGCACATAGTAGGTAGTGTTGACTGCCTCTGCCCAGAAGGTGATGAGCAGCTTAGAGTCAGACAACATGGTTCTTGCAGCTTCAATCAGTGTCCTGTTTCTCCTCTCAGCAACACAATTTTGCTGAGGAGTCCTGGGAGCACTGTATTGTCTTGTAATACCTTTTTCATCACAAATATGTGAAGGATTTGGTTCTTAAATTCAGTTCCTTGATCACATCTTATGGTTTTGACCTTGTGATCACATTGATTCTCAATCCTTAAGATGAAATTCTTTAGAATCTTAGGGGTCTCATCTTTAGTTCTAAAAAAGAAGACCCAAGTGAATCTTGTAAAGTCATCTGTGATCACCGGATAGTAAGAGGTCCTTCCTAAACTCATTACACTGGTGCGGCCAAAGAGATCCATATGTAACAAGTGTAGGGGTGTAGTGATAGAGTTTCTTTCCTTAGGCTTGTGAGATACCTTATGTTGCTTCCCTTTCAGGCATGCAAAACAATGGTCATCACTTGTAAACTCTTTCTTTGGCATTCCAGTTACCAAATCATTCTTAATTAGCTTATTCATATTTTTAAAGTTTACATGGGATATTCTTTTATGCTAGAGAAAAGACTCATCACTATTGGCTTTAGATAGGAAGCATGAAACTTCTCCTGAGGGAGATGTTTCTTGCAAGTCCATCTTGTACATGTTCCCTTTCCTGGGGGCTCTGAGCAAGATATGCTCATGAGTAATAATCACCCCAGGTTTGAAAACAATGCACTCATGCTCAGCAAAAAGAGCATGTTATGACTCTGATCATAAAATTGGGATATACTCAGAAAATTGTACCCAAGCTCCTTGACAAAGTTTACCTTCTTAATGCTGAGCTTACCATTTATGACCTTGCCCCTTCTAGAAATGTAACCTCCTTCATCTCCTCCAAAAGCAACTGGTCCTCCATCAATCCTTTCAATGTTCTGGAGTAGTCACCTATTGCCTGTCATGTGCCTGTAACAACCACTATCAATGATCCAGACATTTTTGTTTGTTTTGAGCTATTCCTGCATAAAGAGAAGAATTAGTTACATTTGGAAACCCAAGCCTTATTGGTCTTGGGCTCATCAAAGGAAGAAGAGGGTAAAAAATAGTAATAAATCCTATAGTTATGCTTCGAGGATCTCTTGCTGTTGTTGATGGAGAATTTTCGGTCACTTGGTCTTTCCTTGACTTCAACACCACCTTTGGAAGTTTGGACTTGACCTTCAACACTTCGGAAGCTTTTAAGACTTCGGAAGTTTTGATGACTGGACCTTCGAAAGATCGCGCCAACACTGCAGCAGACTTCAGTGCTTCGGAAGTATTCCTTTCTTCCGAGACCAGATTTTCTTCCGAAGGCAATTGTCCACTTGCCTTCTTCTTCCTGTGGAGCTTCCGAAGAAACAGATTTTCCTTCCGAAGCTGAATTCTTCTGAGATCTCTTGGGAGTCTCTTTCTTGGTCATATGAAGAGTACCTCTTGGATTGTATGGACAATCCTTAGCAAGATGAGGAGTACTCTCACACATAACACATTTCATCTTTTTCTTCCCAAAAGTTTTCTTCTGAGAACAAGCTGACTTTGATACATCCCTTCTCCACCTTCATCTTTGTAGATGCTGAGACAGTTCCTTTGGGCTGAGGATTGTTCTTGGAGTTGGATGGTTCAGGCTGTGTAGCAGTGGTACACAACGGATCAGCCTTCTTCTTGATGCTGAGATAATTTGAACAACCAGAACTCTTGGTATAAGAGTTGAGGTTGATGTCTTCAGTCTTAACCATGTCAAACCCTGCAGAAATAAAGACTTGTTTCTGCTTAGAGTTGAAAGTGGCCTTGATATCTTAAGCCCTCCTAGCCTTTCTCTTGCTTTTTCTGATCAAGTTCTTCCTCATAGATTTGGTCATCCCAGGCTTCCTGCTCTCCTCAAAATGATAGTGACCCTTCTTAGAATCCTCCTCTTCACTCTTCTTAGAGGAATTCTTCACTACTACTTCTTCATCCTTTTCACTCAAGGGGTCTATGTGAGGAAGCTCATCTTCACAAGTTCCACACCTAGGTGATCTTACAGACAAGATTGTGTGTGGAGGAGCTATCTCACTAGATCACAGTCCCTGCTTATTTTAATAACAAACTTTTGCATGCAAGGATGAGGATATGATGTTCTTGAAGGTCTCTTCTTCAAGTACACATTTCTCTTCCCTGGCTTTGCTGATCACAAGCTCAGCCTGGCATTCAGTTAACTTAGTTATGAGATCCTTGATCTGAGTTTTGTAAATTGTATACTCATGTTTTAAAACTGAAATGGTTTTCTCTAAGTCCTCTGTCTTTAACTTATAATCATTTTCAGTCTTTCTAAAATCAGATTTCAAGATGTTTAAGGACTCAAGATCAGATCTCATCTCTAAATTATAGGACCTGTATCTATTGACTTTAGCAATACATTCAGGAGTACAAAGATGTTCCAATACCCTGGTTTCATCATGTCCAGCCATTAATGCTTGGTTTGGAGATGCATCTTCCACCTGAAAGCTCCAGTCAAAGCCCCCTTCTTCAACAGCAACTGCAGCTTGCTGCTTTAACTTCTTATTCTGGGTAGCTTTATCAGTGTAGTTTGGTCTGGATTGTGCTTGTCCATCATTTGTTTTTGGTGCGTTGCACTCCCTAGCAAAGTGTCCCATCAAGTTACAGTTGTAACACATAACTTTTCTTTTATCCAACCCAAATTTCTACTGGCTGTATTGCTGGGAAACTTCCTTCCTGTCCTCTTATAGAACCTCTTGGCTCTGTGAGTGAGAAGAGCCATTTGCTGGACTATTTCCATGTACTCCAGGTCATCTGGATGGATACAGTCCAGGTCTTCAAGGGTGAATAGGAAGGTGCCATAACTTTCATCAGAAGACACAAAGGCTTGAGAAGAACATGTCTCTTGAAATGGGCTTCCTTGAGTATAGTTCTCCCTTGGTGTCTCCACGAAGGTGATGAAAGGACCCTTTTGTGAGATGTCAGGGTAGCATATGAGATGATGTTGAGGTTCTATGCTATCCCTTTCAGCCACGTGAAGGGCTGAACCCATTTGATTACTGGAGTTACCAGATGAACCTTGCATGTTCATCTCCATCTGGTATCCACTGAGAATGCCATACAACTCTGTCAGAGTGAGAGTTTTTATGACATCTGTCACCGACAGGTCCGTCAATTAAGAATAAGATCATTAACTCTCTGTGTATACTAATTATCCTTGTGTAATTAATTCGTTTAGAATTGAATCTCATTATATATGTGTTACGTGATAATAATAATAAAAAATAATAATAATAATAATAATAATAATAATAATAATAATAATAATAATAATAATAATAATGATAATAATAATAATAATAATGGTAATAATAATAATAATGATAATAATAATATTGTTATAATTTATAAAAGTTTAGTAAACTTGAATTTAAAAAGTTAAGATTCATAAATATTATTATTTTGAAAGTTTTATATATATTAAATAACTAAATCTCAAAGATTTATAAAGATTAAAAATATATTGTAAAAATAAATAGATTTACTATATAAAATTTAGGGTGAAAAATGTCAATTTTAAAACTTGTCTTAAAAAGCTTTAACATAAAATAACAAATCATATAAACCACAGGGGGCTAAAGTGTAACATTTTAAACCCAACCCCCTCCCATCGTCCCCGTCGCCGGTCATTATTCCGGCCAACAATCCGGCGACCCCCGAAACAACAACAGACATCCATTTTAACCCCGAAACCGGTTTCAATTCATTCGTGAACAAGATTCGAATCAATCAACACGTTTAATCATTCAAATTACAGCTTCTAGAACCACTAATCGATCCCTTTTACTTTCGGCCAAAGTGCGGCACTAAATCGAGCACTAAACACTAAAATAAACAAAAGAAAACGCATATTCTTGATCATTTTGTCGTTACCAAACGTCCACTGAGTTCAAATTGGTATAAAACGAACGCAATTGTAGAATTCAATCTTCATCCTCTTCGCAACCTGCAACTTAGTCGAAACCCATCTTTTGAGCATTCTAAACCCAAATTAACAGAGGGCTTTTGCTTGTAAACAACTTTAGAACGATCCTGCAAATTTAATTTGATTATCATCATTAATTGCTTACTGTTCGAACTCAACTTCGGTCGCGGCCTGTTCATAATCCATTCATCACCAATTCATCACCAATCGGGTAATTAATTACACCTACACACTCAGTTTAACATGGGGAGTGAAAGCCCCATGATTGCAGATGCCTTCTAAATCGAATCGAACCTCAATTTGGGTGAGGTTCGAACTACGGCACAAATGGGATTGGGGTTCAATGGAAGTTGTGTTTAAATGAATTAGAAACCCATAACTTTCACGGCTGAGGCCTCTAGCTCACCGGTTCCACACTCCATTGCTAAGTTGAAGGTCTCGGGTTCGAGACCCGGCACCCCCAATTATTTTTTTGAAGCCTTTTTAAGCTTCTAAAGATTATAGAAAAATTCTTAAAAATTATAAAAATCATTTTTATAAACTCTGTTTATTTTTAAACCATCAACCTTATTTTCTATAATGTTTCTTTAAATTTAAACCTTTATAAAATAATATAACAAAGACATTTATTTTAATTATATTTTTAAAATGGATTCTTTTAAATAAATGGTAAGAAATTCAGATTAAATATAAAACTCCTTTTATAAAATCTCAATATTTTTAAAATCATCTAATTATTTTCTGGAAATTTATTTCTTTAAAAACCTTATTTAATTATTTTTCTTATATAATTATTATAAATATTATAAATAATCATTTTATAAAAATGGACTCTAAATCGTGTTTAATTACGAAATAATCACAAAATTATAGAAAATTACACATAATATAATTTCATAATTATTTACAGATGTAATGATAGGATATATTTTTATACGTTAACTAATAAATTATTATTAAACGATTACAAAGTATACATACATAACATATTTAAATGGTATAAATCTTTTGAATAAATCAAAATACAAGAAAAATATTGTTATCCAAAATCCCACAATTCAATTTAAATCCTAATATCATTAGGTATAAAATCAAAATCAAATATATATAATCATGTACGTCAACCTGAATCCAACCAAATATATCTATTGGCGTTGAATACATTTTAAAGTCTTAGTTACAATAAATAATAGGTATTGAACGTGTTTGATCGTGCATTGCCTTATTCTGTGAAGTCTTTGTGCATTACATCAATTCAAGGTGAGTTTCATGGCCCCTTTTTATGCTTTTATAATTGTTTCAATCTTTTCCAAACTTGGGGGAAAAGTATGCTCACCCGTTTTCGATGCTGTACAATCTTACATACAATTTTCATACCTGGAATCAACGTGATACTATTCTCATACTCTAATACATACATGGTGTTATTCTATTCTTACAACCATTAATTCCCGGGTTTAGGAACCAACGGTTAGGTATTGGTAGTACTACTAGGTTGACAGCCCCACCCTTCGACGATTGGTTAACTTGCGAGTTACCAACACAGCTGCCAGCAATCAGGCCAAGGGTGAATATATTCCGTCTAATTTATATGCATAACGTCATTAGGTTTGGTTGTCTACAACACATGTTATGTGGTTTTTGCTTGCAGTATGATTCCACATCAAATTCTATACAGCATCAATTACATGTTTTCAATTTAAACCTGCGGAACTCACCAACATTATGTGTTGACACTTTTGAGCATATCTTTTCAGGTGAACATAATCAAAGAGGATAGCTAGAGCTGATGCCTTAGCAAACCAAGTGTTATGACGATCCCGTCCGTCGCATCCTCGTGTTTCCGCTCTAAGCGGGGGTGTGACAGATTGGTATCAGAGCCTTGGTTATAAGGAATTAGGTGGAGAACTCGACCTAGACTATAACCTAAGAACCTTCATATAGAATGCATGCTAGGGATTATGTGCATTTGATTTTACCTAAATGTCTTTCATGATTTGTGTGACACATAGACACCTGTATTCTGGATTTCCTGGCAAAAGGCCTTCGGGCTAAGGCAAGCGTATTCGTATAAATCTCATTGCGAGACCCGTTACGCTACCTGAGGATTTCTGGGATGAGTGATAAACTATGGTCAATACACAAGTCTATAAGGCAAATGGGCCAAGTATATTAAGTCTATGAACTTAATATACAGGTATGTTCCTACATACTTGATTTTATACATATACACGTGTTATCTGAACATCCCAAGGAAGACATTATTACTCTTAGTCTTTGGGATACTTTGATACTAGAACTTTACGCTTGTATGCGCACAACATCATATTATTAGGGAACTTCGGTGATCACGCGTAGCGTCGATCTCGGGTATTAAATCCGACCCTATCTTGGTTATGACTGTAATCCTGAAAGTATAATGGATATGCAGTTATCATTAGATATAATGTGCTTATATGCTTACTTGCTATTACATGCTAGTATTGGAATACTATTGGCTCATGGACAGGAGGACATCATATAATATGTGCTTGTTGAATCTAAATAATACTATGATGTTAACTTAGGGTAAGTGAAGCTAAGGGTGATCATGCAAGGTAAATTACCATTACGGGTGCACACGTAATTGCAATTCGCCATGCATGAGAAGTCTGGCTAATCTTACCATGAGGTAACGATCATGAGTATCACAAGTTTCTATTCTATACCCTAGGGTGCTAGGGTCATAATTCTAGTAAGACCTTGTTGAAGGCAATCAAACATTTACTCAAGTCCTGTCCTACTTAAAGCCTTCATGGTTTTTCCAATCACGATATTGACCTTATGAGACATTCCTTCACTTAGCGTTTCAGTAACTACTGGTTAATGCTTAGAATGAAAGTGGAATACATGAATGTAGAGGAGTAATGATACTCTCTACCCATACAAAATGTTATTCTTTGAGTAGGTGCTAAGGAAAATTAAGATGTTATGTAACTAGTTTAAGCATTATTCAAGGTATATCGTGGATGTGGTGGGAACGCTGCGGAGAACCCTATATATAAACATCACCGGTATACTAAGAATGTGCTTAAACTGGGCTACGTAATGATCTTAATGGACCAAAGCATGGGTTATAGAAACTTGATAAGCGAAATCATGTGGTAACTAAAGTTCACATCTTTCTGTAAACAGAAGATGGCACCTAAGAGAGTCACCCGTAGAACAAACCAAGAAGCTGAAGCCCCGCAAAACAGGAGAAGGGGTAGGCCATCAAGAGCTGGTGGTGCTCCAGCTGGCAATAATCAGGAAACTGGCACTCCTGATATAGCTGCTATGATTGCTCAGCAGCTAGCTGCATTGGTGCCAACCATCATAACCCAAGTAAGCGACACCCTGCTAAATCAACCTCTCCACGGGGATTATAACACCAATGGCCAACATAACCAAGGGTAGTGGATGATACTGGCATTGGTAGAACAAATGGAAATGAAACTGGTGTCAACCATACCAAACGAGGATGTTCATATAAAGAATTTATGGCTTGCAAACCCCACGAATTCGATGGGAAAGGCGGAGCGATAGCCTTGACCAGATGGATCGAGAAGATGGAGGCAGTAATCGACGTTAGTGAATGCCTCGACAGTCAACGGATCAAATATGCCACCTGCTCACTGCAAGGCAAGGTATTAACCTGGTGGAACACCCAGGTTCAGGCTAGAGGAAGGGAGTCTGCAATGCAGATGACCTGGGATGAGTTTAAAGCATTAATTTCTGAATAATATTGTCCTCTCAATGAGATGCAAAAACTCGAGCAAGAATTTTGGAATCACGTAATGGTGGGAGCTGGGCACGCAACCTACACCGATCGATTCCATGAATTGGCAAGATTGGTGCCATATCTGGTGACTCCGGAATCAAAAAGAATCGAGAGGTACATTTGGGGATTTGCGCCTCAAATCCGAGCACTGGTGACAGCAGCTGCTCCTCCTACAATCCAGAGCGTAATTTTGAAGGCTGGCGCTCTTACTGACGAAATGGTGAGAACCGGATTGCTGGGGAAGGGAACCGAGAAGAGAAAGGAGTTCGGGTCTAACGCTGGAAGATCCGATAAGTAGGGTAAAACAGCCCGAAATTTTGTGGCTGTAACCCAAGAAAGAAAGGATTACACTGGACCGCACCCCAAGTGCAACAAGTGCAACTATCACCATTCCCCAGCAAGGCCGTGTCGGGAATGCACAAACTGTAGGCGCTTGGGTCACTGGGCGAAGGATTGTAGGCTTGTGCCAAACCTGGTAGCGCCCATCAATGCGGTTAACCCCGCCGGGAATGCCAGGGCATGCTATGAATGCGGAGGTCTCGATCACTTCCGAAACAAGTGCCCCCAACTGAACAGAGCACCCGGTCAACAAGGCAATAACCAGCAGCAATTACTGGCCATAGCTGGTAACCCGGGTCATGGTATTCGAGGAAATGCTGCAAGGGGACGAGCCTTCGTCATTGGAGCCAATGATGCCCGCCAGGATCCCAATTCGTCATGGGTATGTACCTTCTCAACGACCACTTCGCCTCTATATTGTTTGATACGGGAGCAGACAATAGCTTCATACCTCTGATTTTGCACACATGCTTGACTTGGAACCGAGTAGGCTAGAAACTAGCTTTTCCGTAGAAATGGCCAATGGTAGATTCGTACAAGTAGATAAGATCATTAGACAGTGTATTAGAAGACCATGCCTTCGACATAGATTTAATACCTTTCGAGCTAGGGAGCTTCGACGTGATTGTGGGAATGGATTGGTTGTCGAAGCACGGAGCCGAGATCATTTGTCGGGAGAAAGTAGTACGAATCCCCATGCCTAATGGGGAGGTACTCAAGATTCAAGGAGAACGACCAAGGAGAACTCTGAAGCTTATTTCCTGCATGAAGACGCGTCGATGTCTACGGAAGCAGTGCTACGCACTTCTGGCTCATATGGTAGAAAAAAAGGAGGAAGGCATCAAGTTGGCAGATATTCCGGTGGTGCGAGATTATCCGGAAGTATTTCCTGATGATTTGTCGGGTTTACTTCCTCTACGTCAGGTGGAATTTCATATCGAGTTGGTTCCTGGAGCAACGCCGGTAGCAAAAGCACCATATCGGTTAGCACCATCTGAAATGCAGGAATTATCCAGCCAACTACAAGAGCTATTGGAGAAGGGATTCATTCGGCCGAGTCATTCACCATGGGGAGCACCGGTTTTATTTGTCAAGAAGAAAGACGGGTCATTTCGTATGTGTATTGATTATTGTCACACCCCCGCTAATAGCGGAAACACGGGGAATGTGAGCTAGACTGGATCGTCATAACACATGGTATGCAATAGAGTAGCAATAATAGTATGATGACAAGCGTGTTATGACGACACCCGAACACAATTGGAGACTTGTGTCGTGTATAATCAATGTTCACGACAGCATAGTCATAAGCATAAACACAAGAAGATCACATAAACATTGATAATAACTTGTAATGTAATATTCCCATAACTCGGGAACAAGTATACAAAAAGTCATGTTCAAGCTTTACAAAAGTAATAAACACAAAATGCATCCTAGGGTATCCTCTAAAAGGCAGCACTCCTAGATCTTCAACTACCTTGATCACCTGAAAAGAAATGCTCAAAACGGTCAACAATAATGTTGGTGAGCTTCGCAGGTTTAAATTGTAAACGTGTAGTTGATGCTGTATAGTATTTGTAGTGGAATACCGTGCATACAGTTATAAGCAAGCAAGATCACATACCATGCGTTTTATACAACCAAGCCTAATGACGTACACACAGCAACTTGTCAGAATATATTCACCCTAGGCCCGTTCCTGGCAGTGTGATGGTACTCACAAGTAACCATCTGTCAAGGGTGGGGGTGTCAACCCAGTAGTACTACTAATACCTATCCGTTGGTTCCATCACCGGAATTAATGGTTGTAAGATGAACCACACAGTAACATCATGTATGCATCAGATAAGTACTCACAAAACAGTATCATGTTAATTCCAAGTATGAAAATTGTATGTATATTGTACAGCATTGAAAACGTGTGAGTATACTTTTCCCCCATGTTTGGAAAAGATTAAAACAATTGTATAAGCATAAAAAGGGGCCGTGAAACTCACTGAACAGATGATAAGCACAAACGATGAAGTATCCCAAGTGTAGAACGCTATAAACAGTCAGCACCTATCGACAGTTACTGACAAGCATTAATAATGTATATGAAGCATAAGTTAATACCAATAGGTTCGGGCAGTTTCGGTTCGGTCGTGGGTAGTACACACACAAGCAGTCACACACATCTCAGACTAGGTTATTTTAAATAGTATGTGCCTGTTAATAGCGTTGACTTTAATCTTTGTGGTCAAGCTATGACACTTTATTAATATTACATTATCGTCGTGAGATCTCCGAAGGGGGGATCCATACGCACACACACATCATTAGTCATACAATAGGACCGGACGCACGACTGATACTCCATTTGCCCGAGTGGACTTTCAGTCGTACGAATTAGCTACTTTCGTACAATTGAACCTTCATTCGTGCGGCTAAGCACTCAGTCGTACCATGCAAGACTCAGTCATACGACCCAACCTCCATACACACGATTGGACCTTCATTCGCACGAATCAGCTTCATTCGTGCGATTGAACATTCGTTCGTGCGATTGGCCTTTCAGTCGTACGACTCACACACAATCGCACTCCATTTCATTCGCACTGACTCATTCGTATGACTCATTCGTTCGCATTCAATCGCACACATCCATACGCCTGACTTAGTCGCACGATTTGCCCAATCGCACGGCTCAGTCGCGTGACACACTCATATGCCCTACCCAGTCGCACGACTCATCCCAGTCGCACGGCTCAGTCGACCGGAAGGCCCAGTCGCCCTGTGTAGCAGGTCGCGACTGCTGGAAGGTGCAAGGCGGCCTTCGGCTACCCGAACACGAGTTTTACACCACCAAAACTTCCAGAACTCATATTCTAACATGCCTAGACGTGAATCACACACTGAAACACAACACACAAGCCCACACGACCTCATGTGCTCGGATGAACCCGAGCACCCGAAACCCTAGAAAACGCAGCAGCTAAATCGAGCAATAAACGGGTCAAACAAGGTTATCTACCTGCTAGGAACGAGTATACACGATGACACTCAAGATTTGACGGCGAAAACGCAACAAACGGGTCGATTTTTGGTGCAAGATCGAGGTGGAGATGAAGAAGAAGAGAAGAAGCGATGAAGATGAAGATGGTGAAAAAGGGCTGGGAATGGGGTTTTTATACCCATCCCAGGTTTGCCAAAATGTCACTTTTAGTCCCTGTACTTTGCCCCGAGTTCCTAAATTTCGTTTCGGTTTAAAAACGTTATAATTTAGTCTTGTTTTATTGATGATAAAATGTTATTAATGTTATATTTAAGTTAAAAATGATTTTGTTCATGGCAATTATTTTAATATAAAATGACGCGTTTAGTGTTAACGGGGCAAATCTTGGAGAACATCTTAAGATAACGACAAGTCAAGCAACGATACCACACATATAAGGACAACTAAGTAAAACAAATATGGTATTCACGTAGTTGGTTCGTCAAAATGAGGAATGACTGTTAACAAAGGTTAAGTAAAACACGTTAAATGACGGACCTTTGGTGACGGATGTCACAATTATCGCGAGTTGAACAAGTTGACTGTGAAAAATCGATACCCTCTTCCCAGAATGGATGATTTGTTTGATCAATTACAAGGAGCTTCATATTTCTCCAAGATTGATCTTCGTTCTGGATATCATCAACTGAGAGTTTTTGAAGATGACATACCGAAAACAGCATTCAGGACTCGTTATGGGCACTATGAGTTCTTAGTCATGCCGTTCGGACTGACTAATGCACCAGCTGTGTTCATGGATCTGATGAATCGAGTGTGCAAACCATACTTGGATAAGTTCGTGATCGTGTTCATAGACGATATACTTATCTATTCTCGTTCGAAAGAGGATCACGAGAAACACCTTCGAGCAATTCTTGAACTATTGCGGGAAGAGAAACTTTTCGCTAAATGCTCGAAGTGTGAATTCTGGCTCCAAGAAGTGAAGTTTTTGGGCCATGTGGTTAACAAATATGGAATTCACGTGGACCCCGGCAAAATTGAAGCTGTGAAGAAGTGGCCCCAAACACCATCAGAAATTCGGCAATTCTTAGGATTGGTCGGGTATTATCGACGGTTTATTGCGAACTTTTCAAAAATCGCACAATCGTTGACCATGCTAACCCAGAAGGATAAGAAGTTTGATTGGGGACATGCACAAGAACAAGCTTTCCAGACGTTAAAGGAAAAACTGTGCAATGCTCCAATACTATCCCTTCCGGACGGAACTGATGACTTCGTGGTGTATTGCGATGCTTCGCATCAGGGATTGGGATGTGTGTTAATGCAAAGAGATAAGGTGATTGCTTACGCCTTACGACAACTACAGGTGCACGAAAAGAACTACACGACTCATGATTTGGAGTTGGGCGCCATAGTATTTGCACTGAAGATATGGAGGCACTATCTGTATGGAACCAAATGCATCATCTACACCGATCATAAGAGCCTTCAACACATCCTGAATCAGAAAGAGCTCAACATGCGACAACGACGTTGGGTAGAACTACTTAGTGACTACGATTGCGAAAGGGATAGTTCGGTTTGGAAAGAAGGGGAAGTTAGCCCCGAGATATATTGGACCATTCGAGATCACAGAGAGAATCGGTCCGGTGGCGTACCGATTAAGGTTGCCACAAGAGCTTAACAGTGTACATGATACTTTCCATGTATCGAATCTCAAGAAGTGTTTAGCTGATAAATCACTTCACGTGCCTATTGAGGATATCAAAATTGATCAAAGCCTCCATTTTGTGGAAGAACCTATTGAGGTCATGGACCGAAAGGTCAAGAGGTTGAGACGCAGCAAGATACCTATTGTTCGTGTAAGATGGATTTCCAAACGAGGGCCAGAGTTTACATGGGAACGTGAGAATCAGATGAGACTCAAATATCCACATCTATTCAAGGATGATACTCTTGGACCTAGAACCGGTTGAATTTCAGGACGAAATTCTCTCAACTGGGGGATACTGTGACATCTGTCACCGACAGATCCGTCAATTAACAATAAGATCGTTAACTCCCTGTGTATACTAATTATCCTTGCGTAATTAATTCGTTTAGAATTGAATCTCATTACATATGTGTTACGTGATAATAATAATAATAATAAAAATAATAATAATAATAATAATAATAATAATAATAATAATAATAATAATAATGATAATAATAATAATAGTAATAATAATAATAATAATAATAATAATAATGATAATAATAATATTGTTATAATTTATAAAAGTTTAGTAAACTTGAATTTAAAAAGTTAAGATTCATAAATATTATTATTTTGAAAGTTTTATATATATTAAATAACTAAATCTCAAAGATTTACAAAGATTAAAAATATATTGTAAAAATAAATAGATTTATTATATAAAGTTTAGGGTGAAAAATGTCAATTTTAAAACTTGTTTTAAAAAGCTTTAACATAAAATAACAAATCATATAAACCACAGGGGGCTAAAGTGTAACATTTTAAACCCAAACCCCCTCTCATCGTCCCCGTCGCCGGTCATTATTCTGGCCAACAATCCGGCGACCCCCGAAACAACAACAAACATCCATTTTAACCCCGAAACCGGTTTCAATTCATTCGTGAACAAGATTCGAATCAATCAACACGTTTAATCATTCAAATTACAGCTTCTAGAACCACTAATCGATCCCTTTCACTTTCGGCCAAAGTGCGGCACTAACTCGAGCACTAAACACTAAAATAAACAAAAGAAAACGCATATTCTTGATCATTTTGTCGTTACCAAACGTCCACTGAGTTCAAATTGGTATAAAACGAACGCAATTGTAGAATTCAATCTTCATCCTCTTCGCAACCTGTAACTTAGTCGAGACCCATCTTTTGAGCATTCTAAACCCAAATTAACAGAGGGCTTTTGCTTGTAAACAACTTTAGAACGATCCTGCAAATTTAATTTGATTATCATCATTAATTGCTTACTGTTCGAACTCAACTTTGGTCGCGGCCTGTTCATAATCCATTCATCACCAATTCATCACCAATCGGGTAATTAATTACACATACACACTCGGTTTAACATGGGGAGTGAAAGCCCCAAGATTGCAGATGCCTTCTAAATCGAATCGAACCTCAATTTGGGTGAGGTTCGAACTAGGGCACAAATGGGATTGGGGTTCAATGAAAGTTGTGTTTAAATGAATTAGAAACCCATAATTTTCGCGGCTGAGGCCTCTAGCTCACCGGTTCCACACTCCATTGCTAAGTTGAAGGTCTCGGGTTCGAGACCCGGCACCCCCAATTATTTTTTTGAAGCCTTTTTAAGCTTCTAAAAATTATAGAAAAATTCTTAAAAATTATAAAAATCATTTTTATAAACTCTGTTTATTTTTAAACCATCAACCTTATTTTCTGTAATGTTTCTTTAAATTTAAACCTTCATAAAATAATATAACAAGACATTTATTTTAATTATATTTTTAAAATAGATTCTTTTAAATAAATGGTAAGAAATTCAGATTAAATATAAAACTCCTTTTATAAAATCCCAATATTTTTAAAATCATCTAAATATTTTCTGGAAATTTATTTCTTTAAAAACCTTATTTAATTATTTTTCTTATATAATTATTATAAATATTATAAATAATCATTTTATAAAAATGGACTCTAAATCGTGTTTAATTACGAAATAATCACAAAAATTATAGAAAATTACACATAATATAATTTCATAATTATTTACAAATGTAATGATAGGATATATTTTTATACGTTAACTAATAAATTATTATTAAACGATTACAAAGTATACATACATAACATATTTAAATGGTATAAATCTTTTAAATAAATCAAAATACAAGAAAATATATTGTTATCCAAAATCACACAATTCAATTTAAATCCTAAAATCATTAGGTATAAAATCAAAATCAAATATATATAATCGTGTACGTCAACCTGAATCCAACCAAATATATCTATTGGCGTTGAATACATTTTAAAGTCTTAGTTACAATAAATAACAGGTATTGAACGTGTTTGATCGTGCATTGCCTTATTCTGTGAAGTCTTTGTGCATTACATCAATTCAAGGTGAGTTTCGTGGCCCCTTTTTATGCTTTTATAATTGTTTCAATCTTTTCCAAACTTGGGGAAAAAGTATGCTCACCCGTTTTCGATGCTGTACAATCTTACATACAATTTTCATACTTGGAATCAACGTGATACTATTCTCATACTCTAAAACATACATGATGTTATTCTATTCTTACAACCATTAATTCCAGGGTTTGGCAACCAACGGTTAGGTATTGGTAGTACTACTGGGTTGACACCCCCACCCTTCGACGATTGGTTAACTTGCGAGTTACCAACACAGCTGCCAGCAATCAGGCCAAGGGTGAATATATTCCGTCTAATTTATATGCATAACGTCATTAGGTTTGGTTGTCTACAACACATGTTATGTGGTTTTTGCTTGAAGTATGATTCCACATCAAATTCTATGCAGCATCAATTACATGTTTTCAATTTAAACCTGCGGAACTCACCAACATTATGTGTTGACATTTTTGAGCATATCTTTTCAGGTGAACATAATCAAAGAGGATAGCTAGAGCTGATGCCTTAGCAGAGACCCTCAGGATTTTAATAGTTTTGCATTAGTAATGTATATCATTTGTTTTCATTTGTGAACAATGTGTATTTTGGATTTAGAATCAATGAGACTATGATAGTCGTGGAACTGACTAACCACGACACAAGTCACCATTGTGTCGGGCGACGTCATGACACGAGGATTTTGCATGTATTATGTCTCTGTAAACAAACCAAGTGTTATGACGATCCCGTCCATCGCATCCTCGTGTTTCCTCTCTAAGCGGGGGTGTGACAGTTTTAAGGTTCTCAGTTCTATTGATTACAACACAATAATGTGTCCATTGCCTAGGAAAAGAGGACATAAACTTCCTTACAATGTCCTTGTTCTCAAGAGTTACTCCAACATCCACTAGGGTATCCACAATCTCAACATACCTGGAGTATTTTTGAGTCATGGTTTCACCTGTTTTGAAGGTGAAATTTTCAAACTGCTGCTTCAGGAGATCCTTTTTGTTCTCCTTGGCTTCAGTAGAACCCTCATACATTAGTTTCGATGCATCCCACAGCTGCTTAGCAGTTTTTCATTTCTTGAAACCTCTGTATACAGAGTTTGGAAGAGCAGTCTGAAGTGCTGTCATGGTTTTTTTGATCAATTTCTACTCTCTTTCTATCTTCTTCTGAGTAGTCAGTCACATCATTAGGGATCATACCACCTCCAGCAGCAGCTGAAGGAGTGCTTGGTATGTAAGGTCCAGAGACAACAGATTCCCACATTCTTGAGTCTTGACACTTGATGAATCCTTTCATTCTTTGGCACCAAGTGTCAAAGTCATCAAGAGTGATTAGTGGGGACTTTGTCATGGTTCAAGTTTCCATATCAGCTTTAGAGATAGCTGCCATTTGAAGGGTTAAGTATTTTGTATGTGTGGGGGATCTTAAGATGGTGAGATCTTATATCAAGAGCCTGAGAAGCTCTGATACCAATTGCAGGATCGGGTTGAAGGGTTATGCACTTTACAACACAACAACACAAAGAGGAGAGTGTGGAACAACACTTAACAATTCAAATGGGAAACTGGTAAACTCAGTTTAGAGAACTAAGAAACACAAGTGTAAATGAGACAGAAACTAGAACAACACACAAGCAGTTGGTTTTCAAAGTTGATGTATATTGATCTCTAGTTTCTTACAAATGGTTTACAAAGTTCTTCTTCTAAGTTACAAGGACTAGAAATACTTATACTACAACCTACAGCTGGCCATACTTTGAAGGCCAACTGGATACATGATCTAGACAATAAAATCCATGTAAAGTCAAAAGGCAGATTGCCTTTTGACTAGTGACTATGATATGTCATAGCTCACATCCTAATATATTACAAAAATGATAAAGTACATAAAGTGGAAAGTTACAGACTCAAAACCTCAATGTACAGTTTACCAAAAGCATGGACCTTTTCACCAACTCATGTAAGGTTGGTGACTTATCAGAGTGGCAGCGGAAAGTGGTTCAGCTTTAGGTAAAAAGTACATCAGATAAAGCATGTAATATAAAAGCCTTCGGAAGAAATCTGTCTTCAATAGTTCACATCAGAAGACTTTGTCCTTGAAGCTTCGGAAGACTTCATCTTTTGGCTTCGAAAAATATTGGTCTTGGCTTCGGAAGATTTCACACTTAGAATAATTTCTACGGCAGTGTGAAACTAATGAAGCATTGCACTTCAGTACACTTGTGCATGCATGCAGGAGAGACTTTGGGTATTTGGGTTGCATCAGCCTTATTAATAACCTTACAGTTTTTTATTTTTGTGACAAATTAGCGACAAACTTCGGTCTTGTAGCTATGTTGTCGATAATTTGTGTGAGATTTTAAGGGGTTAATTTGTTTTTACCTTTTGTGGGAAAATCGTCATAATATTATGGTAAATAAAGGATTGTAGCAAATTATTCGAAAATGTTTGTCACAAGAAAACCCATTTTTTAGTAGTGATACTTGATCCGACTCGTAACGACATGTACCTAAAAATATGAACGCAAGAAATTAGTTTTTTTAAATAAAATTTGTACCACAGTAAATCCAAAACTGTAGAAACTTAAGGGGGTCAAGTGACATGTTAAAGATTTCCTATAAAGTTTAAATTCAATAAACAACTATAACTCAATAAACAATATATTATTAATATTTATTATTATTAATATTAATATTAATATTATTATTATTATTAAATAATTTAATAAACAGATATTTTTATAGTTTAATTGTTATTATAATTGTTCATTTCAAGTTAAATTAATATAGGAGTGATAACTTTTGAATACTAACTAGTTTTCATTTAACCATATAAACATATTAAGAAAACGAACAAACTTGAATAATATTCTCTAGGTGGTCAAACAATAGAAACCAATAAAATGGCAGTAAATATGATGCAAGGAGAAGTCAATTAGAAAGTTTCAACAAAACCAAATAATGGCACCAAATGGAAATTACATGACTTCTTCATTACTCCCATTTGACTTGTTCTGGCCCATAGTTTGTACCACTCCTACATATACACATACATATAAATGTGTGTGACAATTGTTTTTCAACATATACATTCATACATATAACAAATATTTGATTTTCTACAATGTCTTCTCTTAGCTATAATGATCTATATCGAATTTTCAAGACACTCGACCAGGATGCCAACGGCCTTATTAGCCCGCACGAGCTGCAATGGCTTCTTGACACCATGAAAGTGTCGTCAAGTGTCGCCGAGCTACCATGCTTAACGGGGAAAACCAGTCTTAGTTTCCCCAAGTTTCTAGAGTTTTATAGTATGATCACAAAACAAGAAAAAGAAGGGGAGAATGAATCAGAAAATGATCTTTTTAAGGCGTTTGAAGTGTTTGATAAAAACCATGATGGATTCATTTGTGATGAAGAGCTCGAAGAGGCGTTGTCGAGATTGGGATTGTGGGACCGGACGGGGCGCATGGATGTGAAGAGCATGATCAAAGCATATGATGCCAATAGTGATGGTCTTCTTGATTTCCAGGAGTTTAAGAGGATGATGGCTTAACATATTTCAATTAAAATGTCAATTTAAATTGTTGAATTTTATTTATGTATATCAAACAAATCGAATCAATATATACATTTGGTTAAAAAGCTAACAAATGCACTTGAATCATTGCCATAAACTTTATTACATATCATATAAGAGGTTTCATCTTGATCCCTCATTTCTTCTGGTTTTCCCCGACTCCAAGCGTGTTCTTGACACCTTCATACGCACCCTGGGCCATGTTTGCGACCTGCTCTCCGGTCTGTGATCAGCCATCACAAATGAAAAACAAAGATCTCATATGTTATTACAAGAAACCTTGCATACTATCGTTTATCCAACTAAAAGTAAGTGTAAGTAACATGAAATAGACTCGCTCAAAATACTACAAATATTCATATTCACCTATTTCATTAAGTAAAATCGTAATATGACGATTATACCCTCCTATTTCTTCTTTGCATTTAAACTTTCACATTCTAAAGCATGTTTTAAGGAAGGAGGATATAGATGGCATAGATATGATAATGAAATATTTAATAGAGTAAATTATTGTTTTGCTCCTTATGATTTGGTCACATTTGATATTTTCATCCAAAAATAATAATTTTGCATCCGGCTCTTCAAAGTTTTAAGAAGTTATCATTTTCATCCAAATACGTTAACTTTGTTAATTTAAAATGGTAAAAATTTATATTGACAAATTCTTAACTTTGTCATAATGAAATTTTTTTTGTGGTGATCGTGAATCATGATATAAGGGGAGATGATGACTAGAGGCGATTGTCTTTATTATACAATCCCTTTGCAACGGGTTCCGATCGCCACCAGAACACAGATCCATCCTTCTCTCTCACTAATGAAGCCATCAATCTCATGATGTACTCGATAAAGAAATGTTTGAAATTGAAAATATCTAAGATCTGATGTATGTTTCGTGAATGGAACAACCATTGATGAATGGAAATTTATTAGAAACATCACACATAAACACAAATCTTGATTTTGTTTTTCATATATAAAGTTACATAACTATCGCTTTTAGTGATACATATTTAACATTTTAAATTAACAAAGTTACCATTTCTGACTGAAAATAATGAAACCTTGGGGAGACAATACCAAATGTGAATAAAGTACAGGAAGAAAAACGACAATTCATTGTTTAATATTACGATTCTTTTGATAGATTTGGAAGTTTTGAGGGAATATATAAATTTACCGTGCTTTTTCTTATCACAAAAATTAATAGGTGGTTAACCACAAACCTGCTGGAGGATGCCAGAGGCCTCTTCCTTGCGTTGCTGAGCCTGGCCCTGGCTCGTATCGGTGGCATCAGCGGCCTTATCTGCAGCTTGGTTGGCTGTGTCTTTCACAGCACCCACTGCATTTTCGGCTTTAGCCTGCATAAAATCAAACATGTTAACAAACCTTAATGAAATTAAGATCACATATATATATGTGTGTGTGTGACTGTGTGTGGTAATAATATACCTCAGCCTTGCCTTGCATTTCTCCTGCACTCATGTTGTTCGACATGTTTAGATGTGTTTTTGGTTATTGGGGATTGTGATGGTGGGTTATGTTGAGGTATATATGGTGATTACACGTAAATATCGATGTTAATTGTGGTTCTCCTGCCTTTAATTTGGCCATTCCCCTTGTTCTACTCATATCCATTTATTTTTGTTGTTTTTAAAATTCAAACAATATGTTTAATCAGTAGTACAAGAAGCAATTTTACACATATAGTTCACCGAGATGAACTAGTTTGGTATGTTAATAATATTTTCTTAGAAATAATTAGGGGCTGTTTGTTTTTTCTACAAAAAAACGTTTTTAGTCTACGGACCACATCTGCAGGAAAAAGACTGTTTGTTTTTTTAATATTTGCAGACTGTTAAAATATTTTGTAATTAAAGTAAACCTAATTTTTAAACTTTAAAAAGTACTTTAACATCTTATCTTACTACTCTAATAAAAGAGTAACTTAAGTGCCACGTGGCAGCACCACAATCACTCTCACAAAACTTTTCTCGCCTCTCTCTCATCTTAAATAATTACCATAATTACTAATAATATTATTTATTTTTTTTACATTTAATAAATTTAAAAAAAGATCTATTTATTAATGTTATTTCTAAATAAACAATTTTAATATAAAATAATAAAATTTTAAAACGCATAAAACGTTTTTAAAAATACAAAATATTTTAAATGTGGTATTTTTAAAAATTTATATTTTTAAAACAAAAAATAATTAATTTGGGAGATAAAATAAGAAATTTTTTAAAATAACATTTTTATACGGTTTATTTTATAACAAAATGTATATTTTTTGGGGAAAAAATTTTAAAACAAAATTTTAGAAAATTGATAATACTGTTTTATTAGTTATAGTTATTCTTATACGTAATTTTAATCATATCATATCTTAGAATATTATTTTATAATGAATAAATTTTATTATATTAATATTTTATTTATTCAACCCCGTGTAATGCACGGGTTTACTAAAGTTAGTTAAAATATAAATAAAAGTCATACAAATACATTAAAATATAAATAAAAGTCATACAAATACATTAAAATATAAATAAAAGTCATAAGAACTGCAATATTATTCATAAAACCATTCAAATACATTTTATTTAATCTTTTGTTTGATATTCTGCATTAACTACTCAGTAATTTTATCTCGTAACTCAGTCATATATTCTTGGTTTGATGCGGTACCATGTTCTTGAACATCATTTTTATCAGCATCAACATGACGATTTTCAAAGGACATTGGGTTGATCGTATTGTGTAAAAAAATTATCGATGAGACCCTCTTTCCTTATAAAATTATGTAGCGCGAAACATGCAATAGTAATGTTCCTTTGTGTAACCAACTAAAATGGAGCCATCCTCTTCAATATAGGGAACCGTGCTTTCAAGACACCAAACGAACGCTCAATAACGTTTCATAGTTTTGCATGTGCATGATTAAATTTTTCTGTATTGGTCAATGCACGAGTCCTACGAAAATCTCCAAGCCAATACCTAACATTACGATATGAAGCCATAAATCCTCGTATGTATGAACTAGCAGATTAGACCCGCGCTTTGCCGGGGTATCTTCTAATGTATATATGAATGTCGTAATGATAGCTTTTTGTGTTATAAAATCTGATGATCTATATGTTATTGCTAACCACCTGAAAAAAACTACGTACGAGACACTAATAAAAATATAGCAGAAAAAACTATAAAAAATATATACCTCAAAACAGATAAGAAAAATAATAAATGAATATATGGTAACTTTATTATAATTAACAAGCTATATTGTAAATTGGTTAAACGAAAATTTTGACATAAATCGAAGGCTCATATATAAAGCTTTAACAAAAAGTCAATAAATGTAAATTTTACATTTGAAGACTTATGTATAAAATTAAAAAAAAAAGTTATGGTGATTAACTGTAAATTTGATATAACTCGAAAAATTAAGTATAAAATAAAAATAAAGTGAGCAGGTAGCAATTTTGAAAAAAAAAAGATAGAGAGAAAGTGTTGTGATTAGTTTTAAAGAAATCCTTAAAGGGTTTAAATATAAAATTATAAGAAAAAACAAAGTAAGTTTTTATTAGTTTGGAGAAAAAAAATTATTTATCATGATATTAAGTAAAAACCTTAACCTACACTTCTTATAATCTTTTCTATTTGTTATATATAGTGATGTGATGGGTTGTATATAATCTTTTCTCCGATCTGCCTTAAATAATGATATATTTGGGTATTATTATTATAATTATATAATTATTTAGTGATTATATACTTAGCTAAAAAAATAAAACAATACTTAAATCAAATAATATTAAGTTATAAAAATATAAGAAATAAATGTATGTATTTCAATATAAATTTAAAGTATCTTAAAAAAGATAATACTTAAAATAAATATATTAAATAACATATTAATTAGGATAAATTTATTAAATATGGGCAAATTAGAAACTATTATATATAACAGTTGTACCTTATGTTTAAAAAAATTATATTAGGTGTATTAAATTTTGAGTAGTATGACAAGTGTGTTAGCCTTTTTATATAATACTATAAATAATATAGATATTGATTATTATTACCATCATAAGTATAAAAATATTTAATAATTATATAGTTAAGTATTCAAATAATATACTACTTATTTATAAATTTTATTATAAAAATAATAACAATTATAATAATTACTATTATTATTATTATTACTACTATTATTATTACTATTATTATTATTATAAAAGTATTACTACGTATATAGTTAAGTATTCAAATAAGATAATACTAAATTTAAATATTAATTTAAAGTATTATAAATGATAAAATATATAATGTTGGGAGTTAAATAATCCTATATTATTAAACAATGTATTAATAACATGAATTATTTAATGTATTAATTAGAAGAACTTTATTAAATGAGGGGTAAAATATGAATTATTACATAAAACACTTGTACCCAATGTTTAAGAGTTTGTATTAGGTGTCTTATTTTTTTATGAAATTACATTTGTGGCTCATGTTTATGTTTTATATAGTAGTATAGATAAGCGGCATCACAAAGATAATATTTATCTGTAAAGATATATAAATAATTAGGAAATTAAACTAAAATACAAATATTTAAAAACAATTAAAATACCTGGTGGTGGTAATGGGAATGGAGCATTTGTGTCTGATAATACCTCTGATAATATTCTAGAATCATGTACTACCCATTCCCAGCCCGCTGCAATGAATGTAAAAATCATGTTGAAGTCACAAATTGCTAATACGTTTTGATAACAATCCCTTTTCCCATTCATTTATATAAATCTTGTTTGCTAGCAGGGACAACAACATGTATTAAAGTTTCATCAAGTGCACCAACCGCTCCTTTGAAAATCCATCGTAGCCTTTTGTTATGTTCCGGAATGTTTGGATTAGGATTGAAAGAAGTTGGTACTATCATATCTTTGACAAAAAGCATCATTTTATCCAACACTTCTTAAAAAAAATTTGATGTTGTCAGGCTAAATTAACGATTGTTATGAGTATGCTAATGCTTATGTGATGTATGTGATATGCAATATAATTTGGATATTTTATTTATGGACATGCTTATGCATATACAAAACTTTATTGTGATGTATGTTTATGTAATATATGCATTATAATTTGGATGTTATCGTCATCGAGTCGGGGGTTTCTTTGGAAGCGGACTCTCTATCTCCCTAGATAGAGGAAAGACTGGTCACCACCTATCCCTCTCAGACCTTACTCTCAGAGGGACATACTGGGTATGTTTGTTTGTTTGTTTGTTTAGGCTAAATTAACATTTACCATAAGATCAGAATTTTCTACCACTAAAATATATTGATGATGTCAGGCTAAGAGATCTTTGATGGTTAGCCAAGTACTTGCTTAACATTTTTGTATGAAATTAAAACTAAATAATAAAATAGATTAACCCGGATTACTGGGTCACTGGCAAACTCAACACTTAAACTACACTTTTTAAACTTGCTTGAGATTTGAACCGGAGACCTTCGTTCTAGAAAAAACTTGTGCCCTTACCACTTGGGATAGCCCCTTGTAATGGTAAGCCAACTATTAACCATTTTCTTTGATGAAACACGTATAAGTTTCAATTATACAAAGCTAATAGCTATATTATTTAACTTTCAATGCTTCAAAGTTGGTATCTTTTCATTTTAACAGTCGTAAAAGAATAAATGAATGCAATAGATTATTTATATCATTTAACTTCCAATGCTTCAAAGTTGGTATCTTTGTATATTAACAGTCGTGAAAGAATAAATGAATGCATGTTTATTAAATAATAAGATAATATTATTAACCTTATTACATTTAAGTAATGATCTTTTAGTCTAATAGTTCAAGAAAGTAATAAAAAGTTTTGCTTCTCTTGGAGGTAATGACTTTAATCCTTGACATTTACGAATAATTACTAACTCGGTGTTACTAACTTTTTAACCACTAACCCGTCGTTTAAAAAAAATTGAAGAAAAAAAGCGGGAGCGGACATACCAAGGAGCGAGGGCAAGCCCGGACTACCTCCAACGATCGTTTCGAAGTGAAATTTTTTATATTTTTATGTATCGATATAGCTCTAAACGAAAATTAGAATAACTCTCAATTTATTTATGTATCGATATACCTCTGAGCGAAAATTAGAATACCTCACAATTTTTTTTAAAAGCCCAACATCTCATATCTCTAACATTATACTAGTACTCATTTTGTAATGTCAGTGGGTGGTCCATCGTCATTGTCTCGTTTCGTACTCTCATTGGGCTGCAGGTTTTTTTCTTTTTTTTTTTCTGAGTACAGTTGTTAAGTACTACTTTTCAAGAAATTAACACTAATACAAACCTAGTGCAGAGTCATGTGTGTATACGTAGATTACGCGGGTTTAATCCTCGACTCCAACAATTTTTTTTCTTTTTGGGTTTTTTTCTCTTTCTTTAACCTTTTATTTTTATTTTTTCATTTAAACTACTAGGCTACATGCACGTAAGAAATTCGTGTATGTGTTACAACGTGCTATTAACCGTGTTTATGTCATCATATGGTTTCGCCGCAATGTGCGAGTCTTTATGACGTAATATGCTATGCATGATATTGTCATAATATGCCTCACTGTGTACTTAGGTGCGTTAATATCCATATCGTAACGCATAGAATGTCACTTTAGAAACTTTATATATGTCTTATTTTGAATCTTTAAACTTTGCAAATGCGATGCTATGTGTTGTCACGTCTGAGCTTACTTTTATATATGTCTTATTTTGAATCTTTAAACTTTGAATCTCTCCAGTTTCTAAACCTCATTGTTTTCTCATTTACAAATTACCTAAAAGAATAATTTCTGACCTTAATATTTTTGTATACATAATGGTATAAGTTCGGTTCGTTCTATGTTTGGATGTAATAAAAAAGCAATTTCGGTATTGACGACATATTAGTTTGTAAAAATCACACCGCGTACGAACCCACTGCAACTAGCGGTAGGTAAAAACTAGTTTTATTAAAAGCCCAAGTTAATTTCATTGAATGAAAATTTTAGTGTAACACCCGGTTATTTCTTTAGATATGAAGAAAGAATGAAAGTAAAGGAAAGGAAGGAAACGGTATAAAACCAAGTTGAAGGGCTAAAAGTGTCCAAAAGGACAAAAGGTTTGAAAGCTGGTGAATAAAGCAACATGGCCGCCCATGTTGCTTATTCACACACACATTCGGATATTTTTAGAGAGAGAAAATAACAGAGAATTCTCGGAGGTTTGTAGAAGAAGAAGTAAAGTTCGAAGTTTTTTGTAAGAATTATCAGTTTTAGGATATTTTAGATGTTTCTAGTTTCGGTTATGTGCCTATAAATGCGATTGTGTGTTCGGGTTGCATATGTGTGTGGGTTTTAGGTGTTAGAAACGTCTGGGAAACTCAAACAAGAGTTCAAACCCGAAAACAAACAAAGGTGAGTTCTAGACCCCGTATTTTTACTTGTTTTAATTCTTTGGGGCTGAAAATGTATGTAAAACCGTTTTTACAGATCCATTTTGAACACCCGTATGCATTTATGTGTGTATGATAATGTTCCTATGGTGGTTATGTGTTAGTTATGCTTAGAATAGTGTTATTAAGCTTAGAACATGTAGGAATAATGATTGGGATTGATAATATGTTAAAACATGCTAAACAGGTTGCCCAACCACCCAAACAGTACTCCCAACCGTCTAAGATTTGCCTTAGAAAGTTTAAGTAGGCCCAAAACGTCTAAACAGGGTCCAACCGTCCAAACAGTGCCCCAACCGACTACAAAATGCCTTAGAAAAAACAAAGTGTAAGCCCATGCGTCTAAACAGTTGCCCATGCGTCTGAACAGTTGCCCATGCGTCTAAGAATTTGGACTCAGACGCCTAAGTGAAGGACAAACGTCCAAATAGTGCTCATGCGTCTGGAATTCCCCAAACGTCTAAGTGTTGAACCGTCTGTACAGGGCCCATGCGCCTAAACAGGCCCATGCGTCTAAGTGAAAAAGAGACTAAGTTAAGTCCAGACGTCTGCATAGTGGCAGAACGCCTGAACAGGGTAGAAGCGCCCAAATAGTGCCCATGCGTTTAGACCCTTAGAGTAATTTTCTGAAATTTTGGACAAAACAGAATCATTAGAGTTTGACCCGAGTTTGACTTAGGGTTTTTAATTGTTATTATATTAGTATTACTATATGTTGTTTCTATGACCCCAGTAATTATTATTGTGTGACCTATGTGGTGTGCATATAATCATAAATGCAAGTATTATCTTTAACAAAGTGAAAGAGTAATGATAAAGAGAAGTGGAACTTAATTAAAGAGTTAACAAGTCTTGCAAGCTTATAGGAGGTGCACGACCTTGTTGTCGTTAGCTAAACTATGATGCGGGTTAGCTACCCCTTATGCTCACGGGGCCAATTAATTGAGATTGGCGGACCTTTGTAGCATGCCCTAGGTGACTGGGTCGGCCTTGTATATAGTAATTCAAACTATAGACTGTAAAGGGCCCAGCACTAGTTTCTCCGCGCATATAGTTTAGGGTATTGCTCATTTGTCCATATAGACAATGAAAGATAAAGTTAAAAGAGTACAAAATAAACAAGGTACATAGTAAAGAAAGAGAACATCAACTTGTTGTATAGTTAATGTGTGCTTACGTACAAGAGTAAGAGATGTATTTCTACAAAAAGAGTATTTTCATATATATACACTATGCAAGGTACTTTTAATGCTTTTAAAACAAGAATTCACTCAACAACGCTGACTTTTATACATTTTCAATTGGCAGGTAAGTATTGCTGAGTATGGCATACTGGGGAAGCTACTCGACGGGGCAAGACTGACATCCGTTCATGATTAGTAATTTTGTTGCTTTGTAATGCAGTTAAACAAACTTTTGTAACTAATAACAATTATGGATGCATTGCTTAGCAACAGTTTATATTAATTAAATGATTGTCTTTTGTTAAATTAATTCCGCTGCTTAAATTTTTAATATGTAACGTTTTATGTAGTTAATGCTGTGAATGACCAACTGTGAGGTTCCGGGATCGAGGCCTTACAAGTTGGTATTAGAGCCATATTTTGAGTGAATTGGGTAAAATATTTTCAAAAAAGAAACCTAAACTTAAACTGAAAATAGGACAGATGGAGGGATGTCAGCCTGAGTAGCTACGTGCCATCAGGTTTTCTTTTCTTAAAGTTAACCAGTATTATGTGTGTGTGCTATTTGACTTATGTGTTCTTAGTAGATTTAGATACTAATGTAGTCAGAATAGGAAATGCTTGGGGTGTGAAGAGTAAAGTTAATGGTTGATCATAACTGGCCAGTGCCATTAGGGACTTACTATACTTGACATAAACTGAGCTATTACCTTGAATGACTGTGTTAGTGTTTGAATCTTATAACATCTAGGAAATGGCTGGACAGAAGTCTTCCAAGGCTTCTAGAGGCAGAGGTCGGCCACGTGTGACTAGGAGTAGTGCTAAGGTTCCTGAGACGGCTCATGAGAACCCTGAGGTTCATTACCAAAGTGAAGAGAATGAGAATGTCAGCCTGAACGCCTCAGCTAGGGAGGCGATTGCTGATGAGGTACACCAGGTCATGCAGACAGTTTTATCGTCTGTGGTGACTGAAGTCATCAGGGCTGTGAGGAGCGAGGAGAAAAAGGAGAAGGAGAATAGGAAAGAATCAACGGGCAAGGGGAGCAGAGGGGAGGACGGACGACCAGAGCCTGAGACTGTATTGTCTAACGAAGAGGAAGATGATGTAGTAGGGGTAACGACCAAGGGGTGCAGTTATGGGGCATTCTAAAGGTGCAAGCCCCCGACCTTCGATGGCAATGGCAATGCTGCTGCCGCTCACCGCTGGGTAAGAGAAATGGAGGCGGTGTTGGAAATCAGTGAATGTCGTGAAAACCAGAAGGTGAAGTTCGCGACACACTCTTTTGTTGACTCAGCGTTGTGTTGGTGGGACAACATTGTCCAAGCTGAGGGTGCCAGAGCCATCAGGAAGATGCGATGGAAGGAGCTGAAGCAGCTAGTGATCGAGGAATTCTGTCCTCATAGGGAGCTTGACAGGATAGAGAGGGAGTTCTTGCAACTTGAGGCAGGAATCATGACCCACCAGCAGTACACCACTAAATTCAACGAAATGGCGAGGCTGGTACCGGATCAGGTGACGCCGGTGTCAAGAAAGATCAAGAGGTACATCCAGGGACTACCAACTGATATTCACAGGCATCTGATCGCTGCTCAGCCAGGCACCTTTCGATCGGTGGTGAACTTGGCGGGCAGACTGTACGACGAATGGGAGGAGGCAGTGGTAGAGGTGAAGAGGACGGGTGGTGGTGATAAAAGCTGGAGTGGGAAGAGGTTTGGACATGGTGGTTTCACTCCAAACCATAAGAGGATGAAGGTGGACGACCGCAGGGTGTCGTCGAGCTTAGGGTTGAAGAAATGTGGAAAATATGGAAGGGAGCATACCGGCGAGTGTAGAATGGGGTTAAATGTATGCTTCAGGTGTGGCAAGCCTGGCCACATCGCTAGAGACTGTAGGATGCTGAAGTGTTATAACTGTGGCGGGGAGGGCCACGTGACCAAGGACTACAAGAAGCCGAGGGCGGAGAGCTCTGGAGCGAAGAAGAAGCCGAAGGAAGGAGGGCAGAGGGCAAGTGCTAGAGTGTACATCATGACCCGGGAAGAAGCCAGGGTGGATCCCGATGTCATGTCAGGTATGTTTCTAGTAAATCAAACTTGTGCCTCTGTATTATTTGATTCTGGTGCTAGTAAGAGTTTTATTTCAACTAACTTCTGTGCTAACTTGTCTGCTAGCAGTAGGAATATTAGTGAGCCTTTTGACGTTGAAACTGCTACCGGAAAGTCCACTAGAGTTACTGATGTAATGGAGGACTGTGCCATAGAATTAGAAGGTCATAGGTTTGCTGCTAAATTACATGTGATGCCCCTAGGTGGATTTGACGTAGTTCTAGGGATAGATTGGTTAGCAACCTATGAAGTGAATATCGTGTGTCGGAAGAAGATGATTAGACTGACGGCACCTGACGGGAGTTCGGTGACGATATACGGCGATCGAGTTATGACGATTCCGAAAGTGATTTTGATAGTGGTGACGGGGAAGTGCATCAGGCGTGGATGTAGCACTTACTTGTCCTACGTGAAATATGTGGACACGTCAACACCATAATTGTCCGATGTACCGGTGGTGCCTCACTTTCCTGATGTGTTTCCAGAAGACTTGTCAGGTGTGCCACCGGATCGCAAAATCGAATTTTAAATTGACTTAATACCCGGTGCTCAGCCTATCGCTAAGGCACCGTATCGACTAGCTCCGACTGAGATGAAGGAGTTAATGGAGCAACTGTAAGAGTTGCTCGATAAGGGTTTCATTAGGCCGAGTATCTCTCCTTGGGGTGCTCCGGTCTTGTTTGTAATGAAGAAGGACGGTAGCATGCGAATGTGTATCGACTACCGTGAGTTGAATAAGTTGACAGTGAAGAATCGGTATCCGCTACCGAGGATTGATGACTTGTTCGATCAGCTCCAAGGTGCCAGTTGGTTCTCAAGGATAGATCTTCGGTCTGGCTATCATCAGTTGAAGGTGAAGGAGCAAGATATTCCTAAAACAGCTTTTCATACGTGTTATGGACACTACGAGTTTCGCGTTATGTCCTTTGGTCTAACCAACGCGCCAGCTGCTTTTATGGATTTGATGAATCGAGTGTGCCGGCCGATGTTGGATAAATCAGTGATTGTGTTCATCGATGATATCCTGATTTATTCAAGGAGCGAAGAAGAGCATGCCGGTCATACTCCGGAAGTGTTGGAGACGCTGAGAAAGGAGAAACTGCATGCTAAGTTCTCCAAGTGTGCTTTTTAATTACGCGAAGTGCAATTTCTGGGTCACGTGGTAAACGTGGAGGGAATCATGATGGACCTGGAAAAGGTTGAGGGTGTAATGTAATGGAAGTCTCCTAAAATGCCATCCGAGATTCGTAGCTTCTTGGGATTGGCGGGCTACTACAGGAGGTTTATTCAGGACTTTTCCAAGATAGCCTCGCCTTTGACTAAATTGACTCGTAAGGATGTGAAGTTCGTGTGGGGTCGAGAACAGGAGAGTGCTTTTGAGGAGTTGAAGACGAGACTAACATAAGCTCCTGTCTTGACATTACCCGAAGGTAGTGAAGACTTAGTGGTATATTCGGATGCTTCTTATTCTGGGCTAGGTTGCGCATTGATGCAGCGTGGAAAGGTGATAGCCTATGCATCTCGACAGCTGAAAACCCACGAAGTCAACTATCCCACGCACGATCTAGAACTACCTACGGTGGTTTTTGCGTTGAAGATTTGGCGGCACTACTTGTACGGGACGAAGTGCACCATCTTCACAGACCACAAAAGCTTGAAGTACTTCTTCGAGCAGAAGGATTTAAATATGAGGAAGAAGCAATGGCTGGAGCTCATAAAGGATTATGATTACGAGATCCATTACCATCCGGGCAAGGCTAACGTGGTGGCAGATGCCCTTAACCGGAAGGAGAGACCCGGACCAATTCGGGTGAAGGCTTATCAGCTGATTATGACCTCTGAGGTGATGACACAGGTCAAGGAGTTTCAAGATGAGGCTTTGAAAGAAGATCGTCTTAACTCCGAAAGTATGAGAGGTCTAGTCACGGAGTTAGGTAAGAACACTCTTGGTGTTAGGACCCGATTCGAACGAATGTAGATTCCTCATTACGGGGATCAACGTGGGAGGATCATGGATGAGGCTCATAAGACTCGATACTCCATTCATCCCGGTGCTACCAAGATGTACCACGACATGAAGAAAGACTACTGGTGGTCGGGTATGAAGCGTGACGTAGCGGAGTATGTGAGTAAATGCCTTACCTGTTTGCAAGTGAAGGCGGAACACCAGAAGCCATACGGGAAAATCCAGCCGTTGGATATACCCGAGTGGAAATGGGAGCACATCACCATGGACTTCATTATGAAGCTACCACGTACCCCGAAAGGGTATGATGCTATATGGGTGATCGTTGATCGTTTGACTAAGAGCGCTCACTTCCTACCGATCCGAGAGACGTATTCTTCTGAGAGACTCGCGGATCTATTCATCAAAGAGATTGTAGCTCGTCATGGTGTGCCCGTGTCTATTGTGTCCGACCATGATACTTGGTTTACATCTAAGTTTTGGAAGAAATTCTATGATGCGATGGGGACGAGACTACATATCAGCACGGCCTATCATCCTCAGACTGACGGTCAGTCTGAGAGGACGATCTAGATACTCGAAGACATGATGCGTGCGTGATCGATTTCGAAGGAAGCTGGGATGACCATTTACCATTAGCGGAATTCTCGTACAATAACAGTTTTCATGTCAGCATTGGTATGCCACCCTACGAGATGATATATTGAAGGAGATGTAGGACACCCGTTTGCTGGGGTGATATTGGTCAGAAAGAGTGGGGAGTATGGAAGTGATTGAGGCTACGACGGAGAAGCTCGAAAAGATCAAAGCCTTTATGAAGGCAGCCAAAGATAGCAAAAAGTCGTATGTCGATAAGCGGCGTAGACCGGTTGAGTTCCAGGTGGGTGATAGGGTTATGTTAAAAGTCTCACCCTAGAAAGGTATCATTCGGTTTAGAAAGCGGGACAAGTTGAGCCCCAGGTATATAGGACCTTTCCGAATCATTACTCGAGTAGGAGAGGTGGCCTACAAGTTAGTTTTACCCGATGAGTTAAGTGAAATTCACCCGACATTCCATGTATCTCATCTGCGGAAGTGTGTAGCGGACAAAGATATGGTTGTACCACTGGAGGACATCGAAGTGGATGAACGGCTCAATTACATAGAGCAACCAGTGGCAATTGTTGATCGTAAGGAGAAGAGGTTAAGAAATAAAGTGGTTCCTCTTATGCGTGTACAGTGGAGGCACAGAAAGGGATCCGAGTCTACGTGGGAGACTGAAGAGGAAATGAGACAGCATTACCCACATCTGTTCTAGGAATAACAGGTTTCGAGGACGAAACCTATATAAGGGGGTGGACTTGTAACACCCGGTCATTTCTTTAGATATGAAGAAAGAATAAAAGTAAATGAAAGGAAGGAAAAGCTATAAAACCCAAGTTGAAGGGCTAAAAGTGTCTAAAAGGATAAAAGGTTTGAAAGTTGGTGAATAAAGCAACATGGCCGCCCATGTTGCTTATTCACACACACATTCGGATATTTTTAGAGAGAGAACATAACAGAGAATTCTCGGAGGTTTGTAGAAGAAGAAGGAGAGTTCGAAGTTTTTGGTAAGAATTCTCAGTTTTAGGATATTTTAGATGTTTCTAGTTTTGGTTATGTGCCTATAAATGTGATTGTGTGTTCGGGTTGTATATGTGTATGGGTTTTAGGTGATAGAAACATCTGGGAAGCTCAAAGAAGAGTTCAAACCCGAAAACAAACAAAGGTGAGTTCTAGACCCCGTATTTTTACTTGTTTTAATTCTTTGGGGCTGAAAATGTATGTAAAACCATTTTTACAGATCCATTTTGACCACCCGTATGCATTTATATGTGTATGATAATGTTCCTATGGTGGTTATGTGTTAGTTATGCTTAGAATAGTGTTATTAAGCTTAGAACATGTAGAAATAATGATAGGGATTGATAATATGTTAAAACATGCTACACAGGTTGCCAACCGCCCAAACAATACTCCCAACCGTCTAAGATTTGCCTTAGAAAGTTTAAGTAGGCCCAAAATGTCTAAACAGGGTCCAACCGTCCAAACAGTGCCCCAACCGACTAGAAAATGCCTTAGAAAAACAAAGTGTAAGCCCATGCGTCTGAACAGTTGCCCATGCGTCTAAGAATTTGGACTCAGACGCCTAAGTGAAGGACAAACGTCCAAATAGTGCCCATGCGTCTGGAATTCCCCAAACGTCTAAGTGTTGAACCGTCTATACAGGGCCCATGTGCCTAAACAGGCCCATGCGTCTAAGTGAAAAAGAGACTAAGTTAAGTCCAGACATCTGCATAGTGGCAGAACGCCTGAACAGGGCAGAAGCGCCCAAATAGTGCCCATGCGTTTAGACCCTTAGAGTAATTTTCTGAAATTTTGGACAAAACAGAATCATTAGAGTTTGACCCAAGTTTGACTTAGGGTTTTTAATTGTTATTATATTAGTATTATTATATGTTGTTTCTATGACCCCAGTAATTATTATTGTGTGACCTATGTGGTGTGCATATGATCATAAATGTAAGTATTATTTTTAACAAAGTGAAAGAGTAATGATAAAGAGAAGTGGAACTTAATTAAAGAGTTAACAAGTCTTGCAAGCTTATAGGAGGTGCACGACCTTGTTATCATTAGCTCAACTGTGAGGCGGGTTAGCTACCCCTTATGCTCACGGGGCCAATCAATTAAGATTGGCGGACCTTTGTAGCATGCCCTAGTGATTGGGCCGGCCTTATATATAGTAATTCAGACTATAGACTGTAAGGGGCCAGCACTAGTTTCTCCGCGCATATAGTTTAGGGTATTGCTCATTTGTCCACATAGACAGTGAAAGATAAAGTTAAAAGAGTACAAAATAAACAAGGTACACAGTAAAGAAAAAGAACATCACCTTGTTGTATAGTTAATGTGTGCTCACGTACAAGAGTAAGAGATGTATTTCTACAAAAAGATTATTTTCATATATATACACTATGCAAGGTACTTTTAATGCTTTTAAAACTAGAACTCACTCAGCAACACTGACTTTTATACATTTTCAGTTGGCAGGTAAGTATTACTGAGTATAGCACACTGGGGAAGCTACTCGGCGGGGCAAGACTGACATCCGTTCATGATTAGTAATTTTGTTGCTTTGAAATACAGTTAAACAATCTTTTGTAACTACTAACAATTATGGGTGTATTGCTTAGCAACAGTTTATATTAATCAAATGAATGGCTTTTGTTAAATTATTTCCGCTGTTTAAATTTTTAATATGTAATGTTTTATGTAATTAATATTGTGAATGATCAACTGTGAGGTTTCCGGGATCGGGGCCTTACATTTAGTAAATACCCCAAAGTTTTATTAAAATTTAAAAGCCTAAAAATTATTATTTTTGAAAAGCCCAAATTTGAGGAATTGAGAATCGACTAAGCAAAGCAGAGTAGTCATCAACACCACTGATATGTCCGCCCCTGCCCACCCTTCCACCTTCGCCAGAAGTAGAACAAACACTAGGCGACAGGCGTTCATCACCACTAGTCCACCTCTGCCGCTCAAGGATGTGTTCTTCGAATTGTCCTTTTTATTTGTTCACTTTGAGATTTTAATGTTTATGAAATTGTGTGCAATTATACAAATTGTATTTCTCTATCACAGAAGAGATAAAATTGGACTTTAGTTTAGGCCATTAGGGTTTAGTATAGCTGTAAATATGTATGTAATTATAGTTTATATTTTGTTTGTTATAAAATTAGGGATTTAAAACTAGAAAAATAAAACCATATTCTAAAAATGTTCTTATCGGTGATTTTTAATAGAAAATTTCAAGAGAATGATGACTCATGACATTGATGGAAGTCCAAATATTACTAATGATATGCAAAAAAAATGATGATATTGGTCCAAATATTCTAGACTTGATATCCTTTAATACAACATATAATCGATTTGAATGATGTTACTTCGGATAGGCCACCTACTGCTAGTTATCACCCTAAACAAACAGATGACATACGAAGGCATTATCTTGGTTAAAAGGCTCTTCAACCATGAGTCATAAATTTTCATTCCAAGACTTTTATGTTAAGAAGAGTTGTTTTTTATAAAGTGGTTCGATAAATATTTGTGGTTAAAGTATAGTATGAAGATAAACAAATCATATCGCTTATATTATTACTTGTCTGAAAAAACTATTGACACATGGTGGAAGACAACAATACTTTTTCATCAAAAGATTTTGTAATTAGAGAAAAGCGGGTGCATTAAAAGATCATGTTGGGTTAATTGATAGTTATTATAACAAAGAGGTACAAAAACATGACAATCTCTTGAAATAAAGGTGATCCATTCATGTGGCATACAATAAGGTAAGTAAGTGAAGAAGACAACACTACAAATTGGTTAAGATTAAGTGGTTATGTTCATAGTGCAAAATTCTTATTAAAAGATTTTTTACCATTTCTTGGTCATGATGAATCGAAAAAATTTCATGGTAAGTGTCTTTTACTTTCAGTTTAAAAGTTGATTGGTGATAATAATCTGGATACTGGTAAGCACACATTAGGTAATGCAAAAAAGAATAATAAATTAACAGCTCCATCAATACAAAAAGATATCATTGAATGGTTTTGCAAAAGAAGTAACCAACATGATTTGTGATTAAATTAAAAAGGATGTGTTTGGGTTGTTATTAGATGAGTCTAATGCGTATCTTTAAAAGAACAAATGGTTGTATTTGTGAGATTTGCTGAAAAACTTGAAGTTGTTAAAGAGTGTTTAATTGGAATTGCTTATGTGAAAGATACACCTCCACTAACTCTTAAACAAACCATTGGTTTTTATTAGCAAATAATCAGTTGAGCATAAATCGAAAAATAATAAGTTTCATACTTTTGTTATAATAATTTTGATAGAAATTATTTGCTTTATCTTATAGTTTATTTTTACTAAAACATATCAAGGTATAAGGTTATGATGCAAGCAACATGCGATGAGAGTTTAACGGTTTAAAAGCTTTCATTTTGAGAGATAAGGCATCAGCACATTACATACATTGATTTTCTCATCAATGGTTGTAGCAAAAAAAAGTCGTTGTAAAACTTCTTATCAATAGCTTTTCATGGTTGTTAATATAGTTTCTGCTTCTTGGAAGTGAAACTATATATTACATGAATAAAAAAGAAAGAGAGTGGAATAAGAAATTTTTGAAGGTGAAATAAATTAAATCAAAAAAAGATTAACTAAGATGTTTTCTTGTACGAGCCAGAGATATAAGATGGGGTTCTCATCATGGAACAATCATAAGTTTGCTTAAATTATTTTCGAAAGTTGTTAACATACTTCGTTATGCATGTTAAAGTAGAAGGAGAAGACAATCAACAATAGTTTAATGCAAAAGGTATTATATCATATTTTATATAAATTGAATATGTTTTTATGTATACTTGATGGAAGATATTTTAGGCTATACAAATGTTCTCTCAAAACATCTTTAAAAAAAGTCAAGACATATTAGAAGCGGTAAGTTGATAAACGAAACAAAACAACAATTGAATGATTTAAGACAAATTTGGTTTGCTTCAATGTTAGAAAAAGTGACTTCTTTTAATATCACATCCCAGCAAAAACATGAAATACTTGTGTGTGACTTTTGGCTCAAAACACATTGATTATAAAAACATTCATTCACAAACTTTCATTAGATATTCATATAGGTTATGTTTTTTATACAAAACTTATCTCTATGAGACTTTTACATATGATTTAATAATCATATACTAAAAGATTTATCATAATCACTTCATATAATCTCCCAGCTAGTAATGGACATGAACGTCCACGTAAATGCTGAGATCAACCAAGTCCAAGGTTATCCATACAGATAGCTTCCCTATATATTCAAACCAGCCGTTGTACATGTTGAATGTATACATGAAATTATAAAGCATGTTGATAACCTAAAAAAACATACTAAAACAGTCAACGTAAAGTTGATGAGAACATAGGTTTAATAAATGACATATTTTTTCTTAATTGATGCGAAATAAAAAAGTTCACAACCAAAGCTACTTATATGCCAAGTGATTCATAACGGTCACAAATGTAAATCACAGAATCAAATAATATAACATCATGACCCCTATTCGACAGTCTCAACCGGGTCCAATTGGTGCAGTAAACATGTTCCTAAGTAGCGCTACCTATATTATTTGATTGTTCCTTATACGAATTAATAGTTGTGTCTAAAGACAATCAATGACAGTAACTTGTCAAAATTATCATTTATATTAGCATCAACAATAAAAACATACAGTGTGTTTTTCTCTCAAAAAATTTATAAATAAAAAGGACTATGTTACTCACCTTTCTTCCAGCAACCTGTCAATAATTTCTTATAATACAATTATTTGTTAGAGTAAATACTTATTTAATTTATATTACCTATATTATTATTAATTAGGCTTTAAATTTTAAAACAGTAGTTATCATTGTTCAAAAATTATCAAAATTTTACAAACAGTACTATTTTCATATCTAGATTATCCAACAAAATTTTTAGTTAATATTTCCTTACAGGTATTTTCTTAAAAGTTTTACAAGATTTTTAATTAATGGAAGAAATAACTATATAACTCTAAAAATTCTGGAAATTATACAAAATGTTTTATTTAGTATCTAATATTTTATGTAAAATTTTCATGATTTTGTCTACTGTTTTTCTATCACTTTCGATTTTCTTCTTATTAATTGTTCTAAAATATGAAACTTTATTAGACTAATGAATTAATTCATGAAATTTATTCTGTAACTTAATAAATATTGGGATCATTATATAAATTTTCTAGATTTTTGTTAAGTCCTGATTTCCTATTTGATATTTTCTTTTATTTTATTATTTCAATTATATAAATTAATATATCTCATATAAATACTTCATATTTGCCAGTTTATTATCATTAATATTTCTTAACAAATCTCTAACAATTTTATTTTCACAATCATAGTAATTTAAATATCTAATCTAATTTACCTAGTTAATCATGAAATAATAATTATTTCAACATTTTTAAACCCTTTGTTTTTATTTGGATCTTTTGTTTTTCTTAAACCTTCAAAACTTTCTGTTTTATAAACTTGGTTACTGATTTTAGTTGGAAATCAAAGTTTTATAAGATTTGTTAATAGTTTTTACACTAAGTAACATAAAGGGTTTAAGCTTTATGTATGTTCATTTCATACATAACTTATAAATTCTTAATGAAGATTTTTCTTGATCTAACCTTGATTATAGATAGAAGAAAAGTGTAGAAGATGGTTGATGAAGACTTCTAACTTCTTGAGTTCCAAGCATGGAGGAAGATGTTCTTGAACTTGGATAATACTTCAAAGGATTTTGGTGATGATTTGATGATGGTTTTGGTGATATAAGATCTGAGAGAGTAAGAAGATTGTTAAAGAAGAGGGTGATGTAGAGTATGGTCGTGGGTTGTGCGATGTTAGCCAAGAGGTTGAAGCAAGGAGGGAAGTGGTGGTACTCGACGGCGATGGTGGTGTTGGAGGGTGGTGGTTCGGCCGAGAATTCAAGAGAGGAAGGAAGATCAACCTTGATCCTTATGATTACTCCTACACTAGAGTTATGAAGTGGTTACCTAGGGTGTGGTTGTGTTAAGTGGTTAGGATAGTTGAGTGTCAAGAGTGATAGGTGTCACTCACATACACTAATGATGTTTCTTACTTCTTAAGTTAGTGATTAGGTTAGGTAAGTATTCTAGTAATCCATTTATTAAGATTAGTTTGTGTAAATATCATAGTAATCAAGTGACTAACATTATTTTAGGTTTTAGGTTTATTGTTAACTTCTTAATGCTATAGTTTAGTTGGTTAAAGTTAGTTTAAGTTTTGATCTTATTTCATTACTTATAAGTAGAATATGTTTATACATCAAATGTCTTATTTTACACTTACAGGATTTGGTAACTTACATGCATGTCTTTAACAACTTATATAATTCATATTCCTAATATTTACATACATGCACACGTAAATAATTATGCATGCATGCATGTTCATAAAGCATATACACATACTTACATATGCTCAATTATATATACATATAAAACTCTTAGAATATGTTTATACATCAAATGTCTTGTTATACACTTACATGATTTGGTAACTTACATGCATGTCTTTAACAACTTATATAATTCATATTCTCAGTATTTACATACATGCACACGTAAATAATTATGCATGCATGCATGTTCATGAAGCATATACATATACTTACATATGCTCAATTATATATACATATAAAACTCTTATAATTATAATCAAATAAAGTCACCTTAGTAACTCTAATAAATATATATATATATATATATATATATATATATTACTAACTTATAATAATTCTTGGAGTTTTAATTTGCCTAACCTTAGTTTTAGGGTTGTAACCTAAGAAATTGAAAGAATGTCATTACTAATCAACATCATTTTAAAGTTAAGGTTTTTAATGTGGTTTGAGATATGCAAATTCAAGAACCAAGAAATCGATTCAAAGAGGTACAAGTACAAAGTCACAAATGGCTAAAAAATATAAGAGAAATGAACCTCCATAGTTGATCTTTTTATTTGAATTTGGTTACACTAACTATTTAAAACTCAAATATATTGATGTACTCAAATAGTAATGATGTATTAAAACCAGTTACAAAAGTGTATCTAAGTTTTCTAATTCCAACACCCCTCCCTTTTTGAGGTTTTTTGATTAAGTCTCTCAATTGATTTACAACTTCACTGATGCACCCTCATCTATCCATTGCTTTATTCCGTGGTATTGGCTAGGGCCTAAGTTTAAGGAAGTTCAAGGCAGCGTCATCCTCCCTTCCTTGTAGATATGCGAGATGGACATGGAAGGAAGTAAGAAAGTTTTAAAAGATCTCTATCTGGGGTTCATTCGGTTCGTACACATCTGATCCTTCTTTCTCAACCTTCAACTTCTTCCGATCCTCTTTAAGCAGTAAGTGCGATATGAAGGCCTGGGGGTAGGGGCCAGAGCTCTGTGGTTGATCCGTTGGGTAGGAATAAGAATTATTATTGGCTTTCGAGATGGATCGTTGAAAAGAAAAAAGAAAGACTGGCTTTTAGATAACTTAACTTATTTAGGAAGGAGCTATTGTACTGTCTTTGTTCGTGATCATGTTAGGCGTAAGGTAGTTGTAGAGGAGCGGCTATGAAAGGGCTCTTACCCCTTTCCATTGAAGTAGGGAGGGATTAGGAAACATTAACTAAAAAATTATTAAACAACTTGTATTAAAAAATAAAAATACGAAGTATACTTAAAATATGTATATACATATAAAAGCAAATTATTTAACTCCAAAAACTACGCACTTGAACTTGTTTGAGCTAATATAATACTAGGATAGGTGGCCCCCTTTAAATTTATCATGTAGCAACCATTTTAGTCATTTTATCTTACTAGTGTTTATTTTCTGACGCGCGTTGCGCGTCTTTAAAGCAAGGCCTAGACCCATTATCAAGTTCACCAACTAATAACTATATTCCAAAGCAAAATAACTCTCAGACGTAGCCTGAACAACATCATCGAGCAAACAATCAAGTTCACCAACAAATAACTGTATTCCAAAACAAAATAACTCTCAGACGTAGCTTGAACATACATCATCATCAAGCAAACAATTTTATACGTCCAAGATAACAGTTTAAGAATACAGAAAAACAGTTGAACATGGTCTCAATTGGATTACAGGCGTATCTCAGATGAGTCCTCAAAATACACAGACATACAAATGGGTTCTCAGATGACGAATCTTCATCATCATAAAACCAAATAGGGCTCAGATCTGAAAATCCAAACAGATTTGTCAACAGATGACAAGAGTCACCACTTGGTGCCCAAGACGGTGATCATCTAAAAAAGACCATGCAGGCCCCGACCACGGCAACGGTACCACCGCCTGCTCCACTTTAACCAAAATGAGAAGGCGGAGCGGCAATAGAGCCGAAAGCAGCCGCCATGGTCTGCGATAACAATAAATAGAAACGTAGTGCAAGGTAAACAGGTGAAGGATGATCGAAAGAAGAAAGAGGGGGGATGGGATGTCACTAATGAGGTGGGAGCTGCTGGATGTATGCATGCAGTTGCATACAGTTGCATACTACAGGTACTATTGCTTGATTTGTAGTTTGTAAAATGGCGATGAACTATACATGACAAATAATCAGTCCTTATTAATGCATGAAACCTAAAGTACAACTTTTAATGCATAAATCACAATCTATCACAACATGATTGAATCAATGAAAGGCAAGCGTTGTTGACCTCCATAGTCCAAACTATCATACAGCCTGGTGCATGACCATAGTCCACTCAAACCACCATACTTCAAACTATGTAGTAGTATGGAGCGGACCAACAAAATATAAATTGTCTATTACTATACTATTGCATAATGCCATACATTTCTAACCAAAAATCATGATGTCAACATGTTCCCATTCAAATTATTGACTTTCTATATCATGTGTAATTGTTTATAAGATATTACTGGATGCCAGACGCCTTGCGTATGTGACACTGCCGTTGGCTTCTGGGACCCTAAGCCATCATGCCTCTTCAAACCAAGGGGAAAAGTGTATAAACGTATGGTATTTTGTGTATATGACCAAAAAATGAACGTGTGGGAGTGTCATGATTCGAGTTCGACAAGATAGATCAAAGACAAAATGAACTAAACTGTGGTCACAAAAGAAACATATATAGAAATATAAGAGCAAATGAAAAGATAGTTGGTTCTTTACATAAAAGTTTAATGGTAAATTATCAAATTACCTGACCAAAATCCGTTACTGTTTTTTGCAATCTGAAGCTAACAAAAGGTGTATTCTTTAAGAGTTGATCTTCAAGACTGTACACTGCTCAATGTTGCAAGACCATCAGTTCGACAAGACATTATTTTGCGGAAAACATCCCTCAGTTGTCGGTCCAATGTATCTAATCCACTCTTACTTGAAGTACAAACCAAAGATAGCTCCTTGATTCCCTCTTTCACTTCTTTCTGCTGTTCTTCTGTCAATGGAAACTGGTGAGCCGAATCAATCAAATCTGAAACCAAGTTGATGGATTTCTCCATTTGGTAAATCTCCCTCAACAGCCCAGGACTGTTCTTACGGTCACGCTTCTTTGATTCTTCTAAAACCCGAGTATGAATCAAGAAAAATGGAGCACTCCATGAGAATTGCCTTGGTACAGAGAAATTAAACAGACCACGATCCTGACATGGGATTGCAGTCACCACATTCCACGATACAAACATTAGCACAAAACCCATAGTGAAAACACAGTTTGCAAGACCAAAATGTTGGGGAAAATCACTCGCTCGAGGCTGAACCAAATTGTTTGACATCGACTGAAGCTGCCTACTTGTAGACCAAGAGTTGGACACACTCCAAGAAAGTGATCGCGAGTGCCCTTGCTTACCTTGAGGATTTAGATCTTTCCCTTTGTTTGGGGCCACCACCGCCTCCAATAACACAACCACCACGACCGACCTCCGCGTCCAGCAACATAGCCACCACCGCCAACCTCGGCCTCCACCAATGCAGCCACCACCACCGACCTCCGCTTCCACCAACGCAGCCACCACCGCCGACCTCCGCCTCCTCGACCTCCGCCTCCACCAACACAACCACCACCGTCGACCTCCGCCTCCACCAACAAATCCACCACCCCCAATTTGGGTTTTAGGGTTCGGTTTTAGTGCGAAAGGGGTGAGAAAGTTTGTAGGTGGAGACCGAAGAGATCGAAGATTGAGGGCAGGATATCGATGACGACGATGGTTGAAGGGGTGGGTTAGAGTTGAGGTCAAATAGAGAGGGTTGGGGAGGTGGATGGCCGATGGTGAGGTGGTGGATGGCCGACGGTGCGGTGGTGGATGGCAGACGGGCATCGGTTTGTAGGTGGAGACCGAAGAGATCGAAGATTGAGGGCGTCGGTTTGTAGGTACTGATGAATAGTCAGCATTTGCTTTTTCATATTATGTAACTAGTTTCTTGTTGGTTGTTTTTAAATAAATAAAAATCCAATCTTTCAAAAAAACTCCAATAACTATAAATTTATATATTTTTTATGTCGAGTAACTATGAATTTCATATATTTTAGACAAAATTATAGAATACGTCCTTTATGTTTGTTACTACTTCCATGTATCATTGTTTATCTTTAAAAAGCTCTCATAACATCCTTTATGTATTAAATCTATTACATAAATCTATTTCAAGTTTCGTCCTTTATCCTAACTGCTGTATTTTTCACCGGTTAAGTCGCACCACATGCGAAACACGTGACGGTAATTAATTAATTTTACTCACCCTACATTTCAGACTTCTATATTAGTAAATTTCACTCCCACCCCCATTTCCCACCTTAAACCTTCTTCTCAATCTTTGATCGAGGTTGTTGTTCATCTCCATTTCTAAATCGATGCTGATATATTGTTCTTGCGGGAGGGAATCAATGATTAGAACTTCTTAAACCTCTCATAATCCAGGTTGTAGGTTCTACTCTGTCCAATAAAGGTATTGTTTTTCTCCTAATGTTTGGTTGTCTCAAGCCAATCATAACCCTAACTTTTTCTTATTCTTACACAGGGGTCACGATGTCTGTTTGTAGGATGGTTTGATCTTGTGATGTGCTAACGATCAGTGCAAATCATTCCAGGTCTACTCATGTCCAAGAATAATCTTGAAGCTAAACTGAAAGCAACTGAAGAGGAATCAAAAAGAAGGAAAAAATATCTGATTTGCAGCTGGATCTGTTTTGTTTTAGTTGGGTATATCATTTTCATAAAAACAAACAAACAAACAAACCCAGTATATCCCACTCAAGAGCAGGGTCTGGGGAGGGTAGGTGTAGGCGAGTCTTTCCTCTATCTTGTTAGGTAGAGAGACCGCTTCCAAAGAGACCCCCGGCTCGATAGCAAAAACCATACTGAAAACAAGACACATGGCATACCGTATACAAGAAATCCTACCACACATAGCATACAGCGTACAATAAATCATACAGCGTACAATAAATCCTACAGCACATAGTATACAAAAAGCCATACCGATTGCAATACATCCTTCAAGTAAATCATATGACACATAGCATACAGTATACAATAAATCATGCGACACATAGCATACATATATCATAGAAGCAGGAATAATCACCGTTAAAGGGCAGATATGGACTACTTAGACATCAGGCCCCGCAACCAGACTTCAAATGCCCTTCCTGCCTATTGGTCGAGCTAAAAGTCCTTAATTTTAATTCTACGCCTCCACTCACTCCTATCCTCGATCATGTGCTCAGAGAGGTGCAAGTGTATCATATCTCGCCTAATTACCTCATCCCAAGTCAATCTAGGTCTTCCTCTACTTCTCCTACCCTCTAAGATGATGTTCTCTACTGCTCTAACTGGTGCCGCCATTGGTCTCCTCTTAACATGCCCAAACCATCTTAATCTTCTCTCTCGTATTTTATCTGCGATACGAGCCACTTGTAGCGTCTGTCGAAACACTTCGTTTCTTATCCGATCCAGTCTTGTGTAACCACACATCCACCTCAGCATTCGCATTTCCGCTACCTCTATTTGTTTCTCGTGCGATTTCTTTATGGCCCAGCAGTCTGTTCCATATAACATAGCTGGACGTACTGCCACTCGGTATAGCTTTCCCTTTAGTTTTGCTGGAAACCTCTTATCACATAGTATCTCTGATGCTGCTCTCCACTTGCACCATCCCGCTTGAACACGGTGCGCTACATCACTGTGTATTTCTCCGTCTTCCTGCAGGTACGAGCCCAAGTATTTGAACCTAGACGTTTGTGGGACCGCCATACCCTGAATACTGATTTGGGTGTCCTCTTCCGTCTCACCACTAAAGTTACAATGCATGTATTCTGTCTTAGAGCGACTTATCCTTAAACCTTTGCGCTCTAGTGCTGCTCTCCACTGTTCAAGCCTGTCGTTAAGCACCATTTTAGATTCTGATATTAAGACAATATCATCCGCAAAGAGCATGCACCACGGAACTGGCTGCTGTATAGACTTGGTCATCTCATCCAACACTACTGTAAAGAGAAATGGGCTCAGTGCCGATCCTTGGTGGATCCCCACTTCCACTGTGAATGAGTCTGTGTCTCCGATCGGGGCTCGCACACACGTTTTTGCCCCATCATACATATCCTTGATTATTTTGATATACCTCTCTGGAACCCTTCTAAGTCGTAGACTATCCCAAATTAGTTGGCGCGGAATACTGTCATAGGCCTTTTCTAGGTCGATGAATACCATATGGAGGTCCCTTTTTTTTCTCTGTATTTCTCCATTAACCTCCTTATGGCTTGTATTGCTTCTGTTGTAGAGCGTCCTGGCATAAATCCAAATTGGTTTGACGCTATCTGTGTTTCCCGTCTAATTCTCGTGTCAATAACTCTTTCCCATAATTTCATCGTGTGACTCAATAGCTTTATTCCCCTGTAGTTTTCACAACTTTGAGCGTCTCCTTTTTCTTATATATGGGGACTATGACACTAGTTCTCCACTGGTCCGGCATCTTCCCTGTGGTAAAGATAGTGTTGAATAAATCTGTTAGCCATTTGAGCCCTTCATCTCCCAGGCATTTCCAAACTTCAATCGGTATGTTGTCTGGCCCCACCGCTTTGGCCCTTCCCATTTTCTTCATAGCTCTCGTGACTTCGTCTACTGTGATACTTCTACAATAGCAATTGTTTTGTTGTGTTGTTTGGGTTGTATTATCTATCTCAGACAACATTTGTTGGATTAATAAAAGTATATTATGTATGGTGTTTTGGATTCGTCTACTGTTGTTTGGATTAATAAAAGTATATTATGTATGGTGTTTTAGCAAGTTGGTTATGTATATTCCTTTATAAATTAGTATTGTATTTGTTTTGTTTAATGCAATGGAAGTACGGTGTTTTGTTTGTGGAAACTACTGAATCTCATAAAAGCATAAGAAACTGCAATGATATCAAACCATATTCTTCTACATTGTCACTATAATTATATCAAACCAAAATTTAGACATAATAAAGAGTACTTATATTAATCCAAGGATATTACATGTTTGTTCAAAATTTCCAAGGACATTACATAAATATTAAACATACTACCATAAATTTGACCAAAAGCTTCATTCCTAAATATCACCAAACTGCTTATTCTATGGTTGTCCATTGCAAGTCCTTTTATTATGCCCTTTTTTCCTACATTTTGCACAAGTAACAGTGATATGTTTCTTTGATAATCCGCCTGCCCTTGTAACATCTTGATACTCAACTACTAACTTCTTCCTCGTCTTTTTCGGTCTTCCCACTGACTTATGATGAATAGGTGGGATGATGGTAGTTGAAACTATGGACCTTGCCCATAAATACTTGTCATTTATTGGAAAAATCTTGAAATTGTATGTATTTTTCCATGTTTCCAAATTGTAAACTGGATGAACCCAAGACTACTCAGGTAGTCCAACTTGTTCACCATGACTTGCCATATTCCAAATTATTGACGCTGCATGTTGGTAGGGCAGTCCAGTGATTTCCAAACTTCTACATGTGCACAGTTTTTGTGTTGCATCCACCACATACTACTTACCATATGGACCAATAACCTGATAATGCTCCCCATCATTCCAAGTAACATTAAACTTTATAGCCTCCTTCTTTATGGTCTCAAACAATTTACTTGCAGTTGGGGTTAATGGACCATCTGTTTTATCAATGACTTGTAACACATTAACTATTCTTCTCATAAGATACTCTCTAATGAACTCTAATGCAGTGATGATAGGCTTATCTTGACCATATAAAATCTTAAAATTAAATACCTCATACATATTTTTTACGAGCATATCACTGATTGCCCTTACTGTGTATACCAAATATGATTAAGTTACTTAGATGAATGTATATTAACTTTTATGGTTAACCTGAAAGACTAAGGGGGTGTTTGATATGGGCTGACTGGGCTGACTGGGCTGACCGGCTGACCCGGTCAGCGGGTCAGCCCGTTTGATTTGCAATCTGACCCGGCTGACCGAGAGATTACTGTCCGACCCGGTCTTTAAAATCACACTTGCTGACCCACTCTCCCACACACAGACCCCCTCAAACTCGATTCTCTTCCTTCTTTCTTCTTGTTCATTCAAAGAAAAGCTCTGACAACACCCCCGCTACCCACCCCCGTCGGCGACACCTCCGCCGGCGACAACCCACTGCGCACACCCCACCGCGCACACCCCCACCGCGCACAGCCCCCCCGCGACACCCCCACCGCCGCGACACTCCTCCATCTGCCGGCGATCGTGAAATTCCGTACAATCGGAGGTCACAGGTTCACGATAAACGATTAAGGGGGCGCTGGTTGTGATAATGTCGAATTTGGAGGGTTCTTCTACTGCAACCCCAATTGCATCCTCTAATATTGGTTTTCAGGTGAGTTCATCTAATATTGATGTTCCTCCACATGTACTCTTTGTTTGATTCTCCGTTTTCGTTCTTTTTCTTATCTTTGATTGTAAGTTTGTTGTTTGATCATGAAGCTGCTGAAGAAGCACGGTTGGAAAGAAGGAACCGGCCTTGGTGTTTCTGAACAGGTAAGTTCTATTCCGCTGAAATCACTTTTTCTGAACAGGAATTTCACGATCGTCGAATTCTCCGTTGGATTTTTAGGTCAATAGTTTGATTTTTAGGTTGGTTGTTAATTAGCAGCATATATATTGTTTAACTGTTCTTTCAATTAGCAGCATATATATTGGATTTTTAGGTGATTTGGAGAAAGCACAATAGTTGGTTTGATCTATATATATGTTTATATGTTGTCAAGTATATGTTGATTATGTTGTCAAGTATATATGTGTCAAGTACATATGTTGGTTTGATATATATATATATATGTGTGTGTATATGTTGTCAAGTATATGTTGATTATGTTGTCAAGTATATATGTGTCAAGTACATATGTTGGTTTGATATATATATATGTGTGTATATGTTATCAAGTATATGTTGATTATGTTGTCAAGTATATATGTGTCAAGTACATATGTTGGTTTGATATATATATATGTGTGTGTGTATATGTTGTCAAGTATATGTTGATTATGTTGTCAAGTATATAGCTTATGTTGTCAAGTATATGTTTGGATTATGTGTGATTTATGTTTAATTTGTATTTTGTATGACATTTGAATTTTAAGGTATTATGTTATTTTTATATATTTGACTATTTTTATTGATTACACAACCTATTTTTATTGATTACACAACAGTAGTTAAATTCAAACTCGTCAGAACAACGGACGATATGGTTAAATTCAAATTCATTCAGCAGACTCAGTCAGATACATAATCAAACAGCCAACTTTCAGTAAGATCTGACCCAGTCAGAACTTCTTACTGGGTCAGCTTCTTACTCAGTCAGATCTTACTCAGTCAGCACAATCAAACAGCCCCTAACATTACTTACCTGAGAAATAAGATCTGGACCAATGTTTAGGATCAATCTTAGATAACCATATATGTGCATCAACATTCAATTTTTTTAACTCTGCCTTACTCTTTTCAAACTTTAGAAGGCGGGCCTTGACGCAGCGGTAAAAGCTGTTCCTAAGGGACCGAAGGTTTCAGGTTCGATCCATGGAAACGGCCTCCCCACAAAATGTGGGGGAAAGACCGCGTACATCTTCCCTTAAATGGGACGGACCCTCCCTGGACCCTGCGAAAACGCGGAAGCTCTTTGCAGCACCAGGTACGCCCTTTTTTTTTACTCTTTTCAAACTCTACAACAGTGGTTGTTGCAAGCTTCCATAACATATCTTTGTAGGCCTTACCTTTAAATGATAGTTTCATGTTCTCGTGAATATGCCTAAGACAAAACCTATGCTTAGCACATAGGAAAAGCTTTGAAAGTGCTTGAAGAATTCCCTAAAACAATGGAAAATAAAAATTAGTTACTAAAGGTTATTAAGTATTTAAAATTGTAAATAAGTCTAACCTTTTGTCTATCACTAATAAATGTAAAATTTGAATTACTCCCTAGATCTAAATCTTCACCGAGACACTGTAGGAACCACATCCAAGAGCTAAAATTTTTAGCTTTAACAATTGCATATGAGAGGGTAAATACCCTTGTTGGAGTCTATTCCAATAATAGTAAGAACTTGATCTGGATAAGGTCCTTTCATAAAAGCACCATCAAGATCGAGCAACTGGCTTCCAATTGCTTTGAACCATTCTTTCAATGGACCTAAGCAAATATAGATTCTTTTAAATCTCCTGCTTGTACTAACTGGATCAAGAATCTGCTCAACATCTACCTTTACAGTTGTTCCTCAGTTTGTCCTTACAAGTTCATCAATGTAATCCCTTAGCAAACCATACTGTGAAGTATAATCCCAATAGAGTTGTAACTGAGCTTTAGATCGAGCCCTGAAAGCATTCATTTTTGAAACACTTACTTCATATTTCCTTTAGAATTGCTCTTGAAAAGCTTTCACGGGTATGTTTGGATTATCTTCAATCTGCTCTATGAGTTGTTGTGATAAGAAGGTAGATGTACAAGCCATAATATTTCTAGCTTGAAGACATTTATGGCCTGCAACTACTGTTTTACCAACCAAGTTTCTAAAACTTCCATCTTTTGAGACCAAAAGTACCCAAGGACATAGGTATTGGTGAGGGTTTGTCTTTTTCCCCTTCCACTTTGTTTTTCTGTTTTGGTCCTTCAAGTCTATACTCTTTAAATTTCCAGCCTCACTATCATTTGAAGTTTTATTTTGACTTTCCGGTCACTTGTTGCCAAGTCACATGCACATACAACTCTAACTTGTACTTTATCATCCTTTATGATATTCAGTTGTCTTTTTGTATCCACAGTATGTGTTTTTAAAAATTTCTTTACCTCTAACTTGCTTCCAAACATTTGTCCTATGTAGAAATTATTATCATCACCATTAGCTCTTGAAAGATCATTTAGTTTTCTTTCCTTATGCTTGTTATATTCTTATTTGATTCACAGCCACTATCAAATTTATCATTGTCCAACACCTCTAAATCATATCTATTTCATTAACCTTAGGCAAAACTTCATCCATATCCATGTCATCATCTACATTGATCTTAAAATCATTCATGTCAACATCAATATCATCCACATCCATGTCCTTATCTACATTGAAATCACTATCTTCCTCATTGTTGTCATCTTCTGATCACCATCAATCTCACTCTCGTTTACTTGATCACTATCATGTTCAATCTCCTTTTTTTATCACCATCAACTCATTGTCTTTTACTTGACCACCATCAATCTCACTATCAAACTCTTTTTCTTGATCACCAGCAATCTACGACCTGGAAATTGAGTGAACCCCCATGATGCATTTTGATAGAGAAAAGGGTGGAATAAGAACCTGCATTTTTAAAATCAAAACACATGAGCAACTCAATTTAAAAAACTACATAAAAAATGAAGGGTTTAGTATAGAGTTGAAGAACGAAGGGTGAAATAGACGGCAGTTAGGATAAAGGATAAAACTCGAAACAGATTTAATATATAAAGGATGTTATGAGAGCTTTTTAAAGATAATGGATGATACATAAAAGTAGTAACAAACGTAAAGGACGTATTCTGTAATTTTGTCTATATTTTATTATGTCGAGTAATAGCTTGTTTAATGAAGATGATGATTGTTTTGCTAAAAGTATTACTTAAAAACACTAAACTTAAAAGTTATAATCACGGTGCTCAAACCTTTAATCTGATAAGATGGATATATCACTATATACTAGTTGGATTACGAGCCTTTTTGGTATGTAGTAATATTTTGTGTAGGGTTTAGTGTAATTGTGTGTCGCAACAAAGTTCTTATTACTTTTGAATTGTTTTTTTTTATTTATAAAAAAAAACATTAGCTTTGTTTGTTTGTATATAATAGTATGTTATTATTTACAATTCAGATCAGTTTTAAATGAAAAGCGTAAGAAATGATGAGGATTGTGATCTTATTGTTTCGTTGATTAGTATTGTGATGACTGATGCTGACAATTATGGAGTTAAAATAACTGAAAGTAAAGAAAAATCAACCTCAACTGGTAAGCTTTTATCTTGACTATTTTTTGTTTATGTCTAGCTACATGGAACTTTTTAAAACTAAAATAACTCATATACTTCATTATTTAAAAAAATATACCATATGATAAAATAATTTACTTGTTTTAATTTAAGTATAGTGTTGTATATTTTAAAATATACTTTTTATAATGTTGGGGCATTGTTAATTATAACAATACGTATAAACTATTAATAACCATGCATCTAAGTTGACCACTTACAAGAGTGTATCTAAATTAGTTATAAAAGATCCGAGCCGAGCTAAGACAAAGTGGGCTCGGGCTCGGCTCATTTATAAACCGAGCTGAGCCGGCTCGTTTATTTTAAAGAGCTCAGGCTCGGCTTGTTTATAAAGAAGCTAAGCCAAGCTCGCTCGCGAAGCAACTTATTTATTTTTTATAAAAATATATTTTTTTTATTTTGTATATATGTATATATATATATAACAAATAATATTTCTTATATTTATTTATTTTGATCCGTTGAAAACAATTATATAAGATTATTATTTCAAGAAGTATAATCATATATTTATACTTCTATAATTAATTTCTCGTTATAAACTATCAAAATAGGTTTAGGTGTGCAGTGTATTTTATATACTATGTCATAACGTTGATTTATAATTTTTATAAATTATAATTTAGGTTTAAATTTAAACGAGCTAACGAGCAAGCTAATGAGCGAGCCAATGAGCCAGCTAACAAGCAAGCCATGAGCGGACTAAATGGCGGAGGATAGTGAGGGCCGGGGGGGGGGGGGGGGGGGGGGGGTTCGTCGATAGTGTTAAATTTTAACCCGTTAGTGTAAATTTTTTTCCCGGTAGTGTAAATTTTTATATAAATCTTGAGTTCGCTCCCCTAAACAAAATTAGTTTCGCCCCCGCCCCCCTACGGGGATGTTCAAGCTCCGCCACTGAGCGGGCTTGCCTTAGCTCGCTATGATGAGCAGATTTCGAACGAGCTTTTTTAAGTTTTTTTCGAACGAGTCTCGCCTTCTTAAACAGCCCTATATAGTAGTACGTCTGAGCTTTTGACGCATGAACGAATTGTGTGACGATAATATTACACCCAACCCATTTAAAACGATGCATTTAAAACCACATGTTTAATGGGCTCATATACCGCCCCGGTTACACGTGACACATTATGACTTTTATTATACATGCAACATAACTTTCTAAAACAAAATAAACAGATATGTTCAATTCATTATATTCTTGCGCTTAAGTTTTAACGAAGAATTAAAGACTGTGAAAAAAAATAACATAAATGTGCTCATCTATTCATTTCTATAGGTGAAGAATAAAAGATTATATATGTTCTTACCATATGTAAAAAACTAAAAGAGTTAATTATGTTTTTCTATCTATATTATTCGATAAAAATCCCAGTCTTTTCGAGATTCTTTGTCGAGTTAAATGCGTTTTACGTCTCTGATGTTTCATAGAAATTGTTATTTGAATCCAAAAGTTTAAAGTATTGCTATTTGCATCCAAGTGTTTCACTAAAATTATCATTTGAAACACGGTTAATTTTTTATGTTAAGTTTCCAACATGAGAGTCATTTTGATTAAAAAAATTAAACAAAATAAAAAACCAACTCACGTAGAGGGTTTTTATATGTTTAGCCCCTTTTGATAATTATAGTTATGATTTGACTCTATAATTATATTTTATTATTTTGTCTTGTTAATGTATTTTGGTTTAATAATTGTGTTACTTTTGCACGTTTTATTAACTAAATATAGATTTCTATAGTTTAAAACTCAATTATGATTATGATGATTGATGTTTTATGATTGTTATTCATGCGCAGTTAATGTTATTCTATAAATATTTTTATACTTTTATGATAACTAGTTGTTTACCCTGCCCGCGGCGATGCCGCGGGAAAGGCGTATGTTGTATGAAAAAGTGTCCAAAATCTTCTCCTTAATATGTCTTCAATGACATATTTAGCCTTAAGCAACCGACCTAGTCTTCAATGACATATTTAGCCTTAAGCAACCAATCTAACGATTACATACTTAGTCTTACATAGACATGAAAGAAAAAACTTTATACATGAACATTAAATATTTTATTGGAAAAAGCAAAAGCAATTTATTTAGTAACTGGAAATCCCATTTAGCGCATTATAGGACGACACTGACATAAAAATGTGTTCAATTGTTCTAAAAGGATATTAATATTTGTCAACATATACAATTGCTTTTCAAGCGGTTAACCATTGCAAATCAACTTATGTTCCTTTTATGTCCCTCAAACTCTTTATGTATCACACATCCTTGACCACAACTATTATTAATTTATTTTACTCAGACTCTTCTAACCACACTAAACCCATATCATCAACATCATCTTTACTCACAAATTTTTCACAATTAATCTACAACAAAATCATAAATAATTTTAAAGTTAAAATGAATAACTCTTACCTTCCAGGTTAGTGTACATCTAAACATTCAAAAGAAAACATTAAGGAAAAGATGAATCATCTTATGATATAAATAATATGTTCTAAGGTTTTGAGCAGACAAAAAAGGACGTCACCGTCACCTCTTCTTGTTCTTCCACGGTTACGTACGATCAAAGATGGAGTAGGGCGTCACAGCGGAATGGAATATTTACTCGTCGCCGCCGGAAAAAAACACCACTATCGCCACTGAGATGTGGTTGTACGTGCACCATGTTTACATCCTGAACACCTTGGGGGTCATCGTCGATGAGCGGATGATGTAGCCGCCTGAAACCTGCCTGTAATCGAGTTATAGAGAAATCACTCAACCTTACCTCATTCGCGACACACCTCAGCCCAAAATCTGTTGGAGAAACGATATGTCCTTTTATCATTAACCAACAAAATTGCAGAAAAAGTATCATGGCAAGAACAGATGTGTGATTCACCTTAAGGAAGAAGACGTGTGGGCTACCCATTTAATGTCCAGTGAGATTTGCCTGCTCAAGCCACCAAGGCCACTCATCTTTACCGCCACGAAATCGCCACCGGTCCACCACCGTCCACCACTCCCCGTTCCATTGCTAATCGACAAAAAATAATTGCCACTCACTGTCAATTTCACCAAATCAGCCGACTCTTATCCAACTGTGGTCTGCCCTTCGTTTCGTGTCTCTCTCTCTATAAGAAGTTGTGGGAACGGTGTGGCAAGAAGAACAACTACTCTTCATTTATGTTCTCTCTCTACGATCCTTGTACCTTCACCGCCAGTAACTACACGTGTGACGCTTTCATCTCTATCAACAATACGTGTCAACTTAAACCCATTCTAAAGCCACAACCGTCCATTTACAATCCGATGAACCAAAATCAAATAATTACTATTCATTCCCTTCTCTTTTTAATAAGAGTATAATATAATTTGTCTTTTATGGTTATAATTCAAATAATTTATATTATATGACTTGTTTATTTATTTATATATATTTTTGTTTTGTATGTTTATTTATATGACTTGTTTGTTAATTTATATATGACTTGTTTGTTTATTTATATATATATAATTCAAATATGACTTGTTTGTTATTATATGACTTGTTTTTTTATATATTTCAAATAATTTATATTTTTGTTTATTTATATTATATGACTTGTTTGTTTATTTATATATGACTTGTTTGTTTATTTATATATATATAATTCAAATATATTTTTATACTTTTATGATAATTTATATTTTTGTTTTATAATTCAAATCATTTATATTATATGACTTGTTTATTTATTTTATATATTTTTGTTTGTATGTTTTATAAAGTTAGAAATAAATCATTTTAGTTAGTTATACTTATATTTTATTTTATACAATATGATGTCTAGAGATGTTTTTCTTAATTAAATGAAAGAAATACCGACAATCATTCCTAGTAAATTAAAATCACAATGGTGATTATCAAAAGAGACTGAACGCTTAAAACTTATCATGTAGAGCTGATTTTTTATTTCGTAATTGTTTTGACTAAAATACCTTTAATTTAAAAAACTTAACTGTGTTAATTTTGAGTAGTTAAGTGGATTCAAACGGCAATTTTTGTGAAACTTTTGGATACAAATGGCAAAATTTAAATTTTTGGATTCAAATTACAATTTATATGAAACCTCATGGACGTAAAATGCATTAAACTCTTTCTTTGTCTATGTGCATTTTGTTAACATTCTATTAGACTAGGGTTGTTCAAATAGCTTGACGCTAAAGCTCGCTCGAAACTCGTTCAAAAAAAGCTCGAAAAATGTTTGTTCGATTTGGCTCGGTTGTAAATGAGCAGAGCCGCTCGGTTCAGTTTGTGAGCACAGGCAAAGGTATGCTCGCTCGTTGCTCGCTCGAATTATTTTAAATATAACTTTTATATATATTACATATATGCAATATGTTAGTTTATTTATTTAGGGTTTAGCACATTACCATTTTAATTATTTATCATTTCCCCTTACTCTCTTTTAATTTTTTAAACATCATTTTTGGATTTTTGTATACTTGTTTAAACATTGCATCAAAGCGTGTATAGTGGACATGGAAATGGCCGCAATGGAGGTTGTGGGCGTGGGTTTTACCGTCATTAATTTAAGCTTGAGTTAAAACTTAAACTTATTTTGTATATTTTCTTTTGTTATATTGTTAAGTTTGAGTTGAAACTTGAAACTTTTGAATAAATAATTAGTTTGTACTAAATTGCAATATGAAACCAAGCCAAACCGAGCGCTTGGTTTTAAACAGAACCAAGTTCGAGCGAGCATTTTTTCGCTCGATTTCTTAAATTCGAACCGAACCAAGCGGCTCGGTTTGTAAACGAACGGAGTTCGAGCGAGTCTTCGTTCGATTTGGTTCGGTTCGTGAACAACCCTGTATTAGACCAAACGCAATGCTCATATCTCACGACACGGTGTTTTAAACGGGGCTGTGATTCCTTGCTTGGCAAGGCAAACTTTCATCGGTCGCATCACCTTTCTCATTGTGCACAACTCGCACATGTTCACACATTTTATTTTACCTTTTATGTTTTTTTTGTGAACTAAAAGATGGCATAAATGCGAGTAATGAACATTCACTTGGTGAAAGATGATGGTGAAAGATGATGTGATATTAAATTGGAGTGAAAGATGACTACATAAAAGAAAACCACTACTATCGTAACATGTTTATTTTATTTGTTTTAAAAACCACATTACATAGTAGAAACCAGACATTAAAACTAAGATTTTTGTAAAATAATATTAACTCAAATTTAAAGTTAAGTTGATAGTTCTAGACTTTATATCCATACTATATAATAAAATAAGTTTTTTAGAGATACGTATTGGTATTAAAATTCCATTCACGTGTTATTTGTTTATTTACGAAACCTAAATCGGACATTTCATCTTAAAACCTTTTATCATAACTGCATTACGAGATTGTTGGCTTCATTGATTGGGGAGGAGAATGTGCCTCGTTTTGGTGGCGAGTGGTAACCCATTAGAAATGTTGTATAATAGAAACCATCACCGGTAGTCGTCATCTCTCTATATCGTGATTCACTTCCACTAAATTATGGTTATGTAATTGAAGAATTTTTTTTTGTAGAATAATTTTGTCAATATGTTCCGCAATTTAAATTAACGAATTTAACTTTTTGAATGAAAATAACAATTTTTCAAAACCTTAAAGCCCCATATGCAAATCAAGTAAAAATATCAAATACGACCAAATCTACAATTCACACTTTATTTTCTTTATTTTCTGTTAACGGACAAAAGTTTCTTTCTCCTCCTTTCGACCCTCAAAGTTAAAGACTAAATGCTGTTAGAACAAAAAAAAAAAAAAAAAAAAAAAAAAAAAAAAAAAAAAAAAGGTCGAGGGCATAGTTGTAATCGCATTGAAAAAGTAATGAAAAGAATCCCGAGTGGAGGTTGTCTTGTGGTCTGTGGATAATGTTTTCGGTCGGAGACCAAATGTACTGAAGCTCCATCCACCACCACCATCCACCACCACCACCATCCACCACCACCACCCACCGCCGTTGTAATCGCATGGTGTTCATCACACGCGTACATCCACCACCGCCATTGCTGGCGGTGACTCACCCTCGCCAACTATGGCTGATGGTCTCTCCGACCATAAACCCTCACCTACTCTTCCTCTACCGATGCACGCAAATAATCCTCGCTGGGACTCAAATGCAGAGACCTTCCGGAATTTCCACTTCCGCTCCAATCATGATTTTCAACAACAAGATGATGATGATGATGATGATGATGATTCCAATCAGTGGCTCGACATTCTTGACAACTTCATTGACAGTGTGTGGATTTTAAGGTATTTTAATTATTACCAAGTTAAATATATATATATATATATATATATATATATATATATATATATATAGATATATATATATATATATATATATATATATCCAGAATTATATACAGTCCATGTCAATTTTGGATCTGGATAGTTAAATGAATGTCCTGTAAAAAGTCAAATTTTGACCTGCTTCTTGTGCATTTGAGATGATGCAGAGTGAAGTTGAATTGATATATGTACGCATGTGTAACCAGTGCAGGTATTCAGATCATTTGGATGGATGCTTCCTGCAATAATCTCATCTTTTCTACTCACATCCGGACCACAAGCATTTCTCATGGCATTAGCTATTCCCATGGGCCAATCCGCACTCTCTTTGTTATTTCAAACCCTATGGGGAACACAAAAAACTAAAACAAGGCGCCGAGGCAAGAGTAAGAGAAAACAACCACCGCCGCCGCCACGACCACCACCACGTGGTGCCAGTTATGTGGATATAGACGACGAACAAGAAGAATATGTGGAAAGTGAAAGAAAGAGGGAAGCAGGGTATCAAACATCAGTTGCTGGAGATGAGTCAAGTGAGAACAAAAAAAGTGGTTCGTCTTCGAGTTTTGGTGGCTGGGAAGAACTGGATGGAAGACGAACAAGATCTAATAAAGATGGAAACCGAAAGCAATCCAAGGGTAAAATGAGCAGAAGAGTGAAAAGAAGCGAGACACCGTTACTTTTGAGGTTGTTGATTGCGGTTTTCCCATTTTTAGGTTCATGGACTAAACTGTTATAACTTTATAAACTATATATTACCACAAAAGTATATTGATGATATTCAGTTCCATGCTTGAATAAAGAGATAACAAGGTTCAAAATTGATTTCATTGTCATTTGATATTGGAAGGGATAGTTTGTGTTCATTACAATTCTTATGCTGGAAAATCGATGCATCACACCTAATGTATTAGAGACAAAATCTGACCTCTTGAAGTATGAAAACTTGGTTGTGGGCTTCTTACTATTCGCCTCCTGCTCTTAACTTTTTTCTTTCCTTTCTCTTTTGATCATGCAACCCTGAGGGGCGAATGCAATATTGTTAACATAAAAGCAGGATTATAATTAGAAAAGTAAAAGATTTTTTCGAGGAAGAAATATACGTTTTTTATCTTCTTTTCTTTTCTTCTTAGGTTTTCTAAGTTTCTTCGCTTTTCTGCAGCACCTTTAGTGTCCATGGAGACCTGAAAATGCAAAATGAAGTCATTAAGATGTGACATGGTGTATGCATATATATACATGATATCTAATATCTTCACACTATGCAAATTTAAAAGTTGAAAAGAACGGGATGTTGATTTGACAACATTACCTCCTGACCACTACTCCTGAGTGCTTGGAGTGGTTCAACACAATCCTGACCGATAACCACCATTTTCTTCTTCTTGTTGTTATCTCCTGGGTTCCCAGAGTTGGCCAATTTTGCCTTGCTAATTCTTCAAATTGCTGTTGAAGAAGAGGTGAAATACCAGCCTGCAACAGATAAAAATCAGATGTTAGAAAGTCATAGGAAGCTTAGTGTTTATGGGGTTTGATTATATCTTCAAAATAAACTACGGCAAAGCTTGTTTATATATACCCCTGCCAAATAACGACTGGAGAATGTCTTAGGTTGCAGTGGACGAGAAAGCAACGAATTGAGTTCCTGCGGTTTGACCGGACAGGAGAAAGGTCAAAATCAGCAAATCAACAATACACATCTGGTGTAATACATTAATGAGAATAAAATTTCACTGTAAGAGAAAACCTGTTGTAGCTTTTTAAGTTGGGCGGAACTTGCTTTCTTTTTCCTGATGTTGTTCGCTCTTTCATCCTCACTGTCGTTTTCATCTACAATCAGTTCTATTGATTCAGCATTTCGTTGAAACCAGCTTTTTTGTGCCTTGTCCTACAAGATATTTAAGAGGCACTACAGTAAGAATGCAAATTTAAACTAGCTGTAAAAAACTGAATAAAACAGTACCAAACACCTAAGTTTTAAAAATAGGTTATAAGGACATCGAATTGATTTAGCAAGTGACGTTCACTTGAGGTGGGATTTTGATCTATTTACCTTACAAATGGGTCAATTTGGATATTTTACCTCAAACAAAGACAGACAAAAAATTGAGTTACAAATGGAACAGGTTGAATGGGTTGCAAGTCATCCAAGAAGAATAATATAAGTGGCGTAAAAGAAAAGCAACATGTTGATAACCATAAGCATAAGCAGAATCCGTCAAAAAATAAGGCATGTACTCGGATTGTGAGATGGAGCTAAATGTGTAATAACAACTTCAAAACAATAAAAACAAATTTACCTGTGATTCCTTTCTCAAAACCCTGTCTATTTGCCTTGCAAGAGATAGCCTCTTTAAAACCTCAGGCATGTATGAAGCCTCTATGGGAAACTGCTTAAAACTTTCCTGGTTTCGAAACAGAAATGAATCACAAACATCAGTGCAAAGGCTTTAGGTCAAAAATGGTACACTTTGGTGCGAGTTGGGTTTGACCCAAAACACTTATTTTTATATTTATAAATAACTAGTGTTGTTTTCATGAAAATCCATTTTTTAACAAAATATGCATAGAAATATGCTAGAAATAAAATGCAAGCCACTCATTTACAGAAAAATGAGCCGAAAAGTCCATTTCTTAGTAACATTAAATTTAATCACCAACCTTTGAAAATGATCTGCACAGTGAAGCAAATTTAGATGCTTCCTTCGGAGAGATCAGAGCAATGCTGCAGCCATCAGCGGAAGCTCTAGCAGTTCTCCCACTTCTATGAACATAAACCTGACAGTTAAACTTGCTCAGCATATGCGAAACGCCAAGGATAACAGTTAAATAATGATAAACCAGTGTTGTAAAAATCGGACTAGTCAGCCGATTAATCGGCGACTAGTCCGTAATCGGTACCTGGCCGATTGGATTTTGTCTAATCGGAGCCCAAAATCGCTAATCGGTCAAATTGGTCAAATTCGGGGGAAAATCGGCCCTAATCGGACCTAGGCGGCTGTTAATCGGCCCCTATTCTGCATTTTTGCAGAATCCGGCGAGATTCCGGCGGAATTCCGGCGGAATTCAGGCAAACTTCAAAAATTCCGGCGAAAATTTCAAAATTCTGGCTAGATTTGTTTTTATATATATTAAACTAAACATATTTATAAAATTTATATATAAAAATGTGTGTGTATATATATAAAAATGAAAATTATATATAAAATTTCCAAACCGATTTATCCCGATTAATCCCGGTTACTCCCGATTAATCGCTAGTCGGTACCTCACCGCCCGACTAGTGCATAGCGATTTTTAAAACATTATTATAAACAAATAAATCAACTTACTTCTGCAGAATGAGGAAGTTGATAATGGACAACAGTCCTAACACCAGGAATATCAAGACCCCTAGCTGCAACATCTGTAGCAACAAGTATTCCATGATCATTTCCACGAAAGCGATCAATAGCCTGCAGTTTAAGCAAAGATTACATCTAGCATGAAATTATGAAATAGAAGAAAACATGATGACAATATGACATTATTTTGTTATATAGTGAAAACTTCTAATACAGGAAAAATTAGACCTTTAGGCGAGCACGCTGTTGCATCTGTGCATGAAGGGTCCAAACATTGACATTAAGAAACTTCATAAGTGAAGAAAGATGACGAAGGGCTGCAATCGATGTGCAAAATACAATAGTTCGTCCTTGCCCATGAACAGACAAAATATAATATAAATAGGCATCTTTATCTTCTTCCTTGCACCTGCAAATATTCGAGTTTATGGCTTTCTTCTTTGTTTGGTAAGAGAGATAAATTGAAAAGGATGGAAGTAATAAGTCCATATAAAACAAGCATCGTCATGATAATGACCAGAAATATCATTCTGAGATATGTTATTTTCATGCCCAAAAAATATAATGCAAAGCAAAGTACATACTCGATGAATGACTCCTCAAGATTGTTTGCCATGATTGACGCATTTGTCAGGTCAATAATAGCAGCATTAGATCGCATTCCTGCTCGTCCAGAAAGTGCTTCAATAGAATTTAATTCACCATCTTGTTTTGTTTTCACAGATCCACGTTTAAGCTTTTTCCTAAAATCAGAAGATAAGGCAATGGTAGCAGAAAACACTAAAGTCTGCCTTTTCTTCCTTTGAAAGCCTGAAGCTGTCACACAGTTTTCAATATCCTCTGCATGTCCTTCCCTAACCATTGGAAGCATGTCAATAATTGACTGCAACTCTTGAAAATGACCATTATCTATCATCCGGTCAGCCTCATCCAGCACAAAAAATGACAATGAATGTAACTGCAACATTAATCAACAAATCAATAGTACGGGCAAGCGTAATGTAACTGCGAGAATGGTAAAGAAAATTATAATAAAAGCCATCAACCCGTTTTAAATCTTATGTTTCTCTAATTGGTATTCTTTACACGTAGGAAGTCTCCACTCACCTCCACAAGATGAATTTCTCCACCTGACATTAGTTCCCATAGCCTCCCTGGTGTTCCAACAATAATCTCAGGTCTTCCTTTCAGAAGTCGTTCTTGCTTTTCTGTTGACATTCCACCAACAATTGGGACAACCTTAACATCAGTTCCTACAGCCACTTGCTTCAAATGATCAGTGACCTAATTGATGAAAACAAATATACAAAAAGAGGAAGCATTAATAAAAATTATCTAGATTCAGAAAGCACCAGTGAAAGACACAGTACTGCATGAAATTAGAAGTACCTGAAGTGCAAGCTCTCTAGTAGGAGTAATAATAAGTGCTCTTAGAAAACCTATGGAAACAATTTTTTCATCCGCTTGTCCTCTTTCTTCAACTTGCCTCTCAAATTTGTCTCTTTCATCAAGGAGACGCTGTAAAATGGGTAACCCAAATGCTAGTGTTTTACCAGACCCTGTCTCTGCAGCCCCAATTACATCCTATAAAATGATATGAACGAAGCACTTATAATGGTAAAATGGAAGTTTAAACCAAACATTGATGCAATCTCTTTAAATTACTAACCTTTCCCTGATGAGCAGCTGCAGGTACACAAGCTTTCTGTATTGGTGTTGGTTCCTTGAACTTGAGCCTGGATATTGATTTCATTAGCAATGGATGAAGCCTTAGTTCATACCATGCATGATATTCAGAGTCATCAACTTTATCTTCTTCAACATCACTTTTTTCAGTGGTATTCGCAACTGTTTTGAAGAAAACAATCAAAAACCTTGTACAGTAAAATTAACAATTGGACACTAAATTGCTACTTACCATTAACTGGTTGTTCTTCATTGTCCACAGATTCCTTGGGCTTCTTAGCTTTCTTTGCCTTCTTCTTCTTTTTCTTCTTCTCCATTTTAACCTCCTTTACAGTCTCACCATCTGTGTCCTCCTCACCTGTAGCTTCATCACCATTACTTTCTTCCCGTTTCCGTTTTGTTTGTTTCTTCTGTTTCTTCCCTCCTTTCTGAATTACTTTAGGAAGCTCCAATCCATACTCCGATTCATCAATCTCTTCAAGAGACAAAACACCTGCAGCAACAAAGCAGAAGATTTAACTAAAACACTCCCAAAATCTTTGTTCATTTACGTAGCTCCAATCAACTCATCAATAAACCATCATGTATATCCAATTTATTCATCAGGCAACATAAGTCTTGTTTAAAGAACAAAACCTTTAAAGAATGTAAGGGTGTAACCTAAGCCAAAATTTCATCCAATTCCATTCTCGTTGCTTTCTATAATACATTCAGATGAAATTGACTTGATGCCTAAAATGTAATATATCAACAACACAACAACAGCTTCTTTTATTTTATATTTTTACAAAGAAAACGAACAGAATTCAAGTAACAGAAAATCCTAAAACTCTATTATATTCAATCACTCATTGTGTTCAAGTATGAAGCTGAAATGGACTAAATGTTGAGCTGGAAACGATAAACCCTAAAATATCAGGAAAACAAGTTGGAAAAATTTATTGAAATTAAGGATCAGGTTGATGGTGGAGTTGATAGGAACCTCCTTCGAAGTCATTTAAGCCGGCGAACGCAGAGAATGGGTCGTCATCGGCGTCGGGAAGAGAAGAGGTCCATCGGAGTGAGTCAAGCCGTTCTAGGTTTCCGGCGTTTCCTCGGGCTGAGCTCCTCTTTCTCTGCTTCTTCTTTGGTGCTACGCCGGCCATCTCCGGTAGGGTTTTAGGGCGGCGACGGTGGGTTGGAGGCTGCAATATTGCGATTACTTCATGCATTCACCTGTTGGAGCAATTTAAATTAACAAGTTACAATCTAAGACAATTAAAAATAAAATGAGTTTTAGTTTAAGTCCTGTTTAGAGTAAAAAATATTATATTGCAATTACTACATAAATTCACCGGTTGGACAATTTATGGACAATTTATATCAATAAGGTAGAATCAAACATTTTAGCCAATAAAAGCAAAAAATCTATGAATTGAGTAAATGGATTTCTAGTTTGTGGGTTTTCTTTTCAATATATTGGAAGTGTGTTTTTTTGTTAAAAAATAAATAGGTGGTATCAATTAAAATAACATGTGTTTTTTAATTAGAGTCATGTATGTATCATTCAAAAAACAATCGAACATCTTCAAATCAAACTAATATTTTAATAATAACATGAGGTTTGGTTTTGTTGTCGAACGGATTAGAGTTTTGTAATACGGTTGAGGCATGACATAACTCGATGTGTTTATATTAGAAAGAATTATATAATTATAGGTCTGATTTTCGGGTCAAACTAAGTTGTAAAACGGAGTTTGAATCCCATTTGGTCTCTAAAAATCCAAAATATGAATTCGTGTTTGGTTCAGTTTAATTTGATATTTCGAGCCTAATTTCGATTAGATAACACGCTACTCTTTGTTTTTTTTTGAACAGCAAAGCAAAAAACTCCATTCCTACGGAAACTAGCGAGGCGCTAGAAACAATCAGACAACAACGACCAGAAAAATAAAACAAAACATCCGAAATTACCCCATTTGAGGGTTAACAATCCATCTACTCCAATCCACTCCTATTCTATTAGCTCTATTAGAAATCCACAAAAAACTAAGACACTTGATGTCCTCGAATAAAGCCTCCACCGTCTTAGATCCGTTATGAGGCATCCTACTATTTCTTTCTCGCCATATACTCCATATGCAAATCATGATTATCGCGTTCACCATTTTTTTCCACCATTTATCCCCCACCATAACGGAATGGATCACGAACAAGTCTCTAATATCAAAAACGACCGGATTTTTGAATCTGCACCATATGGCCAAAAGTCTCCAGATTTCCATATATATATATATATATATACATATACATACATACATACATACATACATACATACATACATACATACATGCATGCATGCATGCATGCATGCATGCATATATATATAATACAGCTTCATCTTTATTTGATATATTCCTGAGAGTCCCCGAAGCTTCTCTGTCGGAGACATTTGCAGATTCATCAGCGAGAGAAGCAAAGGCCTAACATCCCACCACTTGCGATAGACGAACCCTCCGACGAGAGCACAACCCTCCGCCAACACAAAACTTCGCCAACACACCCCTCCGATGAGAGCACCCTCCGACGACAACATAAAACTCCACCAACACAACCCTCCGACGAACCCTCCGCCACCGATAGTATCTCAAAACCCTCTGCTCTCGATATCTGTTTTCCGATGACAACACAAACCTCCGCCACCGATTGAACCACACTGAACCGTCGTCTGAACCGTCATCGTTCACTATGCCAACATTCAAGTTATCAGATCTTGGTCGCTTCAGTTTGATCAAATTTGGATTTGGGTGTTGGGTTCTACATTCTAGGAAACCCTAAATCGAGTATCTCAAAACCCTCTGCTCTCGATCTCTGCTTTCCGACGACAACACAACCCTCCGCCACCGATCGAACCACGCTGAACCATCGTCTGAACCGTTGTCGTTCCACGCGAAAACCCGACGAACGGCTTCTCTTCTCATTAAGTTTTCTGTTTACCGTTTCATCTGACTTATGTTCATTGATTGGTTACTAATCTCTTTTTGCAGGGCTTTTATCGTTGATTCTATTATTTGTTTATACATACATACATTGTACATACATTATACACAGTGTATTAACTGAAGACAAGATCGAAGCAAAAGCGTGCAGGGACCTTTGAGAGATTGAATAGAAACTGAAGACAAGATCGAATCAAAAGTTGTTTTGAGAGATTGAAGGGACCTTTGCAAATGCCTTTGAGGGTGCGTTTGGAGAGCCTTTTGCCAGCAAGGGGCTTGGAGATTGGGGCTAAACCCACAACCTTCAGCAACCGATCTCTAGCACTCTCATCGTCTTCAATTTGTTCTCCGCCATCTCGCCGGAGCTTTGTTCTCGCACCCATCACCGGCCAATTATCGGGTGGTCAAAGAACCCTCAACCATTATCTTACCGAAACTTTGTTCTCCGCCGTCAAGCAAACTCATTTGGTGAGATCGTTTGGTGAGATCATTCAGTGAGATCGTTCAGTTTGATCGTCTGGTCAATGACCTAATCGAAGATCACTAACTTAGGTGTGCATTTGGTGAGATCGTTTTGATAGATTTAGAACATGAAGATCGACTGAATTTCTATTTGAAAGTGATGATGAATTACACACTAATCTCATGTACTTATACTAGTTAGAACTAACTAACTATTTACATTTACATTTTCAGCCCCTAAACAATACAGACTGAACATTTATAACACCAACTAAACACAAAGACTGAACATGTACAACACAATACAAAAGAATTAAACTAACATTCACCCCCTTAATTCTTTTATAGTTCCCACTCCAAGTAGCTTCTTCATTTCCACAAATTTCAGTCTAGGAAGAGCTTTGGTGAGTATATCTGCTTTGTGCTCATTGCCATCAATATGCTTCACATTCACAAGATCCCTTTCCACACAACTACGTATGTAGTGATACCTAACATCAATATGTTTTGACCTACCATGGAAAACAGGATTTTTCATGAGCTGTATTGCAGACTTATTATCCACATTAAGTAGAACAGGACCTATCTTAGAATTAAGTAGGGTCTCCAACACTCCCTTTAACCATACTGCTTGTTGAGCAGCAGCAGTAGCTGTAATAAACTCAGCTTCACAAGATGATAAAGCTACTATCTCTTGTTTCTGACTAACCCAGCTGATTGGTCCATCACCATAATAAAACACTACCCCTGTAGTGCTTTTCCCATCAGCTTTTGTTGGAGCATGAGAGCTATCACTATAGCCCATCAGTTCAGCAGATCCACCCTTTTTATACCATACTCCCTGATCAACAGTCCCCTTCAAGTATCTTAGAATATGCTTTACTGCTTGCCAGTGACTTATTCTAGGAGATTCCATGAATCTACTAACTATACCAACTGAGTAGTTCAAATCTGGTCTTGTTTGAGTCAAATACCTCAAACAACCAATCACCCTTCTATACTTGGTTGCATCAACTACATCACATTCCTCATCTTTACCAAGTTTCAAACCCGGATCCATTGGAACTTTTGCTGAATTGCAGTCCCACATCTTCACATCTTCCAGTATTTTCTTTGCATACCCTGTTTGGTTTAAGAAGATACCATCATTCAATTGTTTCACTTCTATTCCCAAATAGTAGTTCAACAATCCCAAATCAGTCATTTCAAAGTTTGACTGCATTATCTTCTTAAAATCATCAATCATCTCCAAACTAGACCCTGTGACAACCATGTCATCCACATACACTCCTATTATCACAGATCCTTTGGTAGATGCTTTCTTATATACTGCATGCTCTTGAGGACATCTCTCAAATCCAGAACTGATTAATGTGCTGTGCAACTTCTCATTCCAGGCTCTTGGAGCCTGTTTAAGCCCATAAAGAGCTTTAATGAGCTTATACACCAATTCCTCCTTTCCCTGCTTTACAAAGCCCTCGGGTTGGGTCACATACACCTCTTCTTTTAATTCACCATTTAGAAATGCTGTTTTCACATCTAAATGATGAACTTCCCAACCATTTACAGCAGCCACTGCTAGAATGAGCCTCACTGTTTCTAGCCTAGCAACCGGGGCAAAAACCTCCTCATAATCAATACCATATTTTTGCACATACCCTTTTACAACTAACCGGGCTTTATGTCTCACAACTTTCCCTTGAGCATCTTTCTTTAACTTGTATAACCACTTCAACCCAATTGGTTTTATTCCCTTAGGACAGTTAACAAGCTTCCATGTTCCATTCTTTTCTATGCTGTCTAACTCATCCTGCATTGCCTTTTTCCATTCTTTCTTGACTTTTGCCTGATCATAAGTAGTCGGTTCTTTGATCAACAGCAGCTCGGACTCATCTAAAACAGGAGGATTGAAAGGAATTTGTTCAAGGATTTCTGTCCTATTGAACACATCATTAAGACTTGTAAATCCCTTTGGAGGAGTGTCATCATAACTTTCTCTAGGTAGTTCTTCAGCCTGACTTTCATCATTACCACCCCCTGATTCTCCTAAACCTTCTTCTTGACCTGCTTGATTAGGAGCCATATCCACAGGATTCACATCCTGATCAACACCATCTGAGCCCAGTGGATGTCCACTTGAGGTGGACTCACCTTGATCAAAAGAGTTCAAAGACATACCAAACCTGGCATATCTTTGATTAGGAATCCTTTCCTGATCAAAGGTGTCCCATTCCCATGGTTTCTCCTCCTCAAATTTTACATCCCTACTGACAACTATCTTGCAAGACACTGGATTATACAGCCTATAAGCTTTAGTTCTTGGCTCAATCCCCAGATGTACCATAGGAGTACTTCTGTCATCCAACTTAGTAACTTGATGATTCGGGATTTTTACATGTGCCTTGCAGCCAAAAACTCTTAGGTGCTTCACCTTAGGTTTTCTCTGGAACAATCTTTCATATGGGGTAACATTTTCTAAAGCTTTTGTGGGGCTCCTGTTCAACAGGAAGACTGAATGCCTCACAGCCTCACCCCAGAATTCCAAGGGTACATTCATGGCCTTCAACACAGACCTGGTCATCCCCATAACTGTCTGGTTTCTTCTTTCTACCACACCATTTTGCTGTGGTGAGTATGGAGCAGTCAGGAATCTCTTTATGCCTTCCACACTACAAATTTGTTCAAAGGTCTTTGAGGTGAACTCCCCACCTCTGTCAGTTCTCAAGGCTTTTAACCTATAAGAGGTTTCCAATTGAACTTGAGCTTGGAAATCTCTAAAGGCCATAGTTGCTTGATCCTTTGACTTTAGCATAAAGACCCACATGTATCTGCTGTAGTCATCCACCAGAAACAAGAAATACCTGTTCCCAGCAGGAGTGGGAGGGTTTAAGGGCCCACATAAGTCAGCATGCACTAGCTCCAGTGGTGAGGTGGCTCTATAACTACTCACATTGGGAAATGACTGACTTCTTTGTTTCCCTACAAGACAACTTTCACATAGTTGTGCCTTGTGAGCTATCTTGGGCATTCCACTGACCATGTTGTATTTGGTCATTTTGTTGATTGAGTCAAAACTCAAATGGCCTAATCTTGCATGCCAGACCCAAGCAGGTTCTCTCATTGCTGCCATCAAGCACTTGGGAGAGGAGACATGCAAATTGATCTTGTATAGCCTATTCTGTGCCTTCTTCACTTTCATTAGAGTCTTTCCCCCTCTTTCATAGATCCAAAGATGCCCATCATTCATCAGAATCTTACATCCTGTCTCATCCAGTTGACCCAAACTCAGAATATTACTCCTCAGGGCAGGAATGTAGAACACATTCGTTACCACTCTATGCTCTCCATTTTTACATTGGAAGCATATAGAGCCCCTGCCCTTTACTTCTACCACTGACCCATCTCCGAACTTGACTTTGCCAGTAATTGCTTCATCTAGTTCAGTGAAGTGGTTTCTTGTGCCGGTCATGTGATTGCTGGCACCATTATCCAAGTACCAAGAACAGGACTCCTCTTCTTGTGGCAGTAAATCAGGGAACACACCCTGTTCCTGTAGTAGACCCAGATTCATTGCTACCTCTGCCATCAGCAGGGTGGAGTCATTGTCTTCCTGAGTTTGAGCCAAATGGGCTTCTTCTTCTGATCTTCTTGGTGCCCTACACTTGTTTGAGAAGTGGCCCAATTTGTCACAATTATAGCACCGTAATGACTTCTTGTCCTTCTTTGTGGAGTTCTTTTCTTTGTTGCCACTTTCTTGGTTGGACTTCCCCCCCTGTTCTTTGTGAACTTTACTTTTCTATTTCCTCTACCCCTTGAGTCTCCAGAGCTGGCTGACCTGGTAGACTCTTGTCTTGCCTCATTTCTTGATCTCTCTTGCCACTCACTCTTGGTCAAGAGCAACTGCCCAGAAGAATTCTTGCCTTGGGTGACTGGTTTTAATCTTTCTTCGTATGCTTTTAGCCTGCCCACAAGTTCTTCGAACGACATCTTATCCAACTCAGAAAACTGCTCTATGGCAGCTACTATTGGCAGGAACCTTTCGGGGGCAGCTTTTAAGAACCTGCTCACCTGTTTTGAAGATGACACAGTTGTTCCCAAAGCTCTATATCGTGAAACCAGTCCACCCATCTTCCCCGCAAACTCATCGACAGATTCATTTTCTCCCATGCGCAGCAATTCAAACTCTTGATCAAGAGTTTGAATTCTGGCCTGCTTAACTCTGTCTTCACCTACATAACGTTTCTTTAGCGCATCCCAGATGTCTTTTGCCGATTTAAATCCGGCCACCTGCATGAGAACATCCTCAGGCAGGGCTTGGAATATGAAGGCCTTTGCCTTCTTTCCCAATTTGACATCTACCGCATCTTCGGTGGGAGGTTCAATGGCATCCCAGATCCCCTGGGCATCCATGAAGGCCTCCATCTTGATCGCCCAAGAAGTGTAGGTCGAAGGAGTGAGAATTGGAATCTTGAACGTGATCGGATCGCTGGTGTCTTTGAAAATCAATTGTCTGTCTTGATTCGCCATTGAATCGGGTGAGGGAGTCGAATTGGTTGCCAAGATCGCTCGAATCAATCACAATTGGAGTACTGGAATCGAATTGGAGTGCGACACTCGGAATTGGGATCCGACAATCGGAAATTGGAGTTCGATTCTTGAAATTGGAGTTCGACTCTTGAAATTGGAGGTCGAATCTTGAAATTGGAGGTCGAATCTTAAAATTGGAGGTCGAGTCTTGAAATTGGAGGTCGAATCTTAAAATTGGAGGTCGACCGAGCGTGCGACGGTCGATTTGGGGTTCTTTCGAGGATGCGGCGGTGGATTGGGGTTATTCCGATCGTCCGATCGAGAGAGGAACACTGAGACTTGGATCGAGAGCCTATAGTGCTCTGATACCAACTGATAGATTTAGAACATGAAGATCGACTGAATTTCTATTTGAAAGTGATGATGAATTACACACTAATCTCATGTACTTATACTAGTTAGAACTAACTAACTATTTACATTTACATTTTCAACCCCTAAACAATACAGACTGAACATTTATAACACCAACTAAACACAAAGACTGAACATGTACAACACAATACAAAAGAATTAAACTAACACGTTTCATCTCTATTTTTCTTTTTTTTACTTTATCTTTTCGTTTAGACTGTTTGGTGGGTTAGGGGTACCAGCATCTTGTTTTAATAGGGAGAGCCATCTCCTATTCTTATGTTATTTCTGCTTTCTTGTGATTTGATTGTGCATCACTCGTGTGTTATTTACTTCTTGTGAGTGACTGCATTTGATTTGTGCGTCGTAAGTGTTACACGTCTATTTTTAAGGTGCTATCCATGTATAGTAGATATATTTGTGGGCTCTGTGTTGTATTCTTTCTTAGTGTGGGTTAGTGCGGTAAAATAGAATCATTAAGTTTGATTGTCAAAGATTAACACAGATTTGACTTCACAACTTCCTATTCTTTTTCTTGATCAATCCTAAAACCAATCCAGTTTCTACCTTGCAGGTGGACTCGTATCACTAAAAAAGATTTATTCAGTACTAACGTTGATAACTCTATTAACCCCTAAAATATGATTTGAGGACCTTGCTTATTATTAAAGACTATCCCATAATCATATGAAGACTTGAGCATTAAATCATACCAACTCCTAACGTTTATTAAGACTATCCCTTGTACAGATGTAGCCAATTGAAGACGGTGTGAGTTAATCCGATGCAGGACATATATAGTCATCTGATATTAAAAGGTGTATGATGTACCATTTGCAATTATAAAGCACAAGCAATATCATTTATTTTTAGTAAAATCATCCAACACACACAAAAAGGAATTTCATACCTTCACTTTCTTCTTAGCAGGAGCAATGTTGTAGAAGATTTGCTAAAACATCAGGACATCTATTATATTTGTTAATGCACAATTCAAAAGTCTATTATTGTTAATCTTAAAGTATGTTTTAAAATAATGATTCTTTCTTCAATATGTAAAGGCAATTCTTAAAAGTTCCTAACAACTCTGTTTTATGCAAATCAAGGATCAGTCAATTAGATCAACGTTAAGATTATTACAAACAAGGAAAAGGTAGCTTAATTTCAACATTTTTTGCTTCTCTGTGGCAATTCTAAGAAGTTCCTAACAACTCTGTTTCATGAAAATCAATGATGCGCCAATTAGACGAACCTAAACATTACTAAAAGAATAAGGAGGAAGATGAAAAACGCCTTCAAGAAATCACATACCGAATGAGACGTGTATTCACCTGATAACCACATTTAACTTAACTGTTGCCATCGAAGCCCTGAAAATAAAGAACCAGAATCAAAACATTATTGCGGGTAATATAAACATATACGCACATACTATAAGAGAAACTGCACAAATGAAATCTCATCCGAGTCAAACAAAATCCATGAATCGAATAAATAATTTGAACATAAATCAAATACTAACCTGTATCAAATAGATGATTTGACCATACAACCCTCTGTCATCCTAGATTTGTTCCGGTCCATAATTCTTTTTGCGAAGATCCTAATGGTAGAGTTAAGAGCACTGAAGTATTGGAGCGATTTATATATGCAGCTCACAGGAGATGGAACGCACCAGAAGTTTATCCCTAGCGGTTCAATCTTTTTGAGGAAGATCCATCATTCGAGATTCTTGATATTAAGCTGGGGTTTGGGCTGGGGTTTGGGCTGGGGTTTGGGCTGGGGTTTAGGCTGGGGTTTAGGGATGTGATTACATTACATAATATGAAATTTGCAAGTTTGATGTGCAGTTGTTATTGGTTTGCTGATGGTTTGACCACCAAGGTTTTCAGGTTTTTTCATTTTACCCCTCCCCCAAATTGAAATGGTTATAAGGGGTATTTGTGTTGGTGTTGGCCGGTGTTTGTGTTGGTGTTGGCCGATGTGACTCGGTTGTTGTTACCGGTGGAGGCGATGACGCCACCGGTGTTTCTGCAAGCCGCTTTGTTTGCGGCTGCGAACGCCGATCATCCAGCCGCTCCTTCTACCGCCTATGCGAGAGGGTTTTTGGGTTGTTGTGGAGGGTGAGGGGAGCCGTTGCCGCCTTTGCCGTCTTCGGCTGTCGCAAGGATTGTTGGTGTGCCAACCGACCTCCGTTTCAGTGCTGTCGGTAATGGTTGTACCATAGCCGCAGTGGGTGCGCGGTCGTAGTTAGGGTTTGTGCGGCAGTGTGCGCGGTGGTTGTTAGGGTTTGTTTGAGGAAGGGGAACCTTAGGCTCCGTCATACCGGTGTACCGGTGATGGCCTCGCCGCCACAGTCTGCATGGTGGTGTTTGAGGTTTGTTTAACCAAATCGAGCGATTGTCGTTTGGTATTCCCCTTTCCATGACCCGACTTATGGCGGTGGTTCTGTATTGTTAAGGTGACCGGCGCAGCGGCGGCAGGTAGGCTGAACCTTTTTCCATCCGCATCATTTAACAATAATACACCATGTTTCGGTGTTCATGAGTCGATGATAATGGTCACCCATCATTTGAGACCCGTAGACCTCTGTTACTTTTGGGTGATTGTTTGAAACTGTTGGGGTCTTACTTTCGTGTGCTTCTGGTTTGTTGATGACCATGTTTCGGTGTTCATGAGTCGATGATGATGGTCACCCATCATCTGAGACCGGTAGACCTCTGTTACTTTTGGTTGATTGTTTGAAATTGTTGGGGTCTTACTTTCGTGTGCTTCTGGTTTGTTGATGATTGTGGTTATGATACGTTAATGACAGTTTCCATTCGTTGGCTCCAAATGTCACTGGCTCCATTATGATTCTCGAATCCATTTGCTACAACCATTGCTATGATGACTGTGGCTGAGTGGTTGATTAGCGTGGCATACTCGGTGACAGCAATTGTGGTTTTCTGCACTTGCAACCCGTGATGCAGCCATGGTAACCGAAAACCCAGATCTGAGCAAAAAAAAGTTTTTTTTGGGAAACCAAACGTTAGTTGAGATCAATAATCACGTTCATTTATGTCTGTTCTTTGGAACAATTCAGCTTCGTTTAAAAAAAGGCCATGATGGTAAAAACAATATACGTTTATCTGAGCGTTGGGTCGTTTTCTCAGCTTCAAAGACGCGCAACGCGCGTCAGAAAAACATGCCTAGTTATTATGAGAAAATAAATAAATAAGTTACTTCTTACTAACTTATTAATTTTTTAAAAACATCAACAAGAGTTGCTTTTAATAAACAATCCCAGCCTTAAAGAACAAATCATATTCAATAGAGGTATGGCTGAAAGTTACAGGGATAAGAATAGAAGCTACTTGATGGGAGTGAACACGTGGTAGAAGGACATCCACAAAAAGAAAATATGCAATAGCAAATTGTACCCCCTGCATGTTGTATAAATAATCACTGTTAACGTCACTCCGAAATATTATATTATAAATGATATTTATATTGATAAATTAACAAGGACGCCAATCACATCTATAAAACAAACAAAAAAATTTAGTGTAGAACATTTAGATGCGTTAAAGCACTACTATAAATTTTACTTCGTAATATATAATACATGAGACTAAAACTTTTCACATACCTATACTCTCCTAATCAAACATGGCACAATCCAAATGGATTGGAAAATGATAAATTAAACCCATACATGACATAAGGCAAATAATTACATTTTTATAGAGTGATGGTGTAATATATATAGTGAAATAATAAATTAAACCCATACATGAAACAAGACAAATCATTACATTTTTATAGAGTGGTGTTAGAATATATAGTGTTGGTTTTTTAATGATCAAGCAATATCTCTCCACCATAACCTTTCAAACCTAAAACACCATTTGTTCAACAAGCTAGCTCGGCATATGTTAGTCTGAAACAAAAAAAAAAATAGAAATGTGATTTAATATATAAATTTGTCGAGTATGAAAAAATGAATTGGATTTTTTAATTTAGATGTTACTTTTCAAGTAATATAATTTCTGATGATAAAAAAAGTTACTTACTTTTTAAATATACTTGCTCGTCAAGTCAAATCATTTTAATGGAGAACGTTTCTAAGAGATTCTTAAATATCTACAACTTGATTATATGAATTTTAAAGGTGTGAGGAAATCTTGATCACTTGATATATAAATGTTGGTTGTATATAAAAATTGTTCAGATCTATAGTCAAGCAATGTTAATAATCCATTAACTTAGTCAAGAAAATAGTCATATACATGGTAACCCATTTAAATGAAAAGGTTTACAAAGGGTAGTACGTTTACAGAATAATTTATGATATTCGTAACATAAATTGGAATCAAATTTATGCTTTACATATTTTTGTGTTTATGATTTGTAATATATGTGACATATGTTAACAACAACTGAAATCAAAGGAATTATGACGTTTTTTGAAAAATAAATAAGTACTTTGCTCTGTTTCAATATCGTGTAATATTAAGTTAAAATAATCAACGTTGTGGTGCTTGACAAATAAGATCTTAGAAGTTTTGTTATTAGGAAAATTATAATGAGCAACTAAGATACATTTGAGGACTTTATGTCACAAATATACACTAGACTTATAGGGTAAAGGTGCAAGTTAAGAAAAGTTCAATGAAATCTTATTTGGTTAGATTTTATAAACATATTTAAAGTTGTTTATTCAAGCGTTTATCTAAATTCTATTAAAAAGACAAGGATAAAAACTGACAACCACATATATGTTTATATAATCAATATGTATGATCATGCATCGTAGAAGACATTTGATTTGATTGATAGAAAACAAAAGATATTTACTTTAGATTAAAGAGACGCCCAGAAGAATATCTGGACGTCATGCTTACGGCCCGTGAGCCCGTAAGGGTCTTCACGGGCCGTAAGCACTGTAGGCTAATCAAATCAATCGTTCAAAATTTTAACGGCCCGTGAAAAAGGTTACGATCAATACATGTAACGGCCCGTTAGCCTAGTCACGACTCGTTATTTACTTTCCTCACGACCCGTTATTTACTTTCCTCACGACCCGTGAACTCCTTCACGGGTTTTACTTTCACCGTTAATAATTTGACGAGATATATTATTTCTTGTTTTTCGTGTAAATTTGTATTTATTACATTATTTGATATGACGTAATATTACTCGATATTCGTGTTAATTATGTGACGGGATGCAATATTCCATATGAAATACTATATAAACGTTAGTTTATAAATTCATTTCATAAAATCATTTTTACGATAAATTTGAAATATTTAACGTTACGATGTCTATCTGGGATAGCAACTATTTATTCGGGTCGGAATCTAACTATTACCCTGACGAGGGTTACGGTTATTACGGTGAGGGTGCTTCAAACTATTTAGGACAGTCTGCGTCCAGTTACGACGGGGATGACGGCAAGGATGACGGGGGTGATGACGGGGGGTGATAACGATGGCGATAGCAGCGGTGATAATGACGGTTTTGATTCCGGTAAAAGAGGTTTATACGACACGGATCAGGTTATAAGATATATCATATGTAATTTTACTTTCATTTACTAATAACTAATTAAATATATTAAAATTTTTAGGTTTTCTCATCTCGTGAAGAATTAGTTGATTGGGCAACTAACGTAGGGTGAGAAAATGGGTTTGTTATTATCACCAAACATTAAAAAAGAAACTCAAATGGTGTGGTTATTAAAATATGGTTGAAATGTGATCGGGGTGGTGTATATAAGGGTGCACACACTATTAGAAAAAGTGGCAGCAAAAGAACATACTGTCAATTTGAATTGCAGGGTAAGTACGAGATGAAGAGAGATGGGTGGATTGTAGTTGTTGTGGACGATACTCATAACCATGAACCTGCTGAACACCTGAAAAGACATGCATACGCAATGAGGCTCACCGGAAATGAGCTTTCTACTGTAAAGAATCCGATCGAGCAAAATATTGACCCTCGAAACATTCTAGGCACGTTGAGGGAACAAAATCCCAATAACGTGTCTGCGTTACGTACCATATATAACGCTCGGATAAAAATTAAAAAGTCCACCAGAATTGTGAACCCCAATGCATGTTTTTTTCAATACTACAATAACATCAATATATTTACACCCCTCACATAGATGAACCAACAAATACCGTGCGGGATTTTTTTTTACATCCCACATCTCACATATTATGGCGTGCCTACCCACACGTGTTGATGATAGATACAACATACAAAACTAACTTGTATACAAAGCCATTTGTTCAAATGGTTAGTGTGATATCCACCCCGAAAACTTTTTCCGTTGCTCACGCATTCATTGATTATGAGCGTGAAGTCAACTTCAGATGGGTGTTAGAGCAACTCAAAGAAACGTTGGAAGAAATGTGTATGGAGCCCCGTGTTATACTAACCGACCGAGACCTCGCTCTGATGAAAGCGTCAGAAGAAGTTTTTTCCAATGTTGTTCGGTTACTTTGCAGATGGCATATTTCGGAGAATATTGCTAAACATTGCAAGGAGAGTTTTTCAAATGAAGAGTGGGGTGCTTTTAAACATGTGTGGTCGGTACTTATTAACTCTGCCATGACGGACATATACGCTTATAATTACGACCGCCTTTATCGCAGATTGGTGACCAAGCATTCAAGTAAGTTTTCTAGTGTTATTCTTAAATATATATATATATATATATATACACACATAAAAATAACTAAATTTATTTTACATAGGAGTATTGTTGTAACTCAAAAATAACTGGTTGGACCCCTGCAAAGAGAGATTTGTGTCGGCGTGGATAAATCGTAATTATAACTTCGGTCAACACACAACGAACCGAGTTGAGAGACAGCATTCTTTGTTGAAAAGTTACCTCAAAGCAACCAATAGCACCCTGGATAGATTTATTCCTTTTATCAATAATATTTTAGTTACCTAGGAAATTGTTATAAAAGAAAGTTTTACCAAAAGCAAAATCATGCTTGTGGTGCAGCATAAGCATAAACTGCTTCAATTGCTGCGAGGTAAGGTTTCTATTGCAGCTTTAGATCTCTTAGTTGGTGAGATAAACAGGATTCATCATTTAATGACATCCAAAGAATAGTGTGGCTGACATCTTTTTACCAGTTGTGGTCTTCCATGTGCTTGTAAATTAAACAATTACTTTCAAACAGGTGGATGTTCTTTTACATTTTTAATTTTAACATAAAAACTATTTGTATATTTAATTTAATCTATTATTTTATAGGTCAATGTATCCCACCCGATGCCATTGATGTTTTTTGAAGGAAGCTTGATTTTTCACCCGCATATATTGTACGAGAGATTCAAGTAGATGTACATAAAGAGATGGACATGGTGACAAAACATTTACTTGTCAAACCCGAAAACGTGAAAAAATCTTTGATTAAAATTTTCAAATCATACATTTACCCTTCAAAAACTGATAAAAAACCTCCTGAAGTCCAAACACATACACTGGGTCGTCCAAAAAAAGATAAACAAAAGACTCAATATTAGACCCCCCAGACATAGTTCATATGTGCAAGATAGAGAAAATTTTAAAGTTCCGCCAACATATTCAAGTTCTGTGGGGAAGTCAAAACAAGGGTATTTGCAGCGCAGTCAATCAATGTCTTCTAAAGTAAGAGGCAAAGACGGGTTATCCCAACAGACATCCAGGATTTCATATATCTCGGGCTACGAAGAAAAAAACAATTGTTTCCGGTTTAGTGATTGGATTCCATCCTTGTTTTACCCGTATATTTCAGGTGCGGATGATGTTTTAGCCGACGACAACTGTGGGGTTTCGTGCTGTAGCACTCGCACTGTGATATGGTGAAAATCACTGGCGTTTTATTCATACGGAACTTATAGCTGAGTTGGATGTAAACGCACATAGGTAAGCTACGATGTTTCACGATATGGGGCAAATAAGGGATTTAATTAGACAGGAACGGCTAGGTGCTGCTCCAGTAAAAAACTGGATGACAGTGCCACCAGCCGCAATCCGGATTGCTAACAGGTTTCGAGTGGTTTTAATGTTTATATCTATCAGTAACTTCGCTATTTTTTTCCCGTTCTGGTTATTTGCTCGTGATATCAGTGAACACCATGTGATTATGATTGCTTATGTTCAGGGAAGCCATTTCATTAGACTTCGATTAGTAGGTGGCTATCCAATGCCTCTTCCGAGCGGATATTGGATGAATTACAAAACAGAAAACGCTAATGATTGGGAGGATATATACGGAAGCTGATTTCAAAAATATCTCGAACTAAGGCCCTTAGTCCCGGTTAAACAAATAGATTTAATATAATTGTTACATTTTTTATGTGATTCTGTACTTTTTTTATGTAATTATCAATTTTTGGATGTAATTGTAATTTATCAAGAATTACCACCATAATCAGTGTTCTCACCATAATCAGCCTTCCCATAAGAATTACCATTCCCACTCCTAAAATCCCGACCGCCAAACTTGCTAAAACCACGACAATAATCATTACAAGATGTGTGACTTTCAGCGTATTGATTAAGCCAGTCTGGTGCTTCTTGATACGCTTCAATTTTTTGGATGTAATTGTAATTTATCAATACCAGTACTTTTTTTATATAATTATCAATTTTTTGGATGTAATTGTAATTTATCAAGAATCTCTAAACATATAAATACGTAATCAAACTAATAAACATTTAAATGTAACTGATTTGAGATAATAATATTTACATACATCATCAAAATATATAAAGTTTTTTACATGAAAATTAAATAAAAATACAGGCCTACTATCTATTCTGGCAGTGGCTGGTCCTCCTCATCACCACCAGCAGCATCCTCTTCATCACCCCCAGGCCGCCTAATAAAAGGAACCAACTCCGGCCGAGGGGGGGCGTCGATACCCTGCTGAGCAGCCAAGATACTGCACAGATCCACCAACCATGCAAGCATGGCGTGCATCTCATGCCCCATATGGATAGACTCGGCTATAAACTCCCCCGTCGGCGGAATCTGGTGAATGATAGTACTCGCGATAGGCGCTACTGGCGGTGGGCCCGGTGCTCTGGTGTGCGGCTGCGACTGCTCCTCCCCCCCACAAACGCCCGCCATAGGCTACCGGATGGTCCCACCACCGTCAGTGGACCATCGGAGTTCGTCGCCAAACTTGGCGACAATCCCCATGGCCATGACGGTCTGTCGGCCCAAAATCCTAGGCGGTGCGTCCGTCGTCTGCCTCGTAATTAGGGCGTCCGTAAACAACCCTAAACGCGAGGCAATGACGGTGATGTAAGACTTGCAAACAATGGGGCTATCCATCTACAAAACAATCAAATTATAATACAATAATAATAGATTATAATTATTAATTAAAAAATTAATGTAAATAGTTTTTACCTTGCCCTGAATGACACTGAAAAAATAGGTGGTCATGCAGTTAGCAAGATTCACCCGTCGGGGTGAAAGTAATGCTCTCAAAAAAATAAATCAAGGAGCGATACCTACTCCATACTCTGGTCTCGGCCGGCAATGGTGCCAGCAATGCACCGATGTAGATACCGGTGCAATGGATCTCTAATGGAGCTCGCCCTAATGGCGCCCTCCCATGGCTGGTCGGATATCGTCAGCCACCACCCGACCAAAGGAGCCGCCTTTGACTGGATCTCGTCAAAATAAAAACGGGCATCCTGCATCTCCTCCTGAGTGTAAAGCCCAAGAGTCACTGCCTACTCAGCAAGAGTGAACTCAAACCTCCTGCCCCCCAGCAAAAAACGAACGGCTCTGTGCACCCGGGGGTCCTCATCCTCTGTCGCGGGAGTGAACATGAAAGTGGACAATAACTCCAACGTCAGCTCCCTGTAGCCCCTCCTAGAGCCCAAATCAAACATACGCCTCCAGGGCGTCTCTCCCTTGAGCCCAACGATCTCCTGGGCACGTGCTATATCTCCAATCTCTGTCAGCACGTCCCAGTCAATGGTGCGGGTCCCATTCAAGGACCGTCCTACCAGCTTCCACAGTCTAAGCCGTGACTGTGTCTCTCGGGGAAAACGAAGATGGGGATGCGGGTCCAGGAAGTTACCCTAACCCTCAGGGTCGGTCTCTGGGCGTGAACGTTTGCGTGGCGGCATGATGTGCAAAAAAAATTAAAAATCATTAGAACACTAAAAAGAGTTACGGGCCGTGAAGATCTTTCACGAGTCGTAACCCTTTGGCTACTTACCAGTTACGGCCCGTGAAAAAAGGTCACGACCCGTAAACGGAAAAGGGTTACGGCCCGTGAGTGCCAATCACGACCCGTAACCCTTTAAATCCGAAAAGGGTTACGGCTCGTGAATGGCCTTCACGGCCCGTAACCTCAAATTTTTTCAGATTTTTTTCATTTTTAAACTAAATTTTAACATATTTAAACGAGAAAATACAAAAATAAAACATGAATTTTGAATACGTACCGTAGTTAGGAGTCGGAGGTATAAAAACGAAGAAAATCCGAGAGTCATGACAGAGTGGATTGTATGTGAGTTTCGGGGGCATAAATGAACAAATGGGCCGTAAGGTCCTATATATAATTTAGGCTTACGCCCATGAAGGCCCTCACAGCTCGTTGTATAAAACAAATATGGGTCGTGAGACCCTTCACGACAGTTACGCTTTAAAATTTAAAAAATAATACCGTTGGATTACCTTAACGGCCGTTACCCACCTCACGGCCTGTTTGGGTCTCCACATACGGCCCGTAATGTCTCTTACGGGCTATTTCATAATTTTCTAAGTCTATAAATTCAACCACTTCACACAACCAATTCACACCAATTTACTCAATATCCAAACATGAGTGCTACTAGTTTTACATCAAGTTCCGCGTCGCATTCACCGGATCAAAATCCATGGACGGATGAAGAGGAAGTGACTTTAGTAACATCTTGTATCGAAAATTCAGGGACTATCGCATTAAATTCAATATTTTGAAACCGGGTTTCAACTCGTTTTCATCAAATTCTTGAACGTGAAGAATATCGCACCACTCGTGAACTTAGCAACAAGTGGTTTGACTTGAGAAGGAAGGTCACGACATTTCACCAGCTCTACAAAGACGTTTACAACAATCAAAATACGTTATGGAATGATACGGATATTATGACAACAACTCAAGAACGATATCGGGAGAATTTTGGAATTTCTTTTAACCATTTTACGGCTTGGATCTTTTATAAAGATCAAGAAGATTAAAAATTAGGTGTTTTATTATTGTGTGATAATAACGGTTTATCATTTTTAATAAAGTGTACTAATAAACATTTATGTTTTAATAAAATATTTCATTACTGTTCTACATTATACGTCTAGAATACAGTTCGTCTGTCACAAATCTTCGGAATCTAAAGCAAGCATCCTGTAAGTTAACCTCTTGCCACTCTAAAGATCTATTTTGAACCAACCTACGCAATAACATACAAATTACAACTCCCAAATCTCGACCAATATGACCAGCATTAAGAGGCCACACGGTTTCACCGGATACAACCAGTTCTTCGATTTCTTCTTGTTTGGAGTGCTGCCAATATTGTATACGTGACAGAAAATATAAAAAATACAATTCGAATTGTACGAAAATCGTTTGGGCATTACGATGAATGCACCATGAATCATCACACGTATTTGATCGGCATTCGTATGGAGAATATATATGAATTTGTAGTGAGTCCATAGAAATCTTAAAAAGATACCAATTTTCATCTTCATCAGTGATTGGTACGTAAACCTACAAAAAAATTTAATTCACGATTATAAATTGATGATTTTAATTGTATAACATAAAAACAGTATTACCGTATCAACTTCCCATAACGCGGGATATAGATAGTCACTCCCGTCACCATATTCGTTACCCTTAACGGATCCCGAGTATATTAAGTTAAACCACTCAAATAGAAGAATCGTCCAACAATCACCACCTGGCAACTCTTCTGTTCTACGTATTTCTTCGTATCTCCATATTGTGAGTCTATTGGTCCACGCCCGAAAATGCTGTAAAATAACAACTTTTTAATTGTTAGAATTATAAAATAAAATAAGATTTACAATTAAAAACTTAAAATCATACATCTGCACATAAAGACACGTTTCCTAGTAATTCACGCCAAAATTCTAACTGAATTCGGAATGACCCATGTAATACACTCTACATGTTTAGGAATCACCGTTACATATAAACTGAATAACATTTTCAGACCAGTTCCTCCCATTCTGACAATTATGGTTATCTATTGGATCGGGAGTGCTTTCCACAATATCTCATGAGTTTGAAGAGGACTCATTTTGACGTCTTCTATTACCTCTACGAGAAGACATTTTAACTAGTTTCGTTTCTCACTAACCGTATAAAACAAGTAATATATGTTCGTTTATATAACGTTTATACAGAATATTAAATCAAATCAAATAATTGCTTTACGTTTTTCAAGGAATAATACATCACGTCACATAATTATAAAATTTTAAAATGCACGCAAACCGAGGAAAATATATACCGAATCTTATTCAGAAGGAATTTTACGGCCCGTGAATGAAGTCATTGGCCGTTAATGAATCTCTTAACGGGCCGTAAGAACTTTCACGGTAACCGTCTTACGGGCCGTGACGTAGTTCACAGCACGTAACAAAAAAAAGCTGTAAAATTTAAAGTTGGCAGTTTTCACGGCCCGTAAAGGGCGTCACGGGCTGTGAAAAAGTCAAAGGGCGTTCCTATATCACCTGACAGGGCGTCCCAATAGCTTGGGCCTTACCTTATAGTAGACTGTGAAAAAATAGATGATATTAAAGTAGGATCCAATTAGTAAATGCTCAAAATGAGTATGAAAAGAATAAAACATTATATGGTTTGGTATAAAAGATTTTTTATCAACTTTAATAATTTAATATTAATGATATATTACATACTATACTATTAAAAAAGAAACACGATGAATAGTAGTTTGACGGTTCTTGGCCGTTCAATTACTCATCTACGGTAATCAAAATAGTACTCGCTACTACATGCGTATAGAAGAGCAAATAGAAAGAAGGTGCAGATGTCAGAGATGTTCTCCGGTGGTCAGAGCTGCTTCTCTCTCTTGCACCACGTTAGAAAAAACATGATGAACAGTTGTTTGTTGTTGTTTACTATTGCTTCTGCTTTGTAAGATTTAGTGTTATTTTTCTTTTGTTAGTTGATTGCGGTTGTTAATGTTAGACTTTTGATTCGTGTTGTAGTTATAATAGTTTCTTGGTATGTCTTATGTTTGGTGATGTGTATTTGTGGTTTCTTGAATATCTAATGTTCTGTTTCGTTTTTATTTGCAGTCTCTAAGCTTTAGGGTTGAATTTGTGCGTTTGGTTTTGCTACATACAGGTATACTTCATGTTCAGTTGATATATTGTTTGTTTTATTTTTTTTTATCATTTACGTTCTTTTTTTGATGTTATAATCTACAAATCTTGCATTTCTTGTCTGCTTGTTGCTTCTAAACTACATTTGCTAGCTTTCTTGCATTGTTAGAGGGGTAAGTATATGCCATTTAATTAGTAATTGTTTTTTACCAGTTGACACAAAAATAAGGTGTCTGAATGTGCCCACTTTGGACATGGCCTCATGCTCAAGTTCAGGTTTTCTTTGAGGTGGGATCTCAGATCATAATGCTACAAGCAAAAACAAGCTAGATCACATCCGCTTGTTAATGGTGGACTTTATGATGACCAAAGTTCAGGTCGGGTCGTTATGTTCTCCTGATTATTTTGTGATCCGCGGTTCATGCTGAATATTTGCACATACAAGGCCATGTTCTCACGGCTTCTTTTGGTGTTACCGTAGATGATTCTATGAATCACGAGATGGAATGTAAATACTACATTGACAACAATCATTTGCAAACACACTGGCCATATACACGGGCGAACTTGATTGGACTTAGATTAATCTTATTAACTACATTTATTGCATACTTTAACAAGAAAGGAAAAAAAATTCACGGGTGTGCTTCAACATTTAACATATAAAATTACAATAAAATTAGAATAAAATTAGAAACAAAATTACAAAAGATATTACATTTCTAGTCTAATTTCTTCCTCTCCTAAATAACAAAGAACTATTTAGAATTTTTCAAAACAAGAAGTTCTTATAGAGTTAAGGGGCATTTTGATACACTCTTAATGGAAGCTACATCTGAATCGGTAAAAAGTGATGGTGTTTGTTAGGACTGACATAACAGATCAGACATGACACGATAACACACGAACACGATAATACATGAACACGATAAGTGCGGACATGAACACGACATGATAATAAAAAAGCATTTTAACCGAGAACATTGTTTAAAGAGGTAACGGATGGATTATGGAGATGCCTCAGGTAGTGGTCAGAGACGCGGTCAGTGGTATTGTGGTAGTCGTATTTGATTGGAGCGATTGGGCAAAGGATAAAGTTTTTAAATTGAACGTGAATAATAATAACATTTATCACATACACGCACACACGCGCACACACACACACATATATATATAATTATTTTAATAAGCTAAAAATATAAACAAATTTAAACATGTGTGTTAGGTTACGGGTGTTTGATCTGTAAAGACACAATTTTTATCGTGTCTTTAATGTGTCGACACGTTAACGACACAAAACTTATTAAACTCAAACACGAAAGCTGTTAGCTTGGTATCGTGTCGTATTAATAGGTCCATGTAAGAAATTACCAGCCCTAGTATTTGTCTTAGAAAAACACAGACTCTTAATGGAACCATTCAACATTGAATGGTTAAGCTACAACATAATGTTCAATGAAATTCTTTACTACTTTACCCCTTAAAATTAAAACACATCTCTTAACCAACGACTTTCCACCCATCGGACCTCCCATCACCGACCCACTACACCTTAGTCGCTGCTTCGTCGGACTGTCGCCTCCACCTCGTCTGTCACACCCTCAAAATCCACGTGCGTGGTTTGACCACGAGATATGTAAACAAACAAGGACCCGACTCATTAATTACTCAGAACGACTCTATATGTAACATTTAAAAAATAAACTCAAAGTTTAAAACTTTAAAGCATCGCAGAAGTGTTTAGTAAATATTTCAAACCCAAAGTACCAAAATGTAAAAATACGCAAAACACGCGCCCAAACCATTTTTAAATGTATGTATAAAACCAAACGTAAAGAATGCAAGTTTGAATAACATATGCTCGACCCGTTCTATGCTCCTAGGGCACCTGACATAAACGACTTTAAAAAGCATACTAAAGTGTCAACATAATGGTTAATGAGTTTAAGAGTTTGCATTTATCTTAAATAGTAATAGTTGTAAAACATAGGCAAGTGCGTTAAAATAAGTAGTTAATCTAATTTCAAAAGTAATACAATAGTGATTTTGCAATCGAAGGTAAATGTGTTTGTTATTTGTCTTCCGCCATGACATACCAAATCGTGACAATGTTAATTGTTTAGTACAATATTGCACCCGCTTGACCTCCAGTTGTACAGGTGGGGATTGTCAGATCTAGTAGTATTACCCGAAATTTCCTGCTACTTTCCTTAATTAATGATCTGAAAGTATAAGGACTTTCAATGGTATATTAAACTATGTTACACTATACACAACTTATAAAAGTAAAGCATTTGTAAAAGTATGCTTTCTTCTTCAAAAAGAGAGTGTATAAAAGTGGGGCAATGAACTCACCTGGTGCACAAACGAACAAGATAAGCAAAGTTAAAGATGAGTGGAAAGGCAACCCGTTAAAGATTACCTAAAACACGTGGGTACATAAGTATGTGTAACCAGAATAGTTTAACAAACCCTAAGTTCTCAATCAACACATTGACCCAAGTGGTTTAGAAAACATTGACACATTAGACCCAGTTGACCCATTTGACCCGTTGGTGACATATAAGTGCACTTCAATACTCAATACATTAACAATATTTAATAAAATAAATAGGAGATTAAAAATGAGAGTATTTATCCCGCATCCATTCTTCATACGATTGTTGGAACAAAAATATTGGATGCAACAAATTGAAATTTTTGTGTAACACCCGCCTCCCAGGGCTCACCGTGGGGAGTGTTACGTATTGGATATACATAACACATAGGAATTATAGAGTACACAACGGAAGTCTAACTTTAATTATACATCAAAAGCGTATAATACATCTGTTATAATAGATTATACCATTACATCAGTTTAACTATACTAGAGATCCAAAACTTCAACAACATTCTAGAACTTTATTTTCTCATAAACTAGCTCGTAATCTTCAATCCCTGCAATCACTTGGCACCTAGGATGTGTGTCCATAAAATAGAAAACATTTGAGACTCAGCATAAAGCTTGTGAATTCATAAACATAGCATTCTTCAAAATTCAAAACATGTTATTATTCACTATTGCATCAAGCAGATACAGCCATGGCAAGCAGATACAACCATGGCAAACAGATAGGAACAGAGTAACCACAGTATAAATTCACATAACCAGGCTATGTATACAAACTCCACTGGCTAAAGCAGAATCATACAAGCAGCCCTCAAGCATCCTATCAAGCATTGCCACATATCGCAGATGCTATTGATATTCAATTCTACAATTATTACTAGTTATCAGAACATCACATCCCGTTTTAGAAAACAGTTTAGAGGAACTCACCTCAATCAATCAAGTCAGTGATATCGTCTGCTCAGGTTCACTGCTATCAGGTATTATCCTATAGGCCAAATAACATTATTTAGGCTATATTCTAGCTAGTAATAATTTCAGGGATGATTCGTTATTTTTTTTTCTATTTGTTGGTTTTATTTGGACACTTTTGTTTTATCCTATGCCAATCCTTTAGTACAACCCTTACTAGTTAGCATAACTTAGGCGTTTTCATCATACCCGAGCCAACCCTCGGGGTTACCCAATACCTTCCCTAATGATAACCTTAAAGTCTAATAATAATAATAATAACAATAATAATAACTACAACACTAAAAATAATAAATAATTATAATACTAACTATAATAATAAAAATAACAACTATAACAATAATAATAACTATAAAGATGATAATTATAATAATATTAATAATCACAATATTAATACTAATACCTACAATGATAATAATAATAATAACGACTATAATAGTAATTAAACATAACCTTGAACAAGGACGTACTTGAAAACTATCTACGGCAATTTGATGTAGAGTCTCCCCTACTCGTGCTCCTAATCTAGCACTAAAAACGACTACTAACAACACCCAACGGGGTATTGAGAACTTGGGATTCTCTTTATATTCGAGCGTTTCTAAAGAAACTTATATTCTAAATTCAAACTTAAGGTTACTATTTATAGTATATTAGACTACTCTATTTCTTAAAAGCAGCGATGTGGGATGAAGTTCAAATAAACTGTCGATGTGGGATGCAGTAGAATGAATTACAATTCTTGCAAGGGTGAATTGAGTAATATTATATTATTATATTATTATATTATTATAATTAATTTAGCTGCTTAACTCGTTTTTCTCTTATAACTTTTAATGCACAACGTTTCATAAAATATCAAATATGTTGCTGTGACGAGCTTATTTTTCTCTACGAGTCTACCTAAGTTTCGTAAAAAATAGAGCAGGTTCGAATATAATATATTATTATTATATTCAAACGGTCTCTTATATTATAAAAAATTCATATATAAACTTTAAACTTTAAATAGACAATTTTAAGTATTGGATATACAGAACACATAGGAATTATAGAGTATACAATGGAAGTCTAACTTTAATTATACATCAAAAGCGTATAATACATCTGTTATAATAGATAATACCATTACATCAGTTTAACTATACTAGAGATCTAAATCTTCAACAATATTGTAAAACTTTATTTTCTCATAAACTAGCTCGTACTCTTCAATCCGTGCAATCACTTGGTACCTACGATGTGTGTCCATAAAATAGAAAACATTTGGGACTCAGCATAAAGCTTGTGAGTTCATAAACATAGCATTATTCAAAATTCAAAACATGTTATTATTCACTATTGCATCAAGCAGTTATAGCCATGGCAAACAGATAGGAACAGAGTAACCACAGTATAAATTCACATAACCAGGCTATGTATACAAACTCCACTGGCTAAAGCAGAATCATACAAGCAGCCCTCAAGCATCCTATCAAGCATTGCCATATATCACAGAAGCTATTGATAGTCAATTCTACAATTATTATAAGTTATCAGAACATCACATCCCGTTTTAGAAAACAGTTCAGAGGAAGTCACCTCAATCAATCAAGTCAGTGATATCGTCTGCTCAGGTTCACTGCTATCAGGTATTATCCTATAGGCAAAATAACATTATTTAAGTTATATTCTAGCTAGTAACAATTTTAGGGATGATTCGTTATCTTTTTTTCTATTTGTTGGTTTTATTTGGACACTTTTGTTTTATCCTATGCCAATCCTTTGGTACAACCCTTACTAGTTAGCATAACTTAGACGTTTTCATCATACCCGAGCCAACCCTAGGAGTTACCCAATACCTTCCCTAATGATAACCTTAAAGTCTAATAATAATGATAATAACAATAATAATAACTACAACACTAAAAATAACAAATAATAATAAAAATAACAACTATAATAATAATAATAACTATAAAGATGATAATTATAATAATATTAATAATAACTATATTAATACTAATACCTATAATGATAATAATAATAATGCCTATAATAGTAATTAAACATAACATTAAACAAGGGCGTACCTGAAAACTATCTACGGCAATTTGATGTAGAGTCTCCCCTACTCGCGCTCCTAATTTAGCACCAAAAACGACTACTAACAACACGCAACGGGGTATTGAGAACTCGGGATTCTCTTTATATTAGAGTGTTCCTAAAGATACTTATATTCTAAATTTAAACTTAAGATTACTATTTATAGAGTATATTAGATTACTCTATATCTTAAAAACAAAAATGTGGGATGAAGTTCAAATAAACTGTCGATGTAGGATGCAGTAGAATGAATTGCAATTCTTGCAATTATGAATCGAGTAATATTATACTATTATATTATTATATTATTATAATTAATTTAGCTGTTTAACTCGTTTTTCTCTTATAACTTTTAATGCATAGCGTTTCATAAAATATCAAATATGTTACTATAACGAGCTTATTTTTCTCTACGAGTCAACCTAAGTTTCGTAAAAAACGGACCAGGTTTGAATATAATATATTATTATTATATTCAAACGGTCTCTTATAACATAAAAATTTCATCTAAAAACTTTAAACTTTAAATAGACAATTTACTCATTACCTACTCGTTTGACAATATATGAAATGCGAAGTTCATATGACTCAAACGCTCGGGATGTTACATTTTGGTACATCAAGTCATGATCAGATAGATATAAATCTTAATAGAAATATTATATTATATAGATATAAATTAATTTTGATCCCGTAATTAAATAATCAAAGAAAGATAGTGAATTCTTATATTGTGACTTAGAATAAATGGTTCTCTGTGAAGAAGTGAAATAACAATTTAATCCTATAAGACCTATAGAATAAGATGATTGAATTGAAAATATCGACAAATTCTTGTGGAGTCCAAAGAAATGAAAATAAATAAAAAAGGGTCAACTTGTTCCAAATTCATCTCTATTGAATTTGAACATCAACATCAGAATAGCGGATATAGTTATAATTTAATGGGTCATGTCCACTTATTTTTTCTTTATTAATTTCTGGTCTTTATAATGGATTTTATTACCCTAATTGAAAATAGGAATATTTAGTGATTCAACAGATGACTTATCATCTATCTATTATAATAAAAGAAGGTTTTAGGTGAACACTTTTGTCTCTTATTAAATTATTACATTAACTACTAATCATAATATTTATTTTTTATATTAAAAATAGTTTTTAAATAAGTTAAAAAGATCTTTTAATAATTTAAAAATTATTTTAGAACATCAAACTTTCTTAAAACTATGAAGTATTAAAAAACTTGTTTTTTGAAAAAATAAAATTTTTATGAACTAAAATAATTAAAATTCGGAGTTATAATAGGAAATTTTTTAAAAATGACATCTTTTAAAACGGTTTGACTTAGAACAATATATATATATTTTAAGAAACCAAAAGCTAAAAAATGTACTTATAGTCTTTACTCATATATAATTTTAATTATATCTTATCTCAAAATATTATTTTATAATTAATAAATTATTATTACTAACTATTTAATATTTTATTTATCGACTCGTATGATACACGGGGTACTAACCTATTATACCATAACTTATTAGATGATTATTCAGTTGGTTACTTTTTTATTCCTATTAAGAATATTGTGTCACACCCCATTGACCGGTTCCGGTCATGACCGACTGATATCATCACAATGCAGCGGAATTAAAACATATAAATTTAATTATTACATCATCAAAATAAATGGTCTTAATGGCATTACATCAACCATAATATTCTTATGTTGAAATTGTCTAAATATCCAGATAAAACATGTTAATTTAATTGTTCATAGATAATAAGGTGGATAGGGTGGTGACTAAGTCTCTAAAGGTCCATCTAAGGCAGAACCTATGCTTTTGACACCTCTCATTAATCTTCTCCTGAAATACACACCCAAAATACGTCAACTAAAGTTAGTGAGCTTATGAGCTTAAGACACATTACCTTTCATGTCATATATAATATTCAATAAATTTGTTATTGACTATAACAATAATATAATATCCATGGTGCACTATAGAATGTATCACGATCAAACCTGACTCGGACTTTCCCGCCTGAGTGCTAAAATATCACCTAACCGTTTACTACTATATTGTTAGGTTTAAATATGCCCTTATACGCAGGTTAAATGACACTAATTTGTTCTATAATGATTATTGAATCTTAATGGGGGGTTCCCTGCGTAAAGGGCCTATTGTGTGCGGATGATTATTCAAATAGTACTATCCACAAATCACGCTGCTACTAATGGAGTTAATGATTGTGCTCCATTCAGGTACAAGATCAAGTAGTATTGCACCACAACATATAACCAAAGAGTATGTATTTCCCTCCAAAAATTTTTAAGTAAAAATGGGGTTAAGTAAAAATGGGGTTCATGAGACTCACATGTGGGTTGATCACGTGGTTAACCTCGAAAGTTTGGATGCTGCCGACCGGGAAGGTTCCTATGTTTATTTCAAAATGAATTAGTACTTTATTAAGTGATCAATTAAGCCCAACCCCTAATGTATTGCATTTGTCTTACTTTGCTTGATTATTTCCATTACACATACGTAATTTTGTTTTAGGTTGTTGAGTTTTGTGTTCATATCTCAGGTTTTGCTTAAGTCTAGTCTAATATTTTATAATTTCAGATTATTATTGTTCTTATAAGTGTGATATGGTCCCAAACAATAAGGTTTCAACAGTTCACAAGTTTGGTAATTCAACTTTGCTAGATTGACATTTTTGACCCTAAAGTTTGGAATTTTGCACTATAATTACTTATGGTGACTTTTATGGTTTTAAGTGAATTAATCTAATTTAATAAGTTAGTTCTTATGTCGTTTGATCTTTCTTAATGATTTCATGAGCTTGTTTTCAGTTTAGGCGTTTTATAGGAACATATATTTAGAGGTTGCTTATTTGAGATCGTTGAGTGGTCCAAGTGATGATTATATTTTAGTTCAAACTTATTTTGGGTATTAATTAGATTTTGGAGTGTTAAAGTTATGGCTATAGGATTGGTGAGTTATTTGTTGTATTTTTAAACGTATATTGTATCGTGAATCTGGTGAGTTTGTAACGTATATTTAAATCCATTGCTTTTGTTAAATTTTTATTTATGCTTTAAGTTGTAAGTCATAATTATAATTTAAAAACATAAATTTAATAATAGTAAGGATTATATATTGATTTTATGATAATTCTAATTATTAAGCCGATAGTTGTATTATATAAGTGATATATTTTGTAAAATCCTCTAGAATACTCTATAATTATAAATATTTAGTTTTTAACTTATTTTTTAAACTAATAAACCATTATTTACTAGAAATTTTGGATCTTAAGTTGTTTTGTTGGTTTGGAGTTTAAATGTTAATGGTTCGGGTTTTAACGGGTTTTCAGGTTTGGGTTATAATTGGTCAACTTTTTATCATATATGACATTAATATACTTATTTTTACTTATATGTTCTGGATTTTTACTAATATTGCTCTTAAGATTGCTTTTAGCAATTTTCTCTATTTTCAAGTGAATATCGTTTGTATTTTTGTTTACCAATAAAATAATTCTATAATTTGTGAAATTTAATTCCTAGGATTTTATTAATTTTATAAATCTACTTGAATTTTTATATAATCAAAATTTTATAGCTTCACCATTTTTGTTACCTAGTTCGGTAGTCTCGTTAAGTGTTCGTTAAGCCCCGGTTTTTCTACATTAAACCCTCTAGTTTGTTTTTCCCATTGCCAATCAATCTTATAAGATATATAATATGTAAGTAACCCCACATTTCAGTAGTTTAGGTCCCCAACTTGATTTTTAGAATTTTACAAAAATTATAAAATTTTCACACTTTACTTTATTCATAAAATTCAAATAGTTAGTATATAAATTATGAACTTTTATTTATAGGTTTAGATAAGTTTAAGTTCAAGAAATAGTTAAATCATACTTTATACACTTAGATTATATACTTCCATATTTTGTGAAAAACGAGTTTTTTTGGTGGACTACTTTTATCAAAACCGGTTTTGTGATCAAGGAGAGTTGTAAGAAAGCTTTTGTATCATTTGGTTACTATAAAATCAAGTGTTTTAAGGGTTTATTAGAAGTTGAGGTGCCATGGGGTTTGTCGTGTCACTATCTTGACGATATGCGATGTTTCATAAGCTTTCAGGTTTTAACAAGTTACCTTGAGGAAATGGTTGATCGTGTGGAGTTTAAGAGCTGAAGTGAGGGCTTGAGATGACAAGAGAATGCTGTCCAAAATAAGGGATTAGACCAAAATGAAGGTTTAGGGTTTAGGGTTTAGGGTTTAGAGTTTAGGGTTTAGGGTTTAGGGCTTGAGATGACAAGAGAATGTTGTCCAAAATGAGATGTTAATAATCATATTCCCAAATATGATTCATACAAATCAAGCAATTGAACTACATGATGATCAAATACAATAATTCATCAGAAAACCATAACTTTGAACACAAGTCGTCATAATTGTACAATTTCCATCATGAACTTAAGTTTTCCTAAACAATTAACATTGCATCCAAATGATGAACCAACATCTTTTATCACCTTAAAAACTACCAACAAGCAACCTAGAATGCTTTTACCATCATATACATGCTCAATTCACAAAATCAAAATAATCATATTAATAAAGTTTCCCTTTCAGGGAAGTAACATCCATCAACCAATCTTTCATCAAATTCAATTATGGATTCATCAAGTTTATATCTAAACGAATTCATAGGAACAATCTAAGCACATTAAACATGCACAATTCATCGAGTTCTAAATTCTCATGAACTAAAGTTTCCTCTTATAGTAATGTATGAACGAGGCGTTAGTTCTAAGAAATTCATGTATAATCCATGTAAACTAAAATCAATACAATACAACCAACATCATAGCATCATCAAACAACCATCAATTTTGAATTTTCAATGTAAATTGGACTAGGGTTTGTTCTAGAATAAAAAACCATGAAAACTAATCAAAATCTTACCTCTAATTGTGTGATCAAGATTGGCACTTGCTAACACGTTAGAATTATTGAAACCAAGCAAAATCGATGTTTCTTGTGTGCTTGAAGATCAAACTCGCAAAGGGATGGGATTGGGCGTGTTCGGCCACGACAATGGGGTTTTGGTGGGGAGGGGGTAGGGCTAGGGTTTTGTTTAATATTAAGTTCAGTAACAATTACAAAGTCCACCCTCCTTGATTATATATTATAAAACCTAATCTCTTTAACATTTTTTAATTAATTTTAACCATAAAACACATGTATTATTGTTAATTAACAATAATTGTATAATCCAATTTGTAATCCACACAAGAAGTCATATATTACACGTTGTCACGTTATAAAGTGAAAACTGTAAATAATAATTAAAATTCACAATTTACATAATGTTAGGACCGAGTACGAACTGGTACTAACCGAATCTACGTGAAACCAGATCAAATATTGCAGAATCCTATTTGATTGGCGATCCAATCAGGGAGAACGTTAATCTGATCAAAACTAAGGATTAGAAAATGTTAAGAATTGATTAGCAATGATCAAGAACACTCTATGAAGTTGGAAGGGACGACTTGGACGTTCTGGGACGGCTAGGGTTATGAATTCTCGAAGTGTTAGTTTTTCCACAAATTAAGTGGTATTTATAGGTTACAGTCTTCATTCGTACGACTGAGCCATGAGTATGGCTCAGTCGTGCGACTGAATCATACGATCCACTCACACGGACGATTGACCCACACGATTGATTCTTTCGTACGACTGAGCCAGTCTTATGACTCAATCGTGCGTTTGGCTCAATCACATGGTTTATTCGTGTGACTGGCCCATTAGCATGGTCCAGTCGTGCGACTGGATCATAAGCCTTAGTTAAACACATTCCTGAACCTTTAATGATACAGAACTATGTCTAACAACTCTAAACCCATATAACATGTTCATATAAGCATGTAATAAACAATAATATAAATAGATATGACATTCAATAACCAATAATCATTCAATAAAGAGTTTTCATTACATATATCAAAATATTACATCAGTGTAATCAAAATGAAAGTCATTAAACATTTAAGTACACTAAAACTAGAACTACGAACATGTGTACCAACAAACTCCCCCTTGGTTTTTACTTATTCTTTGACTTCCTTGGCAAACTCTTCATATCTCTTGAATCTTTCTTCCTTTGAAACCCCAGCATGAATATCAAATGCAAAGCATAAACGTATAACTTATTGAAACTGAAGTGCTTGCACGATATCCTGCGTATGAAAAAACAGTGGTCACTTGTACAAAGTATATACATCAGCTGCTGACAAGTTTGTGAGCCACACTGGATCGAACACCCTTATTGTCTCCAAAGTCCCCTGTCTATCCAACACAATGACGGCTTCTCTAGTACGCCAATCATAGTACCACCATTTAAAATAGGGTGTAAAGTCTTGTGGCATCTCCCTCATAGGTATACGAGACATCGTGCGCGGAGGTTGCCATTTCAAGACAACTGTCAGCCTGCCAGTAATGGGATTAACTTCAGACCTTTTGATAAACCTCGTCGGTTGTTGAGGTCTGAAGTTAACCCACCTGGTGCGGTATTCTCTTTTCAACGTAGCCTCAAACCAGCCTGACATCTTCTTTGGGTCGGCATATAGCAGCTTTAGGCGTGCCAGCTGGTTGAGCTCAAAATCGAGAAGAGTCTTTAGATCATGTGGAAATCTAAAGTACCTTATTCCCCTCTCCCTCTTCACTATGTAAACACTCAGATCCTCAAAGTATGCCCACGCTATGATCTTCCCTGACACCTTAAGATGCTTCTTCACTTTGTAGAACTTGGTGTAGGTACTTGGCTTTGGTGCAGCGCGCTGGGCTCGGATCTCTGCAAAACAAGCCGCCCATTTAGCCTTTCTTATGTCTACATCGGCGTTCGAGGCTTGGGCTTGGCTTGTTGATGTCTCTGCCTCCTTTTCCATTTGATTCAACTTCTCTAATGTATCACTGCCGAGAGTACTTCCCAAGTTAGGAACCACATTTCCCTCTCGGTCAGTGTACTCTGGATAATACTGGGTTGTGACGTCCTCGATCTCTATTTCATCTACGTCATTAAGCTCATCATCACTAGCCATATTAACAGTTGGAGCGTCTTTGACAATCTCATCCGGGTTTAGCCGGAACATCTCAGCAAGTTGCTTATCAGTAAGGTCATGAATTATTTCTCCTTCTTCGGGAGTATAACTCACAGACCTCCTGACAATCCCTTACAAATCAAGTATCATTGTTAATTGAGACTTGATTTGCTGTAGGGGAGCAACATCATATTCATCTTGCTGCGATGTTTGATCTGCTTGAATTAAACATGTAAACACATCAATAGTTAGTAAGTGATCAAGACACTCAAACATTTGATAATGAAATATAAACATTAATTTACATAACATTAATACATGATTTCAAGTACAAAATTTTATAAACATAGACATCTAGGCTTTACTTTTGTCTTGAATCATGTCAGGGTCTTCTGCAGTCGGGGAAGAGGGTGGGACAGAAGATGATGCTCCTTGGTCTTGTTTTCTCTTCATTCTTTGCACTTGACCCGGAGCTGAGGCAGATGCAGCTGCATCACCTTCTTCTTTATCATCATCTTCTTGCCTTCCTCTTGCTTCTCCCTCACCACTGACTTCATCATCATCATCACTCTCATCATCTTCACTATCATCCTCATCATCATCTCCTTCACCGATCTTAAGAGGCTCATCCATAGATCCTTTGAGTTTGAGCATCATCGTCTTATTAGCAGCCTCCAACTCCTCCAACTTCTTAGCTGATTACTCCTTATGCTCCTGACGTTAGGCAATCTGCTAGGCTTGCTATGAGATCTGCTGGGCTTGGGTAGTATTGAGCTCCTTAAGCCGACGTATCTGCGTAGTCTTCTCCTCATCAGCAGCCAACAGCTTCAGCACCATACGATTCAGTGTTGACAGCTGTTCCTCCACTCTAATAGGAGGAAGAGATAATCCAGTAGGGAATATGAGGTGTGAGGATGGTCTGCTTGGTGGTGGTAGTGGTGGCTGTGGTGAATATGGGTAGTGGTGAATGAATAGGTGGAGAAGTATGGGGTGTAGTAGTGGAAGGTGGAGGTGTGGTAGTAGTAGTGAGTGGTGTGGTAGTAGTGGTGGGTAATGTGGTGGTAGAGGTGGTGGCTGTAGTGGTAGAGGTGGTGGTAATCAACATGAACCTCGGCCTCTTCCCCTTCTTGCCATAGGGCTGAGCCATCCTCTTCTTCCGTGTCCCCTTTGACACGGAGGCTCCCCCTTGGCTGCTGGGTTGGTCTGGGGAGTAAGATGGATCAGAAGTAGCCTCCCCAGACTCACCGTGGCGTCCACCAACCGCCCTCACGCCTCTCTCAGTGGCTACGATCCGGCTTCCCACTGTTCATACCAAAGGCTCTTCGTCTGACTCCTCCTCCTCATCAGGCTGAAACTCCTGATAGAATCCAGCAGTCTCTATACCTCCTTGGGTAGATGTTGGAGATGTAACATCAGCAGCAATGGCCCGAGTTTGAGAGGGGCCGGTATCTCCACCATCACAACTGTCATCATCATCTTAGTCGTCAACCGGGAGCACAATCTGCTCGGTATCCGAATCGCTGTCATCGTGGCTCCACTTTCGCCTAGCTGACGCCACATAATCCTCCCGAGCCAGATGCCCAAATAGTCACCTTACCGGGGGCTTCACCTGCTTGCGCCGGTACACCTTCATCCGTCCGATGGTGGTATCATCCATCACCTCTTGGACCAGGGCGTCCTCCTTCTCCTTGGGCAGCGAAGGGAGCTTCTAATCGATAATCATCTGCATAAAGCGTGGGTACATGCAGAAGCTCTCTTTGCCCTTCGGCTCAATGTTCTCCACCAGTAGGTGAAGATCATCCTCGAGAAGCTGAATGGGTGATTCAGCACCAACGCCACGTAGGCGTTCTGCATCTGATCTGATAACTCGTCGAAATGTCCCTTTCGTGAGGCGATGCATCTTAACAGTACGTGGGCTAAGTACTTGAATTGGGGGCACATGTTGCTCTTGTTGAGCACACCTGCGTTGATGTCCCTCGAGTACTTAGCCCTCAGGAAACATACTCGAACAGTAAGGGGATGCAGTCGTGTGGGGGCAATCAACATCATCTTCGAACTCTAAAACAGTCCTGAGATCCTCCTCTGTGATCTCTATAGCCTCCCCAAAGATGGAGCTTCTGATATGATGGGGCTCGGAGGACCTGTCAACTACAGTGCTTTCCCAGAAAGCCTGATGAGCTGATCTATACGGTGTGCACGGTGTCGAGATCGCACGGAAGATCCTCGATCTCCGTAGAAAGGTAATGATACGGCGAACTCAGCTGCGTTGCGAGATGATAGATCAAGATGAGCACAAATGTTGTGCTTTGTGCTCATCGTCCACCGACTTGTCATCTGTGACACAAAGTAAATAAACGTTAGTGAGTGTCAAAGAGTAACAGTTTGATTCAATGAACTTGAAAACTTTTGTTCAGTCGTGCGAATGAACTGTGTGACTGAGATCTAGTCGTGCGACTAAACTGCACGACTGAGATCTAGTCGTGCGCATGAGCTCATACGTACGACTGAGTCATGCGACTGGGCTTAGACGTATGTTCTCTCATGCGTTTACTTTAGTCATGCGACTGAACTCATACGCATGGTTCAGTCGTGCGATTGAGCGATTCGTCCATCTCAGTCGTGCGATTGAGCTATTCGCATAGCTCAGTCATGCGATTGAAGTTCATCAGGGTGTCCATTCGTATGACAGACTGTTTGTCCATTCAAATTCAAATTTTGAGCAAAACATGATGTTAGACGTTGTGGCTTGGCTCATTAGGTTCGCACATGTCCGACTAAACTCCTAATTACTTTTATTTCATCAAAATACTTAGTTTTAATGGTTTATTTGTCAAACTAAGTCTCGGTTCTATTTAGATCTTAAGTTCGATCATTTGGACGTGTATTACTGATCTTTGAGGTTGAACATCATCGTGCATTACCTGTAGAGTCAGTACAAATCGTCAGAATAAGTCGCACAAAGGTCTATAGTGATCAAACGAAATTTGGCAGAGTGAGTTTAGGTCGTGCGTTTGAGAGGGCGATTGGAGTGAATGAACAACTGCGATAGACTCCCCCTCTATTTATACTAGGGTTTCCTCCAGTCGTGCGATTGAACCTAGTCGCATGATTGATTCGTGCGGCTGAGGTTCAGTCGTGCGACTTACCCATTCGGCCACCTCCAATCGTGCCATTGAGGGTCATTCGTGCGACTGTCACAGTCGGTCACCTCCAATCGTGCGATTGAGGGTCATTCGTGCGACTGTCACAGTCGATCACCTCCAATCGTGCGATTGGGTTCATACTTATGGTCCAATCATACGACTGGTCCATACTCATGGTCCAGTCGTGCGAATGGCTCATACTTATGAATTTTGACTTTATGACCATTTGACACTTAGCCCCTTTTTAACAGTTGATAAAACATTTTGAGCATTCGATCATCTCAGACATGACCATTTTAACTTAAAGAACCTTTGATCACATCAGACGTGATCCATTTATCCACCCGATCACCTCAGACGTGATCCATTTATCCTCTCGATCACCTCAGACGCGATCCTTTTACTTTTTCAGAAACAAGTGATTCAAGATTTACGTTAAGTTCATTTTGTGACATTCACAGAGATGAATCTCGTAGCACAGTCTGACACTGACACACTATACATAAAACTTGAAAAACTAGAAAACTAAACTAAGTAACAAAACTAAACATGTTTTTATGATTTTTTAGGGTAGGGTTTAAAAACACTTTAACAATCGTTTTAAAATGATTCTCTACCTGAGCAGAACAGTCTATTAGCATTAACGTCATTTCTAAGACAGATTCATATGGAATCAGACAGGCATAAACGTAGTTTCTTGGAACTTTTATTGATATATTGAAAAAGAAACTACATATTACAGATCACAGTTTCTCATTCATCTAAGACTTCTAAGTGCCAACTGGAAATCATGCTTGGTCTGTTATGTAACACACATTGATTTTGCACATCAGGTGATGCAGTCACGATGATTATCGGTATACTTGTCCATTTAACTCCATACATAGATTTTTGACACACATCAGTGATAATTAAGTGGATTTGACCAACAAGTGTTTGTGCGTCCCACTAGTATATGGTAATCAATCTTCCTCAGGAGATTTTTGAGCGGTCTGGTGGTTTAAGAAGTTTTGGTTCTAAGAGCTTTCAAAGAGATGCAAAGCCTCAGGTCAGTGCCATCACACAGCAGAGAGGCGCAAACAACAGTGAATTCTCAGAACGGATAGGTTATGCTAAGCCTCAGGTCAGTGCCATCGCACAGTAGAGAGGTGCAAGACCTATCCTCTTCTTAGAGCAATGTACTATAATATACATTTCAGCAGTGACTTTTGTCATCTTTTGCTCTGTTTTTCAGGTCTTTGCACACATTTGTGGCATTCAATTGCTCCTCACCCCTTATTGGAAATTGATTAATTGTGCAAACTAGGGATACCATGGGAACCCACAACTTGTTGATTGAATTAGGTTTAAATGAATCACCAATGATGTCCACTAGTCTTTGTGTTGAACCTACTGACACATCGTATAATGGACTAACACCTCCCTAGATCTATTTTCTTCGTGTAATTACAGTACCAGACAAGCATACTATCATTTTTCCACTATGTTAGACTTAGAGTTGTCAGACTTACGATTTTCTGTGATTTAAATTAAACATTGGAAAACTGAAAAATCTTTTTGGTGTTCCAAGTAACACGACGCCTGTGTACCATCACTTTCCATAGTGTTGAATCACTATCTTAAATTTGTTGTTTTTTCCTTTTTGGCTTATCTGCTCTCCCCCCTTTTTTATTTTTTTTATTTTTTAAGTAAATAAATACTGAAACTAAACTAATCTCCCCCTAAAATTCTTAAACCGAAAATATTTTTGTGTTTTGGATTTTTAAGACAGGAAATTAAAATAAGATAAATAAAAGAAAATAAAAAGAAAAAAGATACTAAACAAGTGTCGGACTAAGCATTTGCATCTTCTGGAATCACGTCACTTTTCTTTTTCACGCCGTTGACCTCTAACATATACAAAAATCTGGGTTTATCAAAAGGTTTAGTGTAGAGGTCGGCGCATTGAAAATCCGTGTTTATTTTAATCACATCAATTAATTGTTTTTCATAGCAATCACATATGAAATGATACTTTATGCTGATGTGTTTAGTCTTAGGGTGTTGAACAGGATTTTTAGTTACAGCTATGGCAGTAGAGTTATCAACAAAGATAGGGTATTAGAAAATTGCAAACTGTAGTCCCGCATTTGCTGTTGAATCCAAATGATCTGAGAGAAGCAACTTACAGCAGCAACATATTCAGCTTCACATGTTGACAAGGCAACAGATGTCTGCTTCTTGCATTGCCGGGTGACTAATCGCCTTCCAAAGAACTGACACCCGCTGATGTAGACTTGTAATTCACTTTGCATCCACCATAGTCTGAGTCACTATACGCTATTAGCTCAAAGTCATCATCATGAGGATACCACAACCCCAATGTTGGAGTACCCTTCAGATAATGAAAAATCCTCTTCACCCCATTCAGATGGTTTACTTTTGGTTTGGCTTGATATCTGGAGCATAGACATGTGGCATACATGATATCTGGACGCGAGACAGTGAGATACATGAGAGATCAGATCATCCTACGATACATAGTGGCATCCACCAAATCTCCATTATCATCTGGTGCCACATCATGGTTTATGGCAAGTGGGGGTACCGGCAGCAGTGACATTTTCCATATCAAATTGACTTAGAATGTCTCCAACATACTTAGTCTGATACAGAAAATACCGATAGGTGTCTGATCCACCTGTAAACCTAGGAAGAACTTCATCTCTTCCATTGCACTCATTTCAAATTCTGCCTTCATCACAGATTTGAATTCTAAACATAATTCTTCGTTTCAGGAACCAAAGATTATGTCATCCACATAAATCCGCACCATTAGTAAATCTCCATCTTTCTCTTTGATAAACAATGTGCAGTCAATCACACCCCTGTGAAAACCATGTTTTAACAGGTGGGTGGAGAGCTTCTCATACCAAGCTAGAGGAGCTTAGTGTAGGCCGTACAGAGCCTTGTCCTGCTTGAAGACTCTGTCCTGATGGTAAGGATCCTCAAATCCTTCGGGTTGACTGACGTAGACTTCTTCACGGATTTCCCCATGAAGGAATGCACTTTTAACATCCAGCTGATAAACCTTGATCTTCATGTAGGATGCATAGGCCAGAAAAATGAGAATAGCTTCCATCCTTGCCACTGGTGCAAACACTTCATTGTAGTCGAATCCCTCGACTTGTCTAAAGCCTTAAACGACAAATCTTGCCTTGTTTCTGATTACAACACCTTGGTCGTCCTTCTTGCAGCGTAGCACCCATTTGGTGCCTATTACTTTCACTCCTTTGGGCCTGTCAACGAGTGTCCACACTCCAAGCTTCTTGAACTATAGCAGCTCTTCCTGCATAGCGTTGACCCAGGCCTCATCCTTCAGGGCATCACTTACGTGTTTGGGCTCGACTTGAGAAGCAAAACATTTGAAAGCCCCATCATTCACGTAGCCCTTTTCAATAATCGTAGCATAATTAGCAGAGTATAGCTGATTTCTCGTCTGCACACCAGAGTGAAGCTCCCCAATGATAGTCTCTGGGGGATGATTCACACTGATCCTAGTCACAGGTGTCGTAGGAATGACAACTTCAGTATCCAGATTTGTGATGACAGGTTCAGTATTCGGATTCCCTGATGCATTCTCAGCATCTGTTGAGCTTCCATATTGATTAACGTTATGCTCATTGCTTATCTCAACTGCTTCTTCATCTTCTGATGAATCATCGCTCTCGTCCTAAGCAGTTGCTGAAGATCCCGAAGCACCACTGGCTGGTGCTATATTGCTGATATCCAGATTCGATGTATTCAAGACATCGAACATCATCTGAGCAACAATCTCGTCATCGGAACATGTCGGAGGAAGGTTGAATGATTTGAAAAAGCCATCGTAATCGAAGAATGACGACGAACCTTTTCCAGCAGGGGGTGGTGTATCTTTGCACATCTACGTTGCACCACACTTCTACCTGACCTGTCGAATTGTTATAAACCTGTTTGTCTGGTATGCTGTATCTTAGAAAGATCCCCTGATCTGCTTTCTCGCTGAACTTGCCCTCCGGAGTTTTCTTCAGTAACATACATGGAGCTCCGAATGGTTCCAAATTCTCCAGATTCGGTTTGTGCTTCTGAAGTAACTCATAGCAAGTCTTTCCATGCCGCTTGACTACCAACACACGATTAAGCGTGTAGCACGCATTGGCAACTGCTTCATTCCAGAACTGTAGTGGCAGCTTTGAATGTGCCAACATAGTCCTTGCAGTCTCGATCAAGCTCCTATTCTTGCGTTCAGCAACCCCATTCATTTGTGGCGTGTATGCAGAGGAGAACTGATGAACAATTCCCTTTTCTTTTGCAGAAAGCATCCATCCACTGATTCTTGAATTCAGTTCCATTGTCTGAACGAATCTTCCTCACCTTCAGATTGTAAAGGGATTCCAGTGTTATGACGAGCACTTTGAATGACTCAAATGTTTCTGCCTTAGCTTTCAGAAACATCACCCAGGAGAATCGTGAGTAGTCATCTGTGACTACAAATCAATACCAGTCTCCAGCGATACTCTTCGTGCTGACAGGACGGAACAGATCCATATGCAGAAGCTCCAGGGGCATCTCAATAGAGTTAACGTGCTTAGACTTGTGAGACTTCCTGGTCTGATTTCCCTTCTTGCACGAGACACAAAAATCTGGAAGTTTGAAGTTCTTGGCAGTAACTCCCTCAACTAAGTTGTTTTGAATCAGATGATTCATCTTCCTAGGATTTATGTGTCCCATTCTCCTGTGCCATGAGATGGACTCCTTCTCTATTGCTTTTGACAAAAAGCACTGAGCAGTGGACTCAGTAGTAGAAGCATTTGACATGTCCAAGACGTACAAATCGTTGTACCTTGACACTGACATTAATACCTACTCCTCCGGAATATCCATCTCCTTCTTCAGAATGTAACACTTCCTATTGTCAAACATAACCTTAAAGCCCTTGTCACATATCTGAGAAACTAAAAGTAAATTATTCTCTAATTGCTAAACAAAATTTACTTTATCAAACTTTACCTTTCTATTACCTACTTCTTCTTGCGCGGTAATGTAGCTTCCTTGTTTCCAGCAAACGAAACATGTCCCCCTTTAATTTGTTTGACGTTGAAAAGGAGAGACTGATTTCCTGTCATGTGCCTGGATGCTCGGCTATCTACAATCCATGTGTTGGTAGAAGCACTATAGCGGACAACCTGCGCAGATGTAGAGGTGCCGACCATGAAAACAGCCTGGGGTTCTTGGTGTGTTGCAGATCCTGCATTCAGTTCATCCTCCATCAGGTGATCAACAACAGCCATAGTCTCATTCACATCAGCAGTATCAAACTCAGCCAAGTTCTCCCCCTCACTCGCTGAGTCATCATTCAGATCATCAACCAATGCAATGTTAGCTTCACCATCGGATAAGAAACGGAAGGACCAGTCTTGTTTTTCATCACCCTGTGCTACCATGGCTTTGGAGTCATTACTGGTTGAAGCTACCTTTTTGTCCTTATCCTGCCTGTTGGTTGAAGAAAACGGGTTGCCATTTTCTGTCTTCTTAGGTTTGACACACTCTCTTGAAATGGCCTTTCTCACCGTAGTTGAAACAGGTGACTTTTGACTTGTCAAATCCAAAAGTTATATCCTTTGTAGCCACCAGGTTCTGTCCCGTCTTCTTAACAAACTTCTTTGCTCTACGCACAGCACTAGCGAGAGCCCACATGATATCCATCCGCTCTAGCTCAGTTTCATCCACTTGCTCATAATCTTCATCGGCCAAGTGACAGTTACCAATCTTCCCTGCTACTAACTCGTCATACAAATGGACCATAGCAGCAAGTAAATCCATATGCTCCTTAGCAACTTCCACAGTTACGTTGCTCAGATTCTCGGTCGTTAACTTAGTCGGTTGAGCTTCTACAGAACTGTGTTGAACACTTGATGAAACATTTGAATCACCACCTGAAGATGCACTTTGAACGTTTGTAGATGTGTTAGACACGAAAGCAGTCTACAAGGATGCACTAGAAGATGCAGTAGTAGGAGTCACATTGTATAGAGAAGGATTCTGAGTGTAGGTTCCCTTTTTAGACTTGTACTTATATCGTAGCTCTTCCTCTCTCAATTTCAGAATAAAGTCATTTATATCCAACGTTTCCAGTACTGCATTATGTCTTAAAGTGGAAACGAATGAATCCCACTTATCAGGTAACCCATCAGCCAAACTCGACACCTTATCTTCCATAGACGTTTTAACCCATGAGTGTGCAGTTCACTCATAAAATGATAGAAGCGATCGATAATGTCGTCCAGACTCTCATTTCCGATTGACGAGAAGTTATCAAATTCCTTCTTCAAAGCTTTAGCCTTAAGAGACTTAAGCGTTGCATTTCCTTCATAACGTTTCTCTAGAGCCTTCCATAACTTCTTGCACTGGTTGTGTTCTGAGAACTAATGGAAAATATCTTTTGGGATGGACTGTGTGTAACAATGCATAGGCCTTCTTCTCAGCATTCTATGCAACCTTTTACGCCTCATTCAAACCACTTAGATTCAGTGGTATACCGTCAGCTCCAACTGGCATAGTGTAGCCAGTCTCAATAGTTCTCCATAAGTTGGTGTCCACTCCATTCAAATGAATTTCAAACTGTTGCTTTGTTGGAGCATATATAGTCATATATAGTGTGTCCGTCGCTTGACGAATAGTCTAGGCTTAATGTTATACACCTTGTAAACACATGAAACTGGGTCATTCGCAGGAGCATATGCGAATGAGACTCAGTCATACGACTGAGCCATGCTAATGGACCAGTCGTGCGACTGAGAGATGCGATTGGGACATTCGTAAGACTGAACCATAAGAATGGTCCAGTCGTACGATTGAACTATACGCATGGTCCAGTCGTACGATTGAACCATACGCATGGTCCAATCGCACGAATGGGCCCAGTCGCATCTAATATGGGCCGAAGCCTATATATACCAGTTTCATTGTGTAGAAACCTAAGGGTTTTGATAGTATGCCCGGCGCCCAGGCGCTGCCGGATGAGAGGGGAGATCATGCTCGATCTCCCTTGCCAAAAGTCTTGATTCTTAAGTTGTAATGAGCTTAAAATCGTTATGTTTTATCAATAAAATCATTCGATTATTGTTCGTGTTATTGATTGTCTTTTGGTTTTTATCCTTCCGTCAAGAACATGCTCGGATGTTTACCGATCCAGTGACTTCACATGCTTCCATTGAGGATATTCGTCAAGTGACAGAAGCTTTGGTGGTTTGTTGTAATTTCCGATCTCATTTTCCAAGAGCAAGAGATTCTGAATTCTGGAGTCCTTCCCGGCTGAGAAAGCAAAGTGTTGTCCGTCCATGATAACTTAGACTGAAAACTTGACAATCTAACTAACTGATGCGACTGAGGAATGCGAACGAGACTCAACCGTGCGATTGAAGTCAACCAGACGATTGAAGTGTGCGACTGAGTTCACACGTGCGATTGAGGTCAATCGTGCGTATGAACTTATGCGTATGAGTTCAGTCGTACGAATGAAAGATATGACTGAGCTGAACCGAACGAATGAACTTAAACGTGCGAATGAGGAAACGATTGGACCAATCGTGCGACTGAGCTATGCGTATGAAGTTCAGTCATGCGATTGAATCAATCATGTGACTGAGACGTCTGACTTTAAAATTTTTTAAAATTTTCACTCGATTCGACTAAAAACACAATTTTGAAAACCCTAGTCGGCTAGAACTCGAAAAATACGAACTTTTGAACACATGCACTCGTAAAAATTGAATTTTTAATGCAAATGGAACGGATCTTTGATTGAAAAACGTTGACTTTTGCAAAAACGTGATTGAATCCACGTACAATCGAGAGCCGAAGCTATGATACCACTTGTTAGGACTGAGTACGAACTGGTACTAACCGAATCTACGTGAAACCAGATCAAATAGAGTGGAATCCTATTTGATTGGCGATCCAATCAGGGAGAACGTTAATCTGATCAAAACTAACGATTAGAAAACGTTAAGAATTGATTAGCAATGATCAGGAACACTCTATGAAGTTGGAAGGGACGACTTGGACGTTCTGGGATGGCTAGGGTTATGAATTCTCAAAGTGTTACATTTTTCCACGAATTAAGTGGTATTTATAGGTTACAGTCTTCATTCGTACGACTGAGCCATGTCATGCGACTGAGTCATACGATCCACTCACACGGACGACTGACCCACACGATTGATTCATTCGTACGACTGAGCCAGTCTTATGACTTAATCGTGCGTTTGGCTCAATCACATGGTTCAGTCGTGCGACTGGCCCATTAGCATGGTCCAGTCGTGCGACTGGATCATAAGCCCTGGTTAAATACATTCCTGAACCTTTAATGATACAGAACTATGTCTAACAACTGTAAACCCATATAACATGTTCATATAAGCATGTAATAAACAATAATATAAATAGATATGACATTCAATAACCAATAATCATTCAATAAAGAGTTTTCATTACATATATCAAAACATTACATCAGTGTAATCAAAATGAAAGTCATTAAACATTTAAGTACATTAGAACTAGAACTAGGGACATGTGTACCAACACATAAGCACATATTAATAATCAAAATTATTAATTAAGTTATTATTTGTTAACCGAAGTTATTATTAGGTCATCAACGTTCAATGACACCTAGTATGTGCTCACAACACGTGTATGTAAAATCTAGCGAAACTAATGAAGTTTTGATAATGAAAAATTATCGGATGTCACATTATCACCATGCTGGAAGAATATTCGTACTTAAAATTACGTTAAATGATTGTGTTACATCACTGTTATACTACATTGTTATAAAAAATCTGATGATTTAACACTTACTGGTTCAGATCTTGACAAACAACCCCTAAAATATTTTTTTTTCTATAAAATGCAGTTTTATAAAAAACGATATTTATGTAATTCATTTTTATTAGTAAACTTCTAAATATATTTAATTATTTTTTAGATTTGATTAATATGTAAAAATGAAAGGTTTCAAATTTTAAAATTATATAAAAATATTAAACAATCCAAAAACAAAGGATCATTTGGGTGTGGAAAATAGATAATTTTTTATACTTTAGTTAATTGATATGTGTCCCCTATAATTACTTTTTTATTAAAATAAAATACAATATACAACACTAGTTTAAAGTAGAAAACTCTAGAAGGTAATTATTAACCGTTAGATAAAACAACCTTAAATCTTAACCCTTCATCTTAAAAAAAACCACTACATATTTAAAAATCTCACCTAACCACACAAATCTATATATGTGTACTTACTTTTTTTCTTTTCATTTTCTCTCTCTAACTAGTCAATAATCAAGTAAGTTTGCTCTCATCTCATCTCTTATTTCAATTTTATAATTTTCTCATTCAATATTTACATATATTATAAGAAATCTTCATGTGATCTAAACTTATTTCAAGACTTACATGGTACTTTTGTACAAATCATGAACACTTGCATTTTAAAACTATTCAAACTAATAAAATAATAAGTACAAGAACTTGTGTTTTTCCAAACAAACCAAGAACAAAATCATAAGAAGGTCACTCTCATTCTGACATCAAAGTTGATGATCAATTAAGAAATGATAATCCACCAATTCAAAACTCAAACAAAAGATTTTCTGACACTTTTTGTTTTGATCTTTTCATGGGTTTGATTTGCAGCAATCTTGTATCATCGTCCTTGTTTGTCGGATCTCTGAGGTGAAATCGCCATTAACAGCACCTTCAAGCTCTCTGCAACTGAACTCTATCTTTCAATGGGTACTTTCATTGACCTCAATCTTTATCCCGATTCTCCGCCAACGGCCACCGCTGACGTCGCCGGCGGTGACATCACCACTCCCTTTACCCTAAACATCCCCAAACTTGAACCTAAAGAAGAACCCTTTGATGATCCACCTCAACTTCATCATCTTCACCCCAATGTTACAAACCCAAACCCTAACCCTAATTTCAGTGTCATCACACAACCCGATGCATCACAACCTGTAGAACACGCCAGCGGTGACGAAAACGATGTTTATTCCGAATTCAACCGGATATCGGAGATGTTCCGAGCAGCTTTTTCCAAAAAATCCGACGAATATGATGGTAAAAACCCTAATTTCACCGTGGAAGAAGATGAGTTCATCAATCCAAATTCACAAGCAATCGTGCCGGTGCCGGAGGACCACCAGCATCTCTCCGTCGCAGATCTGTCTCGCCGGAGGAAACAACAGCGGTCGTCGGAGTTAGTTAGGGTTACAAATTTGGGAATCGAAGACGAAAGGTATTTTCGAGATGTTGTTAGGAAAACGAGGATGATTTACGATTCACTTAGGGTTTTTGTTTCGATTGAAGACGAAAAGCGTCGAAATGGTAACTCATTCGATCGAATTCCTCGTGCTCGTGGCGATTTGAGATCTGCTTCGGTGATGAAAGACCGTGGGCTCTGGTTGAACCGTGATAAGAGGATCGTTGGAGCGATTCCGGGGGTGTACGTCGGCGACATCTTCTTTTTTCGAATGGAGATCTGTGTTGTGGGAATGCACGGTGTACCGCAGGCTGGAATCGATTACCTGTGCTCGAGCCAGAGCTCTAATGGCGATCCAATCGCTACGAGTATTATTCTTTCAGGTGGGTATGAAGATGATCAAGATGCTGGTGATGTTATATACACAGGGCATGGTGGGCAAGATAAGTACAACAGGCAAGCTGATCATCAGAGGTTAGAAGGTGGAAATCTCGCGATGGAGCGAAGCATGCGGTATGGTATTGAGGTACGCGTTGTTCGTGGCTTTAAGTACGAAGGTAGCCCAAGTGGTAAGGTGTATGTTTATGATGGGTTGTATAAGGTTGTTGATTCTTGGCTTGAAGCCGGGAAATCAGGCTTTGGTGTTATTAAGTTTAAGCTTGTGAGGATGGAGAATCAACCCGAGTTGGGTAGTGCCATTCTTAGGTATGCGGAGAGTCTTAGAAAGGCACAGTTACAGGTTACGCCCAGGGGTTATGTATCTTTAGATATGTCAATGAAGAAAGAACGTGTGCCCGTGTTTCTTTTCAATGACATTGATGATAATCATGAACCGATGTTTTATGAGTATTTGGTGACGTCTGTTTTCCCGCCTTTTGTGTATCACATTGGGGCGAGAGGTGGTGGATGTGATTGTGTTTCGGGGTGTGTAGAGGGCTGTTTTTGCGCCAAAAGGAATGGTGGTGAGTTTGCTTATGATCTAAATGGTTTACTTGTTAGAGGGAAACCGTTGATCTTTGAATGTGGGCCACATTGTCGTTGCCCTCCTAGTTGTCGTAATCGTGTGAGCCAAAACGGGATTAAACACAGGTTTGAAGTGTTTAGGTCGCGAGAAACGGGCTGGGGAGTTAGATCATTGGACTTGATACAAGCTGGTTCATTTATTTGTGAATACACTGGAGTGATTCTCACAAGAGAACAAGCCCAACTTTTTAGCATGAATGGTGACAGTTTGATTTATCCTAATCGCTTTGGTGAGAGATGGGCAGAATGGGGAGATTTGTCACAAATATTTTCGGATTATGTGCGTCCGTCGTATCCATCAGTCCCGCCACTTGATTTTGCAATGGATGTTTCTAGAATGCGGAACGTTGCTTGTTACCTAAGCCACAGTTCGTGTCCAAATGTATTAGTTCAGCTGGTGTTGTATGATCATTCCAATTATGCATTTCCTCATCTTATGCTGTTTGCTATGGAAAATATCCCTCCTATGAGGGAACTTAGTCTCGATTATGGTGAAGCCGATGAATGGACCGGGAAATTGTCCATCTGTAACTAAATCTACTTTGTGTCACACTATATGTACCTGAGTGCAGATTAAGGGATGCATGATGCACTGAGGTAACTAAATGGTTTTTGTTAGATGTACCATGTGCAGAGGTGGCTAAACGAGTTTTGGTTTGGTTAATGGGTCAAAACATGTTTGGTTTCAGGTGGATTCAAAACACTTTTGCTCCAAGTATATCATTTTTTATATATAAACTGTTTGTCAAATTTTAATTACAAAACTTATACTAGTCAAAACAATAATCTAATGTTTTGAGTATTATGACGTAGGAGCTATGACACACTTTGGGCTAGTTTTGATTTTTGTCCTTTTTTGACCCGTTTCCTTTTAAGCCAATTATTTGTAGTTTACCCTTTTGAACTATTAGAGGTGGTGTCACTCGAATGAACTCATAGATAAGTAAATTGGTTGTATGGCTGGTCTTTTTGTGTTGGTTTTATTATTATAACTGCTGCAGTTTACCTTTATCTGTGGTATCATGTTAGTGGGGAGTTTGGATTTCAGTTACATCTTATATCAAGCAAATATGTTTTTCTTTTTTAAGAATTATTTAATTTATCAAATTTATCCAATAAATCAATACAATATGATTGGTGGTAGGAGTGTTCAAAAACCATAGAAACCGGTGAACCGTCGGAACTGAAGCGAGTAGGATAGTTTTGGCGGTTTGAGATCCAAATAGTTTGGTTCATATGGTTTGTGTGTGTAACAGTTCGGTCAAGTTTGAAACTTAAAAGCTGACTGTGTAAACAAAATCGACCGTTTAACATATTATTGTTTATACATATTTTTCCATTTTTGGAGGTTGTAATCATGTGTGTGTGTATATATATATATATATATATATCATTTTTATCATTTTAAATTTTTTAATACAAACTAATGATCTAGAAAAGAAAAAAATTGTTTGAACCGCCAAACAGCCAAATAAATCGGTAAAAACAGCTGGTCTGGCTAGCCCAATCAACCCGGCAGGTCTGTTTTGATGTTTATTGAAATTGTAGTTAGCGGTTCAGCATTAAATTTTAGCCAAAACCGGCCATGAACTGGGTTGTGAACACGGGTGGATTGATTATGGTCATTTTCTTATTTTCTTATATTTATTAAAGGGGGCGTCATGTATTTCATCATTACTTAGACTTATGACTTGACTAATGTGATCCTGTTGTTATCTGCCACTAAAAATTGGAATCCTGCGGAATCCTGCATATACAATGTACAATCTACATGCATTTTCTTGATGTCGGTATATTCTTATAGCAATTTCTGTTAGTTAATTACATTCGGTACTCAGTTGGCAGGATTTGTTGCCTTTTGTAGGTAGGGCATAAAACAATCTCCCAGCAACTATTTTGTAGCTCCACATCCAAAAGAGTCGCATCTTATCTCTCTCTCGATAAGTAAAGATTTACAAGCTTTAAAGCCGTGAATTAAACCTTGTTTTTGGGATGCGTGATGATGAAACATATAACCAGTTTCATGAGCGTATGCGTATGCAGGAAACTATAAAAGGGACCCACGGGTGAAGATGGTTGTTTTGACTCGGTTACAGCAGCTTGTTAGCAGGTATGTAGCAGTTGATGATGTCAGCATTAACAAAGTTGATATCCGTAGGCTTATGTGTGTTTGGATTGCTAATCTTTAGTTAAAACCCTATAATGTTATGTTGTAGATTGTACATATTAAGTTAAAATTATATAGATGTTTCATGTATAGTTCTTTCTGGGTTTTTCTCTTTGTTTTTTTCATTTTTTGTTTCTTAATTATTTCAAACTCAAATGGAAAATTATTCGTTTTTCAGTTAGCAGTTGAGTTGGCTCGCGAGTTCGGTTATTACCATGTGATGATGCTTTCTGTTTAACAATTTTAAGATAGTAATTTTTATTAGCTATTTCCTTTATCATCAACTTTTTTAAGTTTCAACAATTATCTTTTTTCATTATTTAACAGCCACAAATTTGGGAGAATTCTTTATATGATCAAAATGGTGAATTTGTTCAAAAGAAATCGGGCTTTATTTCTTCATTTTACGGGTCAGATAGAGCCCGGGTTAGTTAGTTGGTTGAGTTGGTTGCAGGTATAGTTTGCACATATCTTGGAGGGAAATATTTTTCTATAAAACCGTCACAGAAGCTCTAAGTTGAAAATTAGAAGATTTTGCAAATGGTCCAGGTATCATTTTTGTTCCAGTAAGGTACTCTTTATGACCGGGTACCCGAACTGACCCGACCTGTTGTTTATCTTATATCTTAATTGTTTTAACTGAGGAAAATTGCTTCAAGATGCCTTGTTTATTTTATTTCTTAATAGTGTTATTTCGAAGTATTGATTTTGTCTAATTAACCATAACAAAATGCATTGCAAGACATTTTATCCGAACACTACATACTATTTATGACTATTCAAATGCCGCATCATGAAATACACGCTTGTGACTTGTTAGGTTTACATATCACTCTCACCGGAATACCTTAACATAACACTTAATTCAATGACACCTTTAAAACACCGTTGACGCATTACACAATGGGTATGATTGTTATAATCTGTCACTCTTGTCCGATAGACCGAAGGGCTCTGAAAGCTTACCCTTAAGCTTTCAAAAATCTACACTTAAATCTTGGGCAAGAGTGGTAGTGCTAATGCCTCTCATCAAGTTTGAATCTTGGTATGCTTCCCACAAGGCCCCGGCTTTGGCCGTGCTTTACTTGTCTTTGCTAGTTAGTAGGGTATAGATAGACACAAAGGTTTACTGCCGAAGTGGGTTCCGCGGGTTACCAAGAAAAGAAGTACTATTTGTGAAAATAAACATTGCATTTCACTATAAAACACTTTATTAGTTCTTAATTAGTGATACCTAACATTTAATAAGAAGCATCAACATATCATAATAACAAACATAAGCATATCACACAACTTTACACCATAAATATGCAAAATATTCATCAACAAGTTATGTTTGCCACCAAACACCTTCGTGACACATTATAATATATATTAAAAACTTTGGTCGGTGGCTACAGTGCCACCATACCACCAACTATGCACACTTTACAACCCTAGAATAGTTCTTCTTCTTCTTCATTTTTTCCTTAATACCAAGAGATACTGATCACCATTCTGATCCTACATCTCCCTCTCTCTACCGACCGTCGGCCACATCTTCATCCATTGACACATTAGCACCACTGCTCCAGTACGACATCGTTGTAGGCGATTGGACAGCGGATTAGGGTTAATCCCGATGTCAAAAACGATAGACAACAAAATCCCTTCGCACCTTCAATTCATGTCTCCATGTAGCAGCCACCGTCTTCGATTTAAACATGTGAGTGTGTTTTTGGTCTCCTTCAACTTAGGGTTGATTGAGATTAGGGTTGTAGGTGAAAGTATATATTGTTACAATTCATTCCCTGTTTTATTCTTAAAGAACATGGTTTCAGCTACTATTCATTCCATGTTTGATTTCTAAATTTCTTGGTTTCTACTATAAGGGAGCATCTGGAAAGCCATTAAAGCATAATCCGCCAAGCGCATGATCTCATTATCGTCTTCTCTCCGTTAGGCATAAGCAAAAAACCTAAAGTATATTGTCATTGCAATCCCAGTCATGAAGATCTACAGTATGCAAAACCCATGTTTATTTCATTCTGACTTGGGTTACTTTTTGATTGATTGGTGGTGGTAGACTGCCGAAGCGACGTCGATCCAATTAAGGCGGTGGTTAAAGAATCAAGCAATGTTCGGCTGCTTTGCCCAAGGAAGACACAATTTTGTGCTTCTTGAATTATTCAAGTGTAAGTTGCACCTCTGGTCTCACTGATGTCTATAGCTGTCTTCAATATTTTAGAATTTCTTCTCTCTTTTCTAAACTCGTATAATGTTTCTTAAGGTTTTTAATGGCACTTGGAGGAGATCTTACTACTGAAGTAGATACAAACAACAACAATGATGTTGTTGCCTAAATGAACAAATGTGAATATACGAAGGTATCAATTTGTGAATATACTATGTTAAAATCAAAAGAGGTAGAAGGTTTGAAGCTTATTATCTTAGCACAAGGGATATCTTTCAGCAGTAGCCACTGTTTTTCATTGTTTGGTTAGCACATTCATCCTATTTGAATGGACTTTTAAGATTTGAAACATAAAATATTATGGATTTAATAGATTGAGTCAATTGAGAAGAAGAATTTAGAGTCAAGATTTATTTGTATTTGAATCAATTAAGAAGAAGAATTTAGATGAATTGAATCTGCTTTTAACATTTATATTTTTTTATCTTGGTAAGCTTTAGTGTCAAGATTTATTTTTATAGCAGGAAATGTTTTGAGATTATATTAGAAATATAGAATAGCATGACAAACGAAGAACGGTGGCTGTGACCTTTTACGAAAATTAAATACAAAATAATCTTTTGTCCATAGGTCATACTTTGATATATGATTCTTTGTTTCAGCTGACTGACCTCTACTTGTAAGATTAGAAACTGTGATGTGGTTTTTACAAAGCTATATTGACTTTGGTATTTTGTTTATATGTTTTTTCTTCACAAAATGTACTTCTTAACAAATAGTTGCACATTGTCAATCTTTTCATATTCTTATTTTGAAAGCCTGTAATTTTCCTAATGAATTGTGTTGTTGTTAGATATTGAATGTTGTAGAAATGTTGTTCCAATTTTTTTATTTCTTCTATTATGCAGTAAGCTTCAAAGTGGGGTCTTCAACAAGATAATTACTTATTGAGCTTAAAAGTTTCCTCACATTCACATCCCCAAATTAAAAGTCTTGGATAGAGGTGATTAACTTTTATTTTCAGAGTTAAAATCGCTAGAGATTGAATCGAGCCATTAATGTTTACGAGTACTTTAGGTACAAGACTATAGGTTAAATTTGGTTTCTTTATAAAGCCTATGTAGAAAACAAAATGGAGAATGATGGCTTCAATATTCAAACCCATGTAGAATGAAAATAGACCACAAAAATAAAAATGAAGAAAAGTTAAAAGTTATCAAACAAAAGATGACAGTTTGATTTATTAGGTATTTAGAAATCAAAGAATTGAATTTTGAATCCTTTTCTTCTGTTGAAATTTAATTGATTAAGGTTAAAGAAACCAAGTCCATATAGCCACAAGAAGGAGAACGATGGCTTCAATTTTCAAACTCTTTTTTTTTAACCAACAAGAGTTTTACTTTACACATTTGCAGCTTTCTAGGAAGTTTCTTTTGATTTCATGGATGAAACCTTTCATCTTCACAGTCTTACTTCATCATTCTGGTGTTGCCTACATCCTTGGCTACAAAATGGTGTTCCTCTACCCATCAAGATTTTTCTTTTAAATGATTTCAGCTAAAACGTTACTCTTTCGTCAATACGCAGATCACAATATCGTAAAAACACCAAGCTCAAAAAGGACCCGTGGCAACGCGCGGTTCCAATTTCTAGTTTTAGTTAAAAACTTTACTTCTCAAAACCTTGCCTTCATGTCTTCTCATCGAAAACTATGTTTAAAACATTAATAACCATCTCCACTTTTACTTCTTTTTTCACTATAAACTACTTTTGAGTTTTGTTGTGCTTTGCTAGTTGTCGATGTTTGACTCATCTTTTTGTGATCATCTTACATGGACTTTAACACATTGGCATCTATCGTGGACTCTCAACCACACAACTTTACCCTACTTACAACCATTTTTAAAAAGATTAAAATTTGGAAAAATTACCAATGTAGTCATTTGACCAAACATTTTTACAAATATAGCCATTGACTTTCAAATTTATCAACTAATTCCACCAATCAGATAAGTCCATGTGGTCCATTATTACTGACTCAGTGATATAATCCCTACTATATCGCTATATCACTGAGTCAGCGATACCAAGCAACTATTGTATCGCCAAGTTTAAAATATAAAAGTAAATAATATTGTTTTTTAAATTGCATATCTCCACGTGGAGATACAATCCACAAAGGGTATCGCTCAAATTAATATTGTTTTCAATAGGAAAAAAAAGTTACACAAACGCCCCTTATACTTTTGGACCTTTTTTTATTTAACCTTAAATAAGTTAAGGTTGTCAAATACTTACAAAATTTAAATGATACTTTAGGCTTCTAATATTCATAAAAGAATATTCATAAAAGAATAAGATATAATAATCTTAAATTTTAGTGTTTGCTATATATAGTATGTTATATACCTGAAAATAGTAAATTAATAATTTTAAATTCATAAATATTTTAAAAAAATAATTTAAGTATTATTATAAATTATAATTATAATATTTAAAAAAACATAATTTAACTAGTTTAAAATATCAAAGTTTCTGGAAGTGTTTTCGTTTTGAAATTTTTATAAAAATGTTTTGTTTTAGAGGTATTTGTATCTAGTGATTTTAAGTTTTAAAAAAGTACTTAAAATTATAATTTAAAATATTTAAAACTTAAAATCACTAGATACAAGTACCTCTAAAACAAAACCTTTTTATAAAAATTTCAAAACGAAAACACTTCCAGAAATTTTGATATTTTAAACTAGTTAAATTATGTTTTTTTAAATATTATAATTATAATTTATAATAATACTTAAATTATTTTTTAAAAATATATATGAATTTAAAATTATTAATTTACTATTTTCAGGTATATAACATACTATAATATAGCAACACTAAAATTCAAGATTATTATATCTTATTCTTTTATGAATATTTAGAAGCCTAAAGTATCATTTAAATTTTATAAGTATTTGACAACCTTAACTTAAATAAAAAAAGGTCCAAAAGTATAAGGGGCGTTTGTATAACTTTTTTTTCCTATTGAAAACAACATTAATTTGGGCGATACCCTTTGTGGATTGTATCTCCACGTGGAGATATGCAATTTAAAAAATAATATTATTTATTTTTATATTTTAAACTTGATGATACAATAGGTGCTTGGTATCGCTGACTCAGCGATATAGCGATATAGTAGGGATTATATATCGCTAAGTCAGTGATAATGGATCACATGGACTCATCTGATTGGTGGAATTATTTGATAAATTTAAAAGTGAATGGCTATATTTGTAAAATGTTTGGTCAAATGACTACATTGGTAATTTTCCCTTAAAATTTTTATGAGGGTGAACAATGTTTACTCCAAATATATAGTGAAAAGTAACATTTTATTTATTATTCACTCACAACCACTTGTAACAATTTTTTATAATATATGACGTACTCTCACATAAATTTAGGGAATGAGATGTTAGAGCATTCACATCCCATTCTTTATTCTCATACTTATAATTATATTAAAAATCACTACTTTTATCTTTTCTTTTTAATTAATTTATAAGTATTTTTATCATTACATTTTCTCTCTTCTCCACTCACAATCACTTCCAAATAAATATCCGAATTCTAAAAAAATATGTATTATTTAATAAATTTATAAAAATATAATATTTTTTATTAAAAATTCTTTTAGATATCCGAACTTTTTAAACAAATATCTAAAATTAGTAGGAAAATCCAGGATATCTCTTCAATATTGAATATTTAATAGTTTGTAGAAAAATATTTCGGATAATTTGAATATTGAAATTCTTTAAGTATTTACAAATGGCTGTCAATCGTCAAATATTACAAAAATTCATATATAAGCCACTAGGTAGATTATGTGTCTATGAAGTCAGAATCATAAAGCATCTATCAAATGACTAAAAGGTTGTTTGATGGTATTTGAATGAGATTTTTAATAGTTCAGATGTCCGAATGGTTTACCACTTAATGGTCCAGACCATAGTCACATGGATCGCGGTACGTTCCGGTACGCGGTACAAAAACTGGTATGTGGTTCCTGCGCTTCAAAAATACAGTACGAGGGGGGTAGGTTCATTTTGGAACGCCAATTCGGTACGTGGTACGGTGTACCATACAGTCCGGTACGTCGTATCATGTACAAGACAATATAAAACAGATTGTCTTAGAAAAATTCAATTTAAAATGACACATTTCATAAGCATATCAAAAGCATTTCACAAAAGTTCATGTATAAGTGTGAAAAAGAGTAAGAGATTCATGTAAAAACGACTATTAACATTCCGATAGCAAAACAAACATTCAATTCATTCAAAAATATGTGGGAAAATGGCTGTTGGGATCCAGAATGCGTACCATAGGTGATCCAAAACGCGCACCATGAGCGATCCAATCATCGATTTATACAATCGGGATCGTGAATTCGATTAATACAGTTCGAAAAGTAAATCAATCGGGAATGCTCGATTCAATCAATCCAGATCGCGTTTCAGCTGCGATTGGTACGATTTTGTACCGCGATTGGGTACGATCGAACTGGTTCGCGATTCGCAGGGGGTTTTAGCGTTTCTTGTGACTATGGTTCAGACTGCTTGTTTCGCGAGCAAATGCCTGAATGATTCAGACATTTGCCTTTGAATGGTTAAGCATTATACTATGCTGAATGGATAAAAGGTCTAATGCTGAATGGTTAATGCCTATTATCTGAATTGGTCAGACATTTGCCTTTGAATAGTTAAGCGATATGCTAGCTCTTAATGGTTCAGACATCTTAATGGTTCAGCACTTAATGGTTCAAACCTTTTATTGGTTCAGCACTTAATAATTCAGAAATTGCCAAACAACCCCTAAGTTTCCCCTTAATCATAATTACCTGAAAATTTTATAAAATGATACATTCGCGAAATGCTAATGAATTTAATGGATGTAGATAGTTAGACATGACTATATTTAAACGACTTGATCATAACATCCATGACATCTATACATTCAGCATTCTATTTTAAATGTGATGTTTACCTTTCATACATACTTGTCTGTTACTCATTTGCATAACTGACATGACTATCTGAGTCATCATCATCCATAACAAAGACCAATCCAGACACAGTGTGGAATTTTCATCCATAATTAGGATATAATTTGATCAAATCATGTATATACTTCTGGTCTAAATGTTATTTCCGGTAGAATCCTTTACGCATTAAAGCATTGAACATATTAATGTCATTTTTGAAATCATAAATCAGTCATTTGGTTTTTGAAAACATTATACGTATTCACCTTAGCGTAGTATTACGTATAAGCTTGTATTTAGAGCCTATACTTTGATAAGTTCCTAAATTGGACAACACTTTGTCTTATGCTTCTTACCTTCGATTCGTTAGAGATTTGTTGGACGTCTTCCATAGCAGAATAACACCCTAAGCATGTCACTACATGTTAAATAAGATTGGACTTTTGGAAATTTTTAGAAAGTTTATATTTTGAATGTGATTTCAACTCATTAGAATACTTTTATTTATAGGCTGGATTTAGACCCATCATGGACCGTCATGGGTATCGGTAGCGGTCCTTTACTAAACTTGATTGCACGAGTCAACATAAACCATGCCACCTTCTGGTTAGCCTTATCCACTCAGTTGCTAGCAAACAATCATGTAAAAGGTGGTGATCCGCCACGAGGCCGAGTCACCAGACATGTGTCAAAGTTTAACGATTACTCATTGGGCTGGTGTCATCTCCGCACTGATTGCTTTGTGAGGTCCATAGCAGACAACATCAAAAATCATGTACAAATTGTTAAATCACAATAAGTTTCATATAATCCAAGTGATAATAAGAGTTTAGTCATGAGGCTTACAAGAAATATACCTAAACTCAAGAATATAGAAAAACTCATTGTAGATCTGTAGGAATTTAAACTAATTTGAGAGGAAATGAGTTGAGTGATGTTAGATCCTCTTGAAAATATGATATCTTCAGTCTTTGCCTTTAAATCTCTCAAACACTCTTGAAAAGACTCAAAATTACCTAAGAGTTTGAGAGATATTGGAGGTTATGTTGGAAATGAAATATGTATTGGCTTGGATATAGGAATATTAGAGACCATATGATCATATCGAGCTTCAGAAATGAGTTGCTTGAAGTTCGGCAGTTGACATGGACATATTCAACTTTAATATGGTCATATTAAAAGCATTTTTTCTTGAATTTCTTCGTATCTTTGGTTTATTCATAAAAATCACCACGGCACCACACTAAATAAAACATAAATAAATGTCTAAGTAAATTATTTCGTAACAAAAATGACTTATAATACAAAGAATCTATAGATTGTGAACACATAATTATTAACATATCAGTTTTGGATGTGGAACCTTGTGGATTAGCTTCAAAAGTATGAATCTTTAAACTAATACGATGGATTGCTGATGGCAGGTTTGCTTATCAACCACTAATCGTAGCTTTCCTGGTCGAATAAGACAGAAAGAAGATAAAAAATATTTAGCTTCTCCGATCGATCCTTATGCTGTTTTCAGCCCATTTATATAGATGATTCGTTTTGTATGTAACATTTTTGTTGTTGTAACATAAATGTAAGTGTTATTAACTAGCCAGACTCTTTTCTACCGATGCTAGGAAAACCAATCATCCATGCTTGCTTCTTGTCACCTCTTGTTATTTATTTATCCAAAAAGCTCGAATTTGTACAAGTTTTAATCATGAAATTGGCTTCTAATCCTCGAACGAATCTCTAGGAAAGGGACGACACACTGCTGCTGCCAGTCGATGAACTTCTGGTGATCGATGACTTTTTAAGTTGACCATTTCGGGACTCAGCATTGCTTGTTTCGGGAAATGGCGTTTTACCACCCACACATATTGACGTTCATGCCCAAATATGTTGGTGATTTTGGTTTCATCAATCTCGCTATAATTAGATTTATGATTGTACGTTGTGATCCATTTGCTCAGTGATTCTCAATTCATAGGCATGTGAGCAAAAATAGAAAACAAAACAAACTTAAACTATAACATATTACAACAACTAACTCCTACAAACTAGCAAACTGCTTTAACTGACTCCTTTATCCAACGTTGGCATGTTAACAGTAACATTACTTTCCAGATTGTGAATTACCGTTTCAACTGATTCATCATCATCGACTCCCATCAGATCACGAAAACTAACAGCCGACCCACTCGTGTGCCTACACAGAGGCATACTTCTCATGGAACTGTCGAGCACCGCCACCCCGATATTCAATATTCCTTGAGGACGACCAGAGGGACGACGTATTTGGAGAGCAGCGCAACGTGTCCTGCCATTATAACTGTTATAAATCTGTCGAGGGCGGGGTACCACGGTCCCAACAAGGACTCTAACGGTCCCAACAAGGGCGTCATGAAACCAATGTGTGTTGTATATCTCGACGGTGATCCCTGATGTCTCATCTCGAAGAAACTCCTCATCCACCCGAAAAAAAAACTTTTCGTTCCATGTAGGATTGTTGTTACCTTTGGTGTCGATGCGGGTGGAGAGTTTCCTTCTGGAATGGACCCACGCAGTGGCGTAAGTCTTCATCTTTTTGGCGATGGGCTGCAAATCTTGGGCGGACATAATGGTGACCTCCAACAATTGATACGGTTTTTTGTTTAGAGCCATCTTGATTGATAATTTAACAGACTCCGCCCTGTGGTTTGGTGGCAGGATAACGATGGTGTCATCGAGAAAGATCGTCTGATAGTGAACCGGTAAGACGACCGGTTCGATGCCTTGCCCTGTTATGAAAACATTGCAGGATAAAATCTGGAAACCACCATCAGATAACATGGTGAAATGGGTATCAAATTTAGAAATGTTTTGCATGCTATTTTTCAGGGTCAACAAAATTATAATCATTCTACAGTTTGAAACAAACCACCTCAGTTTATTTACACGTTAAATCGACCAATAGGTTTATGATGCATATATGCTTTTTTCTAAATGTCTACAAAGTTTCTTATTTTGCAAGTTATATTAGCTATAATTATATTATAGTATCAATAATTAGAAAATCTTCGAAAGCATTTAGTAGGTTAATTTGAGGCTACGCTAGTACAGAACTCGTTTTATTTGTTAGGGTGGTTCAAAAGAAAAACGTCTTAGAAAATAGATCTTATTTTTTAGGGCGGGTTTTTTCATTTTTTAGAGCGTTTTTTTATTTATTTTTAGGACGGTTTGTATGATTTTTTAGGGTGGTTCTGTCTTTAAACTGCCCTATATTATCCATATGACTTTTGAAGACGGTTATTTATCATTTTTTAGGATGGGTTTTCTTTCAGACCGCCATAATAAAGTTTTCTAGAAAGTACAATAATCAAAATAACGTTAACTTTTCAAAATATTGGTTTTTTATCGTCTTCAACCTCAAATTCTCTCTGTTTATATCTCATATTAATTTCAAACTTCTAGCTTCAATCAATTACTCAACAATTTTGTATTGATCATCAATTTTATTATTCTCAAATGAAAAATATATTAAGGTACGTTAGTGTATTTTAATTTTTTTTTAAATTTTGATTATTGTAGATTGTGTTTATTAATGATATAATTTATATAATGTTTTATTTTAATGATCCAAGTCTTTATAATCATCACCACCATATATTTGATTAAGGCCATACTAAGTTTTAACAAGAGTTTCTTCAAGAGGTTCTTTAAGGTTTTAAAAGGTTAGTAAGTTTTGTTCTTTTAGTTATATATATATATATTAATATAGTATATATGTTATATAATCATTTAATTTAATTATAGAACATATATTTTGATTGTCACTATATACACACATATATTTTGCATATATTTGTATTATATTTATAAAATAATACAAACAAACAAACAAACATACATACCCAGTAAATCAAGCTTAAGAGCAGGGTCTGGGAGGGGTAGGTGGTGGCAAGTCTTTCCTCTATCTTGGGAGATAGAGAGACCGCTTCCAAAGAGACCCCCGACTCGGTAACAATAGCAATATCCAACATAATATATAGCATACAACACCACGGTAAAAAAACACATAAAGAGATAGAAAAAGCACGCAACAAATAAGCGACAAATAAAAAACTCATAAAGAGGTAGAATCACGTATAAGAGCAGATTTAGGACAACAGGAGGCCCGCAACAGGTCTACATCTACCCTTCCTACCCACAGGTCCCGCTAGAAGTCATTAATTTTAATTCTACGTCTCCACTCACTCCTATCCTCGATCATGTGCTCAGAGAGGTGCAAGTCTACCATATCTCGCCTAATTATTTCGTCCCAAGACAACCTAGGTCGGCCACTACTCCTCTTACCCTCTACGGTAATGTTCTCTACTGCTCTAACGTGTGCTACCATTGACCTTCGCTTTACGTGCCCAAACCATCTTAATCTCCCCTCTCGTATTTTATCTGTGATACAAGCCACCTCCAGCCTCTGTCGAATCACGTCGTTTCTTATTCGATCCAATCTTGTGTGTCCACACATCCACCTCAGCATACGCATTTCGGCGACCTCTATTTGTCTCTGGTGCGATTTCTTTATGGCCCACCAGTCAGTTACGTATAACATAGCTGGACGTACCGCCACTCTATAAAGTTTTCCCTTTAATTTTTCTAGGAACCTCTTATCACACAGGATCCCTGATGCTGCTCTCCATTTGCACCATCCTGATTGCACACGATGAGCTACATCGCTGTGCATCTCTCCGTCCTCCTGATTTGTGTGTTCTCTTCAGCTTCGCCACTAAAGTTACAATGCATGTATTCAGTCTTAGAGCGACTTATCGTTAAGCCTCTGCTCTCTAGTGTTACTCGGCACTGTTCTAGTCTGTCGTTAAGCACCGTTTTAGATTCTGATATTAGGACAATATCATCTGCAAACAGCATGCACCATGGAACAGGCTCTTGTATAGACTTGGTCATCTCATCCAGTACTACTGTGAAGAGAAATGGGCTCAGTGCTGATCCTTGGTGCAGTCCCACTTCCACCGGAAAGAAGTCTGTGTCTCCGACTGGTGCTCACATACACGTTTTTGCCCCTTCATACATATCCATTATTATTTTGATATACTTCTCAGGTACCCTTCTGAGTCTTAAACTTTCCCAAATGAGTTAACGCAGCACACTGTCATATGCTTTTTCAAGGTCAATGAATACCATATTGAGGTCCCTTTTCTTTTCTCTATATTTCTCTATTATCCTTCTTATGACGTGTATGGCTTCTGTTGTGGAGCGTCCTAGCATAAATCCAAATTGGTTTACCGCAATCTGAGTTTCACGTCTAATTCTCGTGTCAATAACTCTTTCCCATAGTTTCATCGTGTGACTCAATAACTTTATTCCCCTGTAATTTGCACAACATTGGACATCTCCTTTTTTCTTATATACGGGGACTATGAGACTGCTTCTCCATTGCTCTGGCATCCTCCCGGTTTTAAAGATGGTGTTAAATAAGTCTGTTAGCCATTGCAGGGCCTCATCTCCCAGGCACTTCCACACTTCAATCGGTATGTTGTCTGGTCCCACCGCCTTAGCCCTTCCCATTTTCTTCAATGCTCTCGTAACTTCGTCGACTGTGATGCTTCTACAATAACACTTGTTTTGATGGTTTGATTGATTTGTTTCATTAATCGCAGTTTGTTGGTTAGGATTCCTTATATTGAAAAGGTTATCAAAGTAAGTTTTCCATCTCACCTTTATGTCGTTCTCCTTCAGCAAGATTTTTCCATCTTCAGCCTTATAAACTTCACCATTCTCAGATCTTGTTTTCTACTTTCTCTTGCCCTGGCAATCTTAAACATTTCATATTCTCCTTCTTTCATGTCTAATCGCTTTTACATTCTCTCGTATGCTGTGTTCTTTGCCTCTGACACAGACTTTTTCGCCTCTCGCTTAGCCTCCTTGTATTTATCTTTTAGCTTCGCTCGTTCTTCGTCGTTATTACAGTGTAAAAGTTCTCTGAAACTTTGTTGTTTAGTTCTTATCTTCTCTTGTGCGTTTTCATTCCACCACCAGGCTTCCTTATGGCCTACTGTCCTATTTGTTGCAAGACCAAGAGTCTCTTTAGCTGCTTGCATAACTGTAGTTGCCATATCCTCCCACATTTGGTTTGAGTCTTCCTGTGGCCTAGTTTGGATCATAGGTATGACTTTATCTCTGAAGGTGGTAATCTTTTCATCTTTGAGCTGGCCCCATCTGATCGTAGGTCTGATTTTCTTAGTTGGTTGGACAATTGCTCTCTTCACGCGTAGATCCATCACCAACATATGATGTTGGGTCACTACTGTCTCTCGCGGGATTGCCTTACAGTCTTTCCACGAGTTACGATCTTCTCCCCTCATCAGCATATAGTCGATCTGAGTGTGTCTCCCGCCGCTGCTAAAGGTGATCAGATGCGAATCTCTTTTCTTAAAAAACGAATTTATGATGCCTAGGTCATGCGCTAAAGCAAAGTCAAGGAGCTCCCTCCCTCCGTCATTCCTCAGACCATACCCAAACCCTCCATGAACCGACGTGAATTGATCATTACCCTTACCGATATGCCTATTAAAATCTCCTCTTATGCATATTTTTTCTTGTCTAGGTATGTCTCCCATAACATGGTCTAAAGTCTCCTAGAACTTATTTCTTTCCGTTTCCCCTAATCCAACCTGTAGTGCATACGCAGTAACTACTGCCACTACCTCATCCCCTACTACTATCCTTAACATCATCAGTCTATCATCGTATCTTCTCACCTCCACTACATTATCCTGAAGTTCCTTAGCAACTAGAAAACCTACTTTATTTTTTGTACCATCTGACCCTGAGTACCACAGTTTATAACCGTTGCACTCTTTTGCTCTTCCACCCCGTTATCTAGTCTCCTGAAGGCATGCTATCTGGACCCTACGTCTCTTCAGCACATCTATTAACTCTAATAACTTACTAGTTAGTGTTCCTACATTCCACGATGCCACTCGTAAACTATACCTCTTTTCTCTTTACTAGAACCTCTCTTCACCAAACATGATCTCGGTGCAGCCAAATGCCTCCCTCTATCTATAATACCGCACTAACACGCTGAAAACAGCCACTAAAGACGGGTCAACAAAACACGAGGTCAAACGAAAAAGCCAAAAAGGTGATGCAGTACTAGGAGAAGCCAATCAATGCACGCGATCAACACAACACTATAAACATAGATACATAACAAAGCCAAACAACACTTTAAACATAACAAACACAGGTACTAGCCAAACAGAGCAAACAAAAGCACCCAAAAAGGGGGATGACTCTCCCTAAATGTCGGTACTCCTAACCAAGCCAAACAATTTAAACGTAGCAATATAATTAAAGAATGCTAAAAAAGCAGATAAGAAAAACACGAGAATGGAACGATCTCACCCAATATACCACCAAGTAAGGTGGCCTTTGTGCGGCGTCTGTGAGGGGAGGCGCAACGTTGGGGCGTTGATGATATTTGGGCGTCCGTGGAGGTGTGGTGTGTGGTGTAACGGCAGGTGGGTTGGCTGCGTTGGTGGGAGGTGTGGGGGTGGAGGTTGCTAGTTTGCTAGTTGCTAGTTGTGTAGTTTTGGTGGTGGCTGGTTGCTAGGGGGGTGTAGAAGGTGGTCGGCAGGAGGGTGTCCGGCAGGAGGCGGTAGGGGTCGTTCTGGCGGGAAGGTCCGGCAGGAGGCGTTCCGGTAGGAAGGTCCGGCGGGAAGGTCCGGGGGGAGGTCCGGCAGGTGCTCCGGTGAAGTTCCGGCGAAGTTGTTGGGCGGGGCGTTCCCTGCGCAGGTTTGTGGTCGAGGGTTTTCGGCGGGTTAGTGGTGTGGTCGAGGGCCCGGCGGAGGGTTGAATATTCCGGCAGGGGTTTCCTGCATTCTGGTTTGGCAGGCGTGGGGTGGGTTCCCTGCGAAGGTTTGGCAGGCGGGGGGTCAGGGGTTAGTGGTTCCGGCGACAGTGATGTTTCGACGGTGATGCATCGACGGTAATGCTCCGACGGAGGCGACGGTGATGCTCCGACTGTTAGTGGTTCCGTCGACAGTGATGCTCCGACGTAGGTTTACCTGCGAATGTTTGAATTATCCGGGTTGTCTATGTGGTCACGGGTTGTTGGCAACCGTTGGTGGTGGCCGGTGTTGATAACCGTTGGTGGTGGTCGTCGGTGGTGACCGTTGGTGGTGACTGGTGATGGTGGAGGCGGTACCAAGAGGGTACCGGTGAGCAGATGCAGTAGAGGGAGAAAGAGAACAGATGCAGTAGAGAGAGAAAGAGAACATTTATAAAATAATACATATGTAATATATACACCCACCCACCCACACACACACACACATACATACATATATATATATATACACACACATATTATTTAGCTAGTACCCTTTAGAAAATACCCGTCTGAAATTTATCTACTAGAGATAAATTTCAGATTGTCCCCGTTTTGGGACATCTTTTTGAATATTCTATCTCATCTAGGATGTATATAGTTAAACGTGTTCACTATTTAAGAAAAAATCAACAACATTTTCTCTTTACTCCTTTGAGTTTACGGTTTGTCCGTTTACTTGAGGAGTTAAGGGGAAATGTTGTTAATTTTTTCTTAAATAGTTAACTAGTTAGACTATATAATTTTTTCTTAAATAATTAACTCATTAGACTATATACATATAAGATAGAATATTCAAAAGTGGGTTAGGATCCATTGCCTTAGAGCCACCGAATTACATCATGTACATACACTTCATATCATATTTATATATTTTTTATTTTCAGATGGATCGCAAAGTTTGGATGTACAAGATCGAACGCTCTAGCTCAATATATAAAGAAGGAGTTCAAAGTTTTCTTATGGTGGGGAAAGCTGATCGAGTGAATAAGGGAAATGAATCGATTAGTTGTCCTTGTTCACTTTGTAAAAATTTTAAACTGTTTAAGGATATTAAAGACATAAAGTTTCATTTGTTTAAACATGGTTTTATGTCTAGATACACTTACTGGTCAATGCATGGTGAATCACTTATTGATCGTGGCACATCGTTGCTTAATTTACACAATGATAATACAGAGAACAGAGATTCATACATAAATGACAACAATGACAACTTAAATGATGTGGTACATGATTTAGACCCTAATATTGGGGATGATGATCAAGAAAAATTACAACATTTATTTGATGATGCAGAGAAACCGTTATATCCCGGTTGTAAAAATTTCTCAAAGCTTAGTGCCGTATTAAAGTTGTTTAACTTAAAGACATATTACGGATGGAGTGATAAAAGTTTCACAAGTTTATTAGTGGTTTTGTATGACATACTTCCAGAAGATAACGAGCTACCAATCTCAACATATCAAGCTAAAAAATTGATGTGCCCAATGGGATTAGAAGTAAAAAATACATGCATGCCCAAATGATTGTATATTGTATAGAAATGAGTTCGAAAAAGAACATAAATGTGTTACATGTGGTGTATCGAGGTATAAATGTAAAAAGAAGCAGATGAAGTTAATGATGATGTGACCAAAAATGGACCACCGGCTAAAATGTTATGGTACTTTCCCATTATACTGAGTAAAACGATTATTTTCAAATGAAAAGGAAGCAAAATTATTACGTTGGTATTCATATGAGCGTACAAAAGATGGAAAACTAAGGCATGTTACAGAGTCGTCTTAGTGGAGAGGAATCAATAACATATGTCCAGAGTTTGGGGACGAGATCCAAAATATACGTTTAAACTTAGTTCAGATGGAATCAATCCTTTTAGAAACATGAGTAGTCGTCATAGTATGTGGCTAGTTCTTCTATGCATATACAATCTACCACCATGGTTATGCATGAAACGAAAGTGTATTATGATGTCCTTATTGATCCAAGGTCCGAGGCAACCTGGTAATAACATTGATGTTTATTTGTCTCCTTTGATTGATGACTTAAAGACTATGTGGAATTCAGGTGTAAACGTGTATGATGCTTACAAGAAAGAATACTTTAAATTGAGAGCCATGATTTTTTATACCATAAGTGATTTTCCTGCATACGATAATTTGTCTGGATATAGTATAAAAGGTAAATTTGCTTGTCCAATTTATGAAAATAAGACCAATTCAATATGGTTAAATAACTGTAAGAAAACTGTATACATGGGATATCGAAGATTCCTTCTAACTTGTCATAGTAATAGTAATAAAAAAAGAGTTTAATGGAAATACCGAGCACCAAACGATAAGGAAGCGATTTGATCCATTGACAGGAGTTGAAAAGCTAAAAACCGTGTTAGGGAAAAGAACTCGTATAAAAAAAGGAGCCACTTGGAAAAAAATGTCAATCTTTTAGGACTTGTCTTACTGGAAGCATTTAGAAGTTAGACATTATTTAGATGTTATGCATATTGAAAAAAATATGTGTGATAACTTGTTGGGCTTATTATTAAACATTCCTGGGAAAACTAAAGATGGTATTAATGCCCGTAAGGGCATGTAAGAAATGGGAATACGTAAAGAGCTTGCTCCGGTTCAAAGACCCAGGGGCTTTTATCTTCCACCCGCATATCTAACTATTCTGCAAACATTAAAAAGATGGTGTCGATGAAGGACTATAAATCGCTAGGTATGAAATCTCATGATTGTCAAGTTTTGATGACACATATGATTCCTATTGCAGTGCGTGGATTATTACTAGAGAATATTCGACATACAATATGAAAACTTTGTTTATTTTTTAACACAATTCACTAAAAAATTATTGATCCCGAGTCACTAGATACATTAGAAAAAGAAGTTATTATCACGTTCTGCGAACTAGAGATGTATTTTTCACCGTCTTTTTTTGATGTGATGGTTCACCTGATATGCCATATCGTAGAAGAAATTAAGATATGTGGTCCTATATTTCTCCGGTACATGTACCCTTTTAAAAGATATATAGGTCTCTTAAAAAGTTACGTAAGAAACCGTAATCGGCCAGAGGGTAGTATTGTTGAAGGATATTCTTCTGAAGAGGCGATTGAGTTCCGTACAGGTTTTTTAGAAGGTGTTAAAAGCATTGGTGTTCCTCAATCTTGTCATTCAGGTAAACTTGAAGGGGTCAGAGGTGTTGGCATGAAAACAATAATCCCAAGTCATGATAGTTTACAAACTGTACATTTATTGGTCTTAAAACACATGACTTGTCTTGCTCCGTATGTTGAAGAACACATAAACTTTTTACTACCGACATACCAGGGTAAGGATAATATGTGGTATTTAATGAAGCATAACAAAAACTTTTCTAGCTGGATGAAGAATAAGGTCACGACAACTAATATTGTTGATAATATTGTAAAGAGGTTGGGACATGGCCCATATTTAAAAGTAAAATCTTACCAAGGGTACGCCATCAGCGGTTATACTTTTTACACGAAAGATCAAGATGAAAAAAGTACAGTAAGGAATAGACGGATCATATCATGTGTCTATCTCGAGTCAAATGCACGTGCCACAAAACGATGATCCACCAGGTTTTATGATTACGGTAAAGCATCAACATTTTTTTATTTCAACATCCACACACACATGTTTATATAATAAGAATACTAATATTTTATAAATCATTTCTTAGTTGGCGCAGATACATTAGTTTGAACAGCGACCTCAGTTTGAACAACCTCAGTTTGAATAACCAATGCCAACTAATGATGCTCCCGAACCTAGTCCAAAAGTTATCGATAATGAAATAATTAGTGCTTTTGATAAAATAAAGGAAAGACCTCGTGAAATTCAAAATATGGATAGAATTTTGTCAAAGCACATTGATGATAACAATGGTATTATGGTTTGTACACCCGACGGGATGTATGATGATCAAGTTGAATTTTGGATTCCATATGTGGAGATGTTACAATTATTCTATAACGACTGGCTAGATATCACTATCATACATTGGTTTGCAATGTAAGTTATCTTTATTTTATATGGCCAATAATATTTATTTATACAAATCAATTTACTAACTTTATATTTTTTTTCTCAATTTAAGATACTTTTATGGGTTAGACAATTCTAGATGTGCTTTCTTTAATCCGGGTAACATCACAAGTGACATGTGCGCTAATAATTCCTCTGCTGTTAAAGAACACATCATGAATATATATGTACTTCTTATAGACAAACCATTTTTTGTTACATCATATTTTGCTAGGTAATATTTATTTATACACTATATATACATATAAACATAAGCATACTTAATTTATCTATAACTTTTTTTTTTGTAATTCTCATTGGTTGATCATTTCACCTTCAACATAAAAGGGATATATTCTAGATTCTATAAAAGGAAAAAAGAATTCAAAATCCTACGCTCTTACATCTTTAATTGATAAAGCTCTTGGGCTTGCATTTGAATGGGAAATGATTAATGTACGTTTCTAATTACATATTAATATTTTTTTCATTGTTGATAAGACTAAATTAACAATTATGATTTTTATGTAGTGTAAGCAACAACTACAAAATTGGAAATGCGGCTTTAAGGTTATAAAACATGTGTATGAGTTCGTCAAAGATATTCAACATCAATTTCCAAAGAAAGTAAGTTATTTTTAATCAATTTGTATATTTACATATTGCACTATTTATATATTAAATCTTATTTTCTATTTATTTTTTAGACTTGAAATGACACAAGCTATATGTCATAAATGGAATTTGGCAAGTTGATTTTACAGTTAATGTCGTAGTTTATAAGCAAAATGTATACTAGATAGACGTCCACGTATTTAAGGAATCATTGTGTTTTAAATTGAAATTTTGTATATTAAACACTAATTGTTTGTAATATTATTGTTGTTTTGATCGTTTAAGAAATTGTTGTACAGTCAAGTTGATGTTTTATAATATATCTTAATAGTTTGAATAGTATGGTCTTAGATTTATATGATGAGTTTGGGAGTAGAATAATAAAATGTATTTGGAAATTTAACAAAATATATTCTGGAAAACATCCATTTAATAAATTGAATATATTTATTTTAAAACTACAAAAACTGCCCTATAAAATAAAAAAAATTCTCCCTATAAAATGCAACCGAAACCGCCCTAAAAACACACCAAAACCGTCCTATAAAATGCAAAAATTCGCCCTATAAAATGTATCCAAAAACCGCCATATAAAATAACCGTCCCATAAAATAAATCATTTTTAAAGCGAGGTTTTTAAGGGCGGTGTGAAACCACCCTAACAAATAAAAACCACCGCCCTAATAAACAAGTTCTGTACTAATGCTATTTTAAACCCGGTTTATTAGTTTGAAAGATCGAAAAATTTGAGTTAGTTTGTATTTAATTTTTAAAATTACCTAAGATAAACTATAAATATCGTGTATAACTTGCTATTCTAAAGTTAAAACAAAAATAATGATAAAGCTAAATGACCAGCGTCAAGTTTAAAACAATGAACCAAACTACTAAACTCAATATTTCTAACAGAAAATTGTAAACCTGCTGGAGAATCCAAGAACTTATTCTTACGTAATCATTGTTTTAAGATGGTCGAATTTTATAGAAGTGGATATAAATTTTTTTATGTCGGTTCAAATCCCGTCCTATCGGTCATATAATAAAAATACGATACAATAAGTAAAAAAAACATCATCAATAGAATGTAAAAGACACATAATATAAAAAGATGGTGTTTATGCCTTTTTTTCTTTCTTTATTACATCATTCAATAAAAGCGGCGCTTCTCGTTTTGATTACTTAGTTTTTTTCCATACAGTAATCAGATCCTATACTAGAGCTAGTCTATCAATGTGTAACTCTTCCGGTTGAAACCTTTTTCCTTGAGTTTTGAGGGGTTTCCGCATCTCCTGCAGCTCTGTTGCTAGCCTGTATAATCGGATCATGAGGATGTAACGCCCTTGTCGAGTGTCTAACTAAGATAAACATCCTATAGTTGTTCCATACAAGTTTTCATTTTTTTGAAAATGTTGCATTATGCATCTTCGACCAAAACTTCTTATTAACCATCGGCACCGGTACTGCTCAATACACCAACCGCCCTATAGAATAACCGTCCCATAAAATAAACCATTTTTTAGAGCGAGGTTTTTAAGGGCGGTGTGAAACCGCCCTAACAAATAAAAATCACCGCCCTAATAAACAAGTTCTATACTAGTGCTATTTTAAACCCGGTTTATTAGTTTGAACGATCTAAAAATTTGAGTTAGTTTGTATTTAATTTTTAAAAATGACATAAGATAAACTATAAATATCGTGTATAACTGCTATTTTAAAGTTAAAACAAAAATAATAATAAAGCTAAATGACCAGCTTCAAGTTTAAAACAATGAACCAAACTACTAAACTCAATATTTCTAACAGAAAATTGTAAACCTGCTGGAGAATCCAAGAACTTATTCTTACGTAATCATTGGGTCAAATACCCGAATAGTATACATTTGGCTCTCTTTTTGCAAGACTATAACAGCTTCACCTGTTCTCCGATCATAGTACCACCACTTGAAGTGTGGAGTGAAGTTCTGTGGCATTTCCCTTAAAGGGATTCTTGACATTGTGCGCGGAGGACTCCACTTCAACACTATCTTAGACTTTCCAGTAATGGGATCCACTTCAGACCTACGGATGTACCTCGTCGGTTGTTGAGGTCCGAAGTCGACCTACCTGGTGTGGTATTCTTTCCTCAATGCCACCTCAAAGCAGCCTGACATCTTTCTCGGGTCAGGATACAACAACTTTAAGCGTGCCAGCTGGTTGAGCTCAAAAGCGGGAAGAGTCTTTAGATCATGTGGAAATCTAAAGTACTCTATGCCCTTTTCTCTCTTCACTGCATATACATTCAGATCCTCAAAATAAGCCCATGCTATGATCTTTCTTGACACCTTTAGATACTTCTTCACTTTGTAGAGCTTGGTGTAGGCACTCGGCTTTAGAGCAGTGCGTTGGGCTCGGATCTCTGCAAAACAAGCCGCCCATTCAGCCTTCTTTATTTCAACATCGGCGTCCGAGGCTTGGGCTTGGCTTTTTGACTTCTCTGCCTCTTTCTCCATCTGATCCAGCTTATCAAATGTATCACTGCCGAGAGAATCACCCAAATTAGGGACTACATTTCCCTCTCGGTCAGTGTACTCTGGATAATAGTCAGCAGACACATCCTCTATCTCAATTTCATCTATGTTATTCAGCTCATCATCACTTGTAACTTCGAACGTAGGAGCGTCCTTGACAATCTCGTCCGGGTTGAGCCGGAACATCTCAGCAAGCTGTTCATCAGTAAGGTCATGAATGATTTCTCCTTCCTCAGGATTATAGCTTACTGACCTTCTGACGATCCCTTGCAAATCAAGAATCATTGTAAGTTGAGACTTGATTTGCTGAAGGGGAGTAATATCATACTCATCTTGCTGAGATGATTGATCTACTTGATTTAAACATGTAAATACATCAACCATTAGTAATTCATCAAGACAATCAACATTCTATAAAGATACATAAACATTAAGTACATAAGTTTAATACAAGTTTCAAGTATAAAAGCTTTCAAACACATAAATATCTAAGCATTACTTTTGCCCTGAATAGCTGGCTCGTCAGTAGGTGAGGAAGAAGATGATGCTCCTTGGTCTTGATTTCTCTTTTTCTTCTCTTTTGACCCTGAGCTGAGGCAGATGCAGCTGTATCTCCTTCTTCATCATCATCATCATTATGCCTTTCCTTTGTCTCTTCATCATCACTAGCCTCATCATCCTCACTATCATCATCTTCACCATCATCATCATTATCATCTCCTTCTCTTATCTTGAGCGGCTCATCCCTTGATCCCTTGAGCTTGAGCATGATGGTCTTGTTGAAAGACTCCAACTCCTCTATCTTCTTTGCTGATTGGACTTTATGCTCCTGGAGTTAGGCAATTTGCTGAGCTTGCTGTAAGATCTGCTGTGCTTGGGTAGCGTTTAGCTCCACAAGCTGACGTAGTTGGGCAGCCTTCTCTTCATTAGTAGCCAACAGCTTCAGCACCATACGGTTAAGTGCTGACAACTGTTCCTTTACTCCAATAGGAGGTAGAGATGATCCTGTAGGGAATGTTGGGCGGAATGATGGTCCGGCTTGGTGGCTGGTGGTGGTAGTGGTGGTAGTGGTGAATATGGGTGGTGGTGTATAAATGGGTGGTGAAGTGTAGGCTGTAGTAGTAGAAGGTGGAGGTGTGGTAGTAGTGGTGGAGGGTGTGGTAGTAGTAATAGGTGGATTGGTAGTAGTGGTGGGTGGTGTGATAGTAGTGGTGGGTGGAGTTGTAGTAGTGGTGGTAAGCAATGTGAACCTGAGCCTCTTCCCCTTCTTGCCGTAGGGTTGAGCCATTCTCTTTCTCCTCGAGCCTTTGGATCCAGTGGCTCCCCCTTGGCTACTGGGCTCGTTTGGGGTGTAAGATAGATCAGTAGTAGCCTCACCAGACTCACCCTGGTGTCCACCTACCGCCCTAATCCCCCTCTCGGTGGCAACCACCCTGCTGCCCACCGTTCGAGTCAACGGCTCCTTATCTGACTCCTCCTCCTCATCAGGTCGGAAGTCCTGATGGAATCCCACAGTCCCTACTCCTCCTCGGGTGGATAATGGAAATGTCATATCAGTAGTAGTGGCCCTAGATTGGGTGGGGCCAGCATCTCCACTATCATAACTATCATCATCATTAGAATCATCAGCGGGGAGCACAATCTGCTCAGTGTCTGAGTCACTGTCATCGTGGCGCCACTTTCTCTGAGCTGGCGCCATATAATCCTGACGGGCCAGATGCCCAAACAGTCGCCTGACAGGGGGTTTCACCTGCTTCCCTCTTTACACCTTCATCCTTCCTAAGGTGGTATCATCCATCACCTCAAGCACCACGGCATCCTCCTTCTCCTTTGGCAGCAAAGGGAGCTTCTGGTCAATAATAATCTGCATAAATTTAGGGTACATGCAAAAGCCCTCCTTGCCCTTCGCCTCGATGTTCTCCACCAGGTAGGTGAAGATCATCCCCGAGAAGCTGAACGGATGGTTCAGCACCAACGCCATATAGGCATTCTGAATCTAATCAGATAGCTCATCGAAGCCTCCCTTCCTTGAGGCAATGCACTTAAGTAGCACATGGGCTGAGTACTTAAATTAGGGGCACATGTTGCTCTTGTTGAGCACACCTACGTTGATATCCCCCGAGTACTTGACCCGCAGAAAACAACATCGTACAGTCAGTGGGTGTAGTCATGTAGGGCAGTCATCATCATCCCCAAACTCCAAGATTGTCCTAAGATCGTCCTCAGTGATCTCTATAGCCTGACCAAAAATGAAGCTCCTGATACAGTGGGGCTCTAAGGACCTGTCGACAACAACGCTTTCCCAGAAAGTCTGCTGAACTAAACGGTACAGAGTGCTCGGAGTTGATATAGCATAGAAGATCCTCGATCTCCGTAAGAATGTAATAATGCCCAAGAAATCAGCCGCGTTTCGGGAGGTCAGATCCAGATGAGCACAAATGTTATGCTTTGTGCTCATAGTACAACGACTCGCCTTCTGTTACACAATGTAAATAAACGTTAGTGTGTGTCAATGAGTAAAAATTTGATTCATTGGACTTGAAATCTTCTGTTCTATCGTGCGAATGAACTGTGCGACTGAGATCTAGTCGTGCGAATGAGCTCATTCGTACGACTGAGCATGCGACTGGGCTTAGTCGTATGCTATCCCATGCGTTTACATCAGTCGTTCGACTGAACTCATATGCACGGTTCAGTTATGCGATTGAGCCATTTGTCCAGCTCAGTCGTGCGATTGAGCCATTCGCACAGCTCAGTCGTGCGATTGAAGTTCATTCGGAGTGACTAGTCGCATACCTCTCTGTTCAACACTTTAATCCTGAATCTAGGTCAAAACTGGAAGTTAAACATTGTGTTTAGATTCTTTAGACATGCAGGAAATCTAATTGTCACATTATGTCTTTCATTTTAACCAATTTTCATGTTTATATGGTCTGTTTGATGATTATGACTTATTTCTTGATTTTAAACACTTTGGGCCTGTTAGGGTTTGATTTCACCACGCATTTTGTGCGATTTTGGTCGATAATTACCTGAAGATGATGTAACAACACGTCAGTATCACAATGGTAAGAAGAAATCGATTTAATCAGATTTTGGCAGAGTGTCGCTACTTTCGGGCGAGTTTAGGGCGATTAAGGGGTGATGAACATATGCGACCGACTTTAGCCCTATTTATACTGAATCTGTCTTCAATCGGGCGACTGGATCCATTCGCACTCTTCAATCGTGCGATTGGCTCAGTCGGTCACATTCAGTCGTGCGACTAGGTTTCAGTCGTGCGACTTACTCATTCGGTCACCTCCATTCATGCGATTGGTTCAGTCCTATGGTCCAATCGTGTGAATTTACTCATGCTTATGGTCCAATAACACGTCTGGTCAATACGCGTGGGTTAGTCGTGTGATTGAGCTCATACGTATGGTTCAATCGTACGGCTGGTCCATACTCATGGTCCAGTCGTGCGAATGGCTTATACTTATGGTTTTGACCTGGTGATCATTTGACACTTAGCCCTATTAACAATTGATAAAACATTTCGAGTATTCGATCATCTCAGACATGACCATTTTAACTTAGAGAACTTTTGATCACCTCAGACGTGATCCTTTTAACAGTAAAAGCATTTTGTCACCTCAGACGTGACCCTTTTAACATTTGCGAACCCGTTTGGTCAACTCAGACGTGCCCTTTTTAGTGATTAAATCCCAGATAAAATTCCAATGCATAGTCCGACGTTTAATAACTAAACTGACTAAAAATTAAACAAATTAAACAACTAGAACTAAAAGACAAAACTAAAACTTAGTTTTGTAATTTTGTGTGAGGTTGATATCCTAAGATAAGTATCTACCAGATTTTCTTTTCTAGACATTATAGCATCAAGTTACATTGATCATAACTGGAACGATTCATTATGGAATCATACAGGTTTATCAAATCATTTAGGACATTTTATCAAAGCCTTTTGATGCTATATTCTTGTTTTCATCGAGAGTCATTAGCAAGTTTAGAAAATCATACTAGTGCTGTAAGATACCCGTAATGATTTGGACTTTCAAGAATTGCAGCTCACGATTATTGTCAGTATACTTGTCCTCTTAAATCCATACACAGATTTTTGACATACATTGGTGATGATTTAAGGTTTAATTATTTCAACAAGCATTTGTGGATCCCACACTTATATGGTAATCAACATTTCTCAGGAGATTTTTGAGCGGTCTACGTGTATTTTGACAAGAAGAAACTATTCTAAGAGCTTTCAAAGAGATGCCAAGCCTCAGGTCAGTGCCATCACATAGCAGAAAGGCGCAAACAACAATGAATTCTAGAATATTTAGGTTATGCTTATCCTCTGGTCAGTGCTACCGCACAGCATAGAGACACACAACCTATCTTCTTGTTTGAGCAATTATATTATTTTTGCACAGATTGCACCAACAACATAGGTTATTAGCTTGATTTCTTTTTGCATTTTTTATGTGCTTTGCTTATTTTTATGGTCATTCGCACACATTTGTGGCGTTTATTTTGCTCGTCACCCCTTATTGGAACTTCGTTGATTGTGCTAACCAGGGATAAGATGATAACCCACAGCTTGTTGAACAACTTAGTTTGAGCTTGAACTCACCAATGAAGTCTAGTTATCTATTCTGTTGAATCTACCGACATATCATCTAGTGATCTAGCAACCTCTAGGTCTAATTTCTCTGTGTTACCTTAGTAGTAGCTAGTTTTACTATCATTTTTCCTTTTATGTTTCTTAGACTTCTCAGACTTATACTTTGAATTTTGCATCTTAATCAGTTAAACTCTTTTAAAGTCCCAAACTCTTTGTTCATGTGTGCTATCATTTCCCAAAATCCTTGAATCAGTATCACAGATATGATCTCCTTTCTATTAACTAGACTGTCCTCCTCCCTCGTTTTTTTAAGTAATTAATTAAAATAACTAATTTAATACTAAACTAACCTATTCTCCCCCTAAAATTCTAAAACGAAAAATATTTTTGTGTTTTTGGATTTTTAAGACATGAAAAATAAAATAAGAAAAATAAAAGAAAATAAAAAGAAAAAGTAAATAGTTGTCGGACTAAGCATGTTCATCTCCTGGAATCACTTCACATTTCTTTTTCACACCGTTGACCTCTAACAGATATGAAAATCTTGGTTTCTCAAAAGCTTTTGTGTAGAGGTCAGCGCGTTAAAAATCCGTATTAATTTTAACAACATCGATTAAATTCTTTTCAAAACAATCACGTATAAAGTGATATTTAATTCCGATGTGTTTGTTCTTAGGATGTTGGACCGGATTTTTAGTTATGGCTATAGCAGCAGAATTATCAACAGATATAGGAGTGTTAGAGAATTTCAAACCGTAGTCTCGCATTTGCTGTTGAATCCAGATGATTTTCGAACAGCAGCTTGCAGCAGCAACATATTCAGCTTCACAAGTTGATAGAGCCACCGATGTTTGCTTCTTACACTGCCACGTGACTAATCTTCTCCCAAAGAATTGACATCCTGCTAAAGTGGACTTGTAGTTCATTTTGCAGCCGCCATAATCCGAATTGCTATACGCTGTAAGCTCAAAGTCATCATTATGAGGATACCATAACCCAAGCTTTGGAGTACCCTTCAGATAATGAAATATCCTTTTAACGCCAATGAGATGGTTGACTTTAGGTTTCGCCTGATATCTGGAGCATAGAGATGTCGGGTACATGATATCATGTCTTGAGGCAGTGAGGTACATGAGAGATCCGATCATTCCTCGGTACATAGTGGCATCCACCAGATCACCTTTTTTGTCGAGTGCGACATCATGGTTTGTAGCAAGTGGAGTCCCAGCTGCGGAAGCATTCTCCATATCAAACCGATTGAGAATATCGCCTACATGCTTTGTCTAATGCAGAAATATCCCCGTTGGTGTCTGATCCACCTGTAACCCGAGAAAGAACTTCATCTCACCCATGACACTCATCTCAAATTCAGCTTTCATTACTGCTTCAAATTCTTTACATAATGCTTCGTTTTTGGAACCGAAGATTATGTCATCAACATAGATCTGAACTAGTAGTAAGTCACCATCCTTTTCTTTGGTGAACAGTGTACAATCAATCACTCCACTGTGAAAGCCATGTTTCACAAGATGAGTCGAGAGTTTCTTATACTAAGGTCTTGGGGCTTGATGGAGCCCGTAGAGAGTTTCTTGATACGGATCCTCAAATCCTTCGGGTTGACTGACATACACTGTCTCCTGGATTTCACCATGAAGGAATGCACTCTTTACGTCTAATTGATAGACTTTGATCTTCATGTAAGATGCATAGGCTAGGAAGATACGGATTGCTTCCATTCTTGCCACAGGTGAAAACATTTCATTGTAATCAATGCCCTCGACTTGTCAAAATCCTTGAACTACAAGTCGAGCCTTGTTTCTTATTATGACCCCTTGGTCATCTTTCTTGCACTTCAAGACCCATTTGGTGCCAATGACCTTAGCACCTTTAGGTCTGTAAGGCCCCGTTCCCGGGCACCTCACAGTTGGTCATCATTACCCATACAACATACATTTAATACAATTTAGTAAAAACCATGCAGCGGAAACTTTAAATTTACTATAAATGCTTTTGCAAAGTAATACAACACCCGTTACAAAATATCATTTGTTTGCATTACAATACAAAAACATTAACAAAAGAATGCCATCCCAAAAGAGCTGAGCAGCCGCCTCGTGCCATCCTCAGCAACACTACCTGCCAACTGGAAAATACATAAAAGTCAGCGTTGCTGAGTGAGTTCTAGTTTTGTATTAAAACATACTTTTACTTATTTAAAAGTATCCTTTCGTGCATGCGTTCATACATCATACGTACACAGAGATAATATTCGTTATTATCTTCATCATTCGTTATTCATCGTTATCTTTATCTTCTCGTATGGATTCTGTCAGGCTTTACCCACTTCATAGCACTTGGCCATGATTACTGTGGTCGAATGACAAAAATCCCGTTCATACTTACTTGCACACATTGAAAGGTGAATTGTACCAATACCATAGGCTACACCCCGAACGTTATTAGCTACCGGGCCGAAGTCAACATATGAACAACAAAACGTATGCCACGGTACTAGAGGTAAGCGGTAGAGGTACCATGACCATGGTCAATCACATAGAAGGACCAATCGCGTTATTCAATGCTTGCAAGACATAATTCGTTCGTTCATTAATGCATGTATTCATCATCATTCTTCTTTTCGTTCATTCGTTAATACATGCATTCATCATCATGTTCCTCTTTCATTATCTTTCACTTTACGATACATAATACTTCATTAATTCATTTCTCGTTATTCGTAAAGTTTCAGAAAGATAAGCATACACAATCACAAGGAACATACACACATCATACATATTCATCTTACATTCATCATCATACATTCATCATCATACATTCATCATCATACATAGCATCATACCTTACTTAACAATATTTTAATAATATTGTTAACAATAATATACTAATAATAATATTAGTAACGATTAGGGTTAATCATACTCATCATTATATGCATGAGACATCATCATTTATTAACCCTAGTCAACCCTGGTCAAACCTCGAACTACGGACTTACTGGAAATTCCTGAAAATTTCTAAGTGTTTAGGCGTTTTAGCCCTATTGGGCGTATAAGCCCTCTGGGCGTATGAGCCCTGTTAGCCGTATGAGCACTGCTGGACTTTTCACTTAACACTTAGATTTATCAACTGGTCATACGACCACACTGTTGGTCGTATGACCACTGGTGGTCGTACCATCCCTGGACTTGGGAACATATTTGGATCATACGACCACTGTTGGTCGTATGAGTCCATACTTAGAAAATTTCATCATAGTCATACGACCACTGTTGGTCGTATGGGTCCTGTGGGTCTCATACTTAGAAAATATCACTTATTCATACGACCACTGTTGGTCGTATGAGTCCTGTTAGACTCATCAACACTTAGAAAAATCTTCTGGTCATACGACCACACTGTTGGTCGTATGAGCACTAGTGGACTCATCAACCTGTAAATAATTATTCTAAGTCCCATTTTCAGACATATTTGCAACCTGTTCATGAGTCTAATCCATAACCCAAGTCCCAAACATCATAATGCCTAATTCTAACATATACACAAGATTCTAGGCATAAATCTAGCATAAACATAAACATGCATACATTCAGTTCATACGGTTAACAGCATAAATTTTATAAAAAACATATATATGCATTTCCAGCCCCAAAACGTTTAAAAATCAGTAAAAAGGGGTCTAGAACTCACCTTAGCTGTTCTTCAAGTTCAAACTCTCCTGCTCGAGCTTTTCCAAAGGATTCGAAAGCCTAGATGTGTTTAAAACACACAAACCCGAACACATATACACATAAGAACATGCATTTCTCGGTTTCTTAGCTCAAACACAACTTAAAAACATCAATTCTTACCTTGAATCTGATTTCTTCTTCTTTCCCTCTCTAGAATCGAAGCTCCTGCTGTTCTCTCTCTCTAAAAGTCGAATAAAAGTGTTATGCAGAAGGTAATGGGCGGCCATGCCACCTTTTTACCAACTTTATAAGATTTTTATTCCTTTTACACCTTTGGTCCCCCAACTTGGGGTTGACTTCCCTTTTTCTTCTTTTTCTTTCTTTCTCTTTATTCCTTTATTTCTTGCTAATAAAAATACAGGTGTTACAAGTCCACCCCCCTTATATAGGTTTCGTCCCCGAAACCTGTTATTCCTCAAACAGATGTGGGTAGTGCTGTCTCATTTCTTCTTCAGTCTCCCACGTAGACTCGGATCCCTTCCTGTGCTTCCACTGTACACGCACAAGGGGAACCACTTTATTCCTTAACCTCTTCTCCTTACGATCAATGATTGCCACTGGTTGCTCCACGTAGTTGAGCCGTTCGTCTACTTCAATGTCCTCCAGTGGTACAACCATGTCTTCATCAGCTAAGCATTTCCTCAGATGAGATACATGGAATGTGGGATGAATTCCACTTAATTCATCTGGCAATTCGAGTCGATAGGCTACCTCTCCTACTCGTGCGATAATTCGGAAAGGTCCTATGTATCTCGGGCTTAGCTTACCTCGTTTCCTGAATCTAATGATTCCCTTCCAGGGCGAGACCTTCAACATGACTCGGTCACCAACCTTAAACTCAATCGGTCTTCGCCTCTTGTCAGCATACGACTTTTGCCTATCTTTCGCCGCCTTCATGAAGGCTTTGATCTTTTCTAATTTCTCAGTCGTTGCTTCAATCACCTCGACACCTCCCAGTTCCTTCTGCCCAATGTCTCCCCAACATACGGGCGTCCTACATCTCCTACCGTATAGCATCTCGTATGGTGGCATGCCAATACTGGCATGATAGCTATTGTTGTACGAGAATTCTGCTAATGGCAAGTGATCATCCCAACTTCCTCCAAAATCGATCACGCACGCCCAAAGCATGTCTTCGAGTGTCTGGATCGTCCTCTCAGACTGACCGTCCGTCTGAGGGTGATATGCTGTACTAATGTGTAGTCTCGTCCCCATCGCATCATGAAATCTCTTCCAAAACTTGGAGGTAAACCGGGTGTCACGATCAGACACAATAGACACCGGTACACCATGACGAGCTACAATTTCCTTGATGAACAGATCCGCCAATCTTTCAGATGAGTACGTCTCGCGGATCGGTAGGAAGTGGGCACTCTTTGTCAAGCGGTCAACTATCACCCATATGGCATCATACCCTCTAGGGGTACGTGGTAACTTCGTGATGAAATCCATGGTGATATGCTCCCACTTCCACTCGGGTATATCCAACGGTTGGATCTTCCCGTATGGTTTCTGGTGTTCTGCCTTTACTTGTAAGCAAGTTAGGCACTTACTCACGTACTCCACTACGTCACGTTTCATACCCGGCCACCAATAGTCTTTCTTCAGATCGTGGTACATTTTGGTAGCACCGGGTGAATGGAGTATCGGGTCTTATGGGCCTCATCCATAATTCTACTACGTAGATCCCCGTATCGAGGAATCCACATTCGCCCAAATCGGGTCTTAACACCAAAAGTGTTCTCACCCAATTCCGTCACTAGGCCTCTCATCCTTTCGGGGTTAAGACGATCTTCTTTCAAAGCCTCGTCTTGAAACTCCTTAACCTGTGTCATCACATCGGGGGTCATGATCAGCTGATAAGCCTTCACCCGGATCGGCTCAGGCCTTTCTTTTCGACTAAGGGCATCAGCCACTACATTGGCCTTGCCCGGGTGGTAATGGATCTCGCAATCATAATCTTTTATCAGCTCCAACCACCGCCTCTGCCTCATGTTTAGATCCTTCTGCTCGAAGAAGTACTTCAAGCTTTTGTGGTCAGTGAAGATTGTGCACTTCGCCCCGTACAGATAGTGCCGCCAAATCTTCAACGCAAAAACCACCGCAGCTAGTTCTAGATCGTGTGTGGGATAGTTGACTTCGTGGGTCTTCAGCTGTCGAGATGCGTAGGCTATCACCTTTCCACGTTGCATCAACACACAACCTAGCCTAGAATAAGATGCATCCGAATAGACCACTAAGTCTTCACTTCCCTCAGGCAAAGTCAAGACAGGAGCTTGTGTTAGTCTTGCCTTCAACTCCTCAAAATCCATCTCCTGCTCTCGACCCCACACGAATTTTACGTCCTTACGAGTCAATTTTGTCAAAGGTGAGGCGATCTTTGAAAAGTCTTGAATAAATCTTCTATAATAGCCCGCCAATCCCAAGAAGCTACGAATCTCGGATGGCGCCTTTGGTGATTTCCATTGCATCACAGCCTCAACCTTTGCTGGGTCCACCATTATTCCTTCTGCATTCACTACGTGACCCAGAAATTGCACCTCGCGTAACCAAAAGGCGCACTTGGAGAACTTGGCGTACAATTTCGCCCTTCTCAATGTTTCCAACACTTCCCGAATATGCCCGGCATGCTCTTTTTCGCTCCTTGAATAAATCAAAATATCATCGATGAATACAATTACTGATTTATCCAACATTGGTCGGCACACTCGGTTTATCAAATCCATAAAAGCAGCCGGCGCATTGGTCAACCCAAAAGACATGACAAGAAACTCGTAGTGACCATAGCGCGTACGAAAGGCTGTTTTAGGGATATCTTGTTCCTTCACCTTTAGTTGATGGTAACCCGATCGAAGATCTATCCTTGAAAACCAACTGGCACCCTGAAGTTGATCAAACAAGTCATCGATCCTTGGTAAGGGGTACCTGTTCTTCACCGTCAGCTTATTCAGCTCGCGGTAGTCGATGCACATCCTCATACTACCATCCTTCTTCTTTACGAACAGAACCGGAGCACCCCAAGGTGAGATACTCGGTCGGATAAACCCCTTATCCAGCAGCTCCTGCAACTGCTCCATCAACTCTTTCATCTCCGTCGGAGCCAAGCGATACGGTGCTTTTGCGACAGGTTGGGCACCCGGTATCAGGTCGATCTGGAATTCGATCTCTCGGTCAGGTGGCAATCCCGATAAGTCTTCGGGAAACACGTCTGGAAAGTCACACACCACTGGCACATCGCATAGCTGTGGTGTTGGCGTCTCTACATTCTTTACATAACATAAGTAGGCGCTACATCCGCGCCTCATACACTTTCCCGCCACCGCCATCGAGATCACCTTTGGAATCGTCGTAACTCGATCGCCATAAATTGTCACCGGACTTCCGTTGGTCGCCGTCAGTCTAATCATCTTCTTTCGGCACACGATATTCGCTTCGTAGGTTGCTAACCAGTCCATCCCTAACACTACATCAAATCCTCCTAGGGGCATCACATGTAATCTAGCAGCAAACCCATGACCTTCTAACTCCATGGTACAGTCCTCTATCACATCAGTAACTCTAGTGGACTTACCAATAGCAGTTTCTACATAAAAAGGCTCACTAATGCATTTGCTACTAACAGGCAATTTAGCACAGAAAGTAGCAGAAATGAAACTCCTACTAGCACCAGAGTCAAATAACACAGAAGCAAGAGTTTGGTTTACTAGAAACGTACCTGACACCACATCGGGGTCCGTCGTAGCCTCTTCCTGCGTCATGGTGAAAGCCCTGGCGTTTGCTCTCGGACCTTCACTTCCCGTCTTCTTTACCCCTGAAGCCTCAGCCCTCGGCTTCTTACAGTCCCTGCTCATATGGCCACTTTCTCCACAGTTAAAGCACTTGCCCATCCGGCAATCTTTTGATATGTGCCCTGTCCTCCCGCACTTAAAGCAGAGGTTGGATCCCCACTTGCACTCCCCTGAGTGCTCCTTTCCACACTTACCACACTTCCTCACCCCAGCTCCAGACACGACCACTCGGCGGTCATCCACCCTTGCCTTCTTGTTGTTTGTCGAAGTATCACCCCGACCAAATCTCTTCCCCTGCCAGTTCTTCTCTCCACTTCCTTTCTTGCTTCCCTCAGCCTTCACCAAAGCAGCACGTTCATCGAATAACCTTCCCGCCAAATCCACTGCCGACCTGAAAGTGCTTGGTCGGGCAGAAATCAAGTGCCAACGAATTTCAGCTGGCAGTCCTTGAATATACCGGTTGATCTTTCGTGACACCGGCGTCACCTGCTCCGGCACCAACAACGCCAATTCGTTAAACTTGGTGGTATATTGTTGGTGGGTCATCGTCCCCGCCTCCAGCTGCAGGAACTCCCTTTCTATTCTATCCATTTCCCGACGAGGGCTGAATTCCTCGATCACCAGCCTTTTCAACTCAGCCCACTTCATCTTCCCTATAGCTCTGCTACCCTCGGCTTGGACTATATTTTTCCACCAGCATAAAGCCGATCCTGTGAAAGAGTGGGTAGCAAACTTCACCTTCTTGTCCTCCTGGCAATCACTAATATCGAGGACAGCTTCCATTTCCATCACCCATTGGTGAGCATCAGTAGCAGTACCAGACCCATCAAAAGTTGGGGGTTTGCACCTCATGAATGCCCCGTAGTTACAACCCCGGGCGGTCTCCCGTAACTGTTCTTCTTCCTCTTCCTCTTCATCATCAGATAATACTGTCTCTGCTTCTGTCTGTTGCTGTCTTCCTGAGGATCGATTCCTCCCTCGTCTATCGTCTTCACGTACGGCCTTTATCACTTCAGTCACTACAGACGGTAAGATCGTCTGCATGACTTGGTGCACCTCCTCGATCACAGTTTCTTTCACTGAGGCTCTCACATTATCACTCTCATCCACTCCCCCCGAGGGAGTAGTATTAGGTTCTTCGGGAACCTTCTTCTCTTGTCTAGGCCTACCTCTTGTGGCTCGTGGTTCCGCACCACTTCCGCCACTGCCTCCACCAAGTGGGGCTTTAGATGATCTACCACCGACCATCTTCTATCACACTGAAAGATTTAAACACCAACACGGTCATTCAAGGAAATAGCTCAGTTTATGTCAAGTATAGGAAGTCCCTAATTACAGTGGCCAGTTGTGATTAGCCACTTACTCTACTCTTCACACCCCGAGCATTACCTGTCCTGACTACATTAGTATCTAAGTCTAACAGTACACATAAACACCTAACATGCGCACGTAACACTGGTTAACTTTCGAGAAAATACCTGATGGCACGCAGCTACTCAGATGGCATTCTCATTCTCCCTGTCCCATTCTCAGTTTAAGTTTTAGGTTTGTTTTAAAAAATTTACCCATTTCACTTAAACTTTGGCTCTGATACCAACTTGTAAGGCCTCGTTCCCGGGCACCTCACAGTTGGTCATCATTACCCATACAACATACATTTAATACAATTTAGTAAAAACCATGCAGCGGAAACTTTAAATTTACTATAAATGCTTTTGCAAAGTAATACAACACCCGTTACAAAATATCATTTGTTTGCATTACAATACAAAAACATTAACAAAAGAATGCCATCCCAAAAGAGCTGAGCAGCCGCCTCGTGCCATCCTCAGCAACACTACCTGCCAACTGGAAAATACATAAAAGTCAGCGTTGCTGAGTGAGTTCTAGTTTTGTAATAAAACATACTTTTACTTATTTAAAAGTATCCTTTCGTGCATGCGTTCATACATCATACGTACACAGAGATAATATTCGTTATTATCTTCATCATTCGTTATTCATCGTTATCTTTATCTTCTCGTATGGATTCTGTCAGGCTTTACCCACTTCATAGCACTTGGCCATGATTACTGTGGTCGAATGACAAAAATCCCGTTCATACTTACTTGCACACATTGAAAGGTGAATTGTACCAATACCATAGGCTACACCCCGAACGTTATTAGCTACCGGGCCGAAGTCAACATATGAACAACAAAACGTATGCCACGGTACTAGAGGTAAGCGGTAGAGGTACCATGACCATGGTCAATCACATAGAAGGACCAATCGCGTTATTCAATGCTTGCAAGACATAATTCGTTCGTTCATTAATGCATGTATTCATCATCATTCTTCTTTTCGTTCATTCGTTAATACATGCATTCATCATCATGTTCCTCTTTCATTATCTTTCACTTTACGATACATAATACTTCATTAATTCATTTCTCGTTATTCATAAAGTTTCAGAAAGATAAGCATACACAATCACAAGGAACATACACACATCATACATATTCATCTTACATTCATCATCATACATTCATCATCATACATTCATCATCATACATTCATCATCATACATAGCATCATACCTTACTTAACAATATTTTAATAATATTGTTAACAATAATATACTAATAATAATATTAGTAACGATTAGGGTTAATCATACTCATCATTATATGCATGAGACATCATCATTTATTAACCCTAGTCAACCCTGGTCAAACCTCGAACTACGGACTTACTGGAAATTCCTGAAAATTTCTAAGTGTTTAGGCGTTTTAGCCCTATTGGGCGTATAAGCCCTCTGGGCGTATGAGCCCTGTTAGCCGTATGAGCACTGCTGGACTTTTCACTTAACACTTAGATTTATCAACTGGTCATACGACCACACTGTTGGTCGTATGACCACTGGTGGTCGTACCATCCCTGGACTTGGGAACATATTTGGATCATACGACCACTGTTGGTCGTATGAGTCCATACTTAGAAAATTTCATCATAGTCATACGACCACTGTTGGTCGTATGGGTCCTGTGGGTCTCATACTTAGAAAATATCACTTATTCATACGACCACTGTTGGTCGTATGAGTCCTGTTAGACTCATCAACACTTAGAAAAATCTTCTGGTCATACGACCACACTATTGGTCGTATGAGCACTAGTGGACTCATCAACCTGTAAATAATTATTCTAAGTCCCATTTTCAGACATATTTGCAACCTGTTCATGAGTCTAATCCATAACCCAAGTCCCAAACATCATAATGCCTAATTCTAACATATACACAAGATTCTAGGCATAAATCTAGCATAAACATAAACATGCATACATTCAGTTCATACGGTTAACAGCATAAATTTTATAAAAAACATATATATGCATTTCCAGCCCCAAAACGTTTAAAAATCAGTAAAAAGGGGTCTAGAACTCACCTTAGCTGTTCTTCAAGTTCAAACTCTCCTGCTCGAGCTTTTCCAAAGGATTCGAAAGCCTAGATGTGTTTAAAACACACAAACCCGAACACATATACACATAAGAACATGCATTTCTCGGTTTCTTAGCTCAAACACAACTTAAAAACATCAATTCTTACCTTGAATCTGATTTCTTCTTCTTTCCCTCTCTAGAATCGAAGCTCCTGCTGTTCTCTCTCTCTAAAAGTCGAATAAAAGTGTTATGCAGAAGGTAATGGGCGGCCATGCCACCTTTTTACCAACTTTATAAGATTTTTATTCCTTTTACACCTTTGGTCCCCCAACTTGGGGTTGACTTCCCTTTTTCTTCTTTTTCTTTCTTTCTCTTTATTCCTTTATTTCTTGCTAATAAAAATACAGGTGTTACAAGGTCTATCCACTAAAGTCCATACTCCCAACTTCTTGAATTGAAGAAGTTCTTCTTACATGCCACTCACCCATTCCTTATCATTTAGGGCTTTACTAACATATTTTGGCTCAAATTGAGACAAAACATCGATATGAACCATCGCGAAGATATCCCTTTTGTATTACCAAGGCATAATCAGCTAAGTATAGCTGATTTCTAGTTTGGACTCCTGATCTAACATCTCCAATGACATTATCCAACGGATGATAAACATTACTCGAGATCCAGGAGTGGTGGGTACAACTATCTCATTATCCAGATTGTGAACAGCAGGTTCAGTATCTAAGGTAGTGGGAGTGTTAGGGTCCGAAGTGTTAGAGGCATCAACATCAGATGCTTGTGTACTTGGAGTAGCAGGAACCTGTTGCCCTTGATCCACCTGATCATTTGCTACATCTTCATCATCAGAGGAGGAGTCACTTACCTCAAGTGCTCCTCCTGAAGAACTAGAAGACTCACTTTGTGAAGCTGATGTCATCGGATCCAGTGATGGTGTGTTTAATACGTCGTACATCATTCTGGTCGATAACTCATCCTCAGGAGGAAAGAGAGGGATGTTGAAGGATTTAAAGAATCCATCATAGTCGAAAAAGAAAGAGGGTCCTTTTCCAGCAAGGGGATGGTGTATCTCTGTACATCAACATTGCACCACACTACTACTAGACCCTTTGAGTTGTTGTAAACTCTCTTATTCGGTATGTTGTATCCTAAGAAAATCCCTTCTTCAGCCTTCTCGCTGAATTTCCCTGACTGAGTTTTCTTCAGCGGTGTACATGGTGCACCAAATGGTTCGAGGTACTCTAGATTAGGTTTACGTCGTTGGAGTAACTCGTAACACGTCTTACCATGACGCTAGACCACCAGGTTTTGATAAGGGGGTAACATGCATTAGCTACTGCCTCGTTCCAAAATTGGATAGGCAGTTTCAAGTCTGCTAGCATCGTTCGGGCTGTCTCTATCAAGCTGCGATTCTTTCTCTCAGCAATCCTGTTCATTTGAGGAGTGTAGGCAGATGTAAATTGGTACACAATTCATTTTTCTTTGTAGAATGCCTCCATCCATTGGTTCTTGAACTCGGTGCCGTTGTCTGAGCGAACTTGCCTTACCTTCAGCTTGTAGAGTGACTCTAATGTAGTTACTAGCTCTTTGAATGATTCAAATGTCTCTGATTTGGATTTTAGAAACATCACCAAAGAAAATCTTGAGTAATCATCCGTAACTACATAGCAGTACAAATCACCGGCAATGCTCTTTGTACTGACTGGGCCAAACAGATCCATTTGAAGAAGCTCAAGAGGCAGGTCGATTGAATGAACGTTCTTTGCCTTGTGAGACTTCTTTGTCTGTTTCCCTTTCTTACATGCGACACAGAAATCCGGTAGTTGGAAGTTTTGAACATTTACTCCACGCACTAGATCATTCTTGATCAAGTGATTCATCTTCCAGGGATTGATGTGTCCCATTCTCCTATACCAGGAGATGGAGTCTTTTTCTGTTGCCTTTGACAAGAAGCATTGTACTTGATGATCAGTTGTGGAGGCCTTTAAGAGGTCCAAGACATACAAATCGTTATATCTTAAAGCTGGCATTAACACTTGGTCCTCCAGGATGACATAGTCCTTTTTCAAAACATAGCACTTCTTGTTGTCAAATACAACTTTGAACTCTTTGTCGCATATCTGGGAGACAAAAAGTAAGTTATTTTGAAGTTGTTGAACATAGTTTACCTTATCAAACTTCACTTTCTAGTTTCCCTCTTCTCCTTATGCAGTGATATAACCTTCTTTATTTCCAGCAAATGAAACGTGTACTCCTTTAATTTGTTTGACGTTTGACAAGAGAGACAGGTTTCCAGTCATGTGCCTTGATGCACCGCTATCAACAATCCAGGTATTCATAGAAGCACTATAGCTGACACCCTGCACATTCAAAGGAAATGATTAGTTTTGGTTAAGGACCCAAGCCTTAACTGGCTTGGGTGACCCGGAGGAATCACATATTATAAACTCTACCCACTGTCCATTTGAGGGAGAGGGCAGACCATTCTTCTTCTTGTTCTCATTTTCAGACACGGGACTTGATTTTTCTTTCCATAAGCCAGTTTTATGTAAGACCTGTTTGTGATAAACAGACGATTGGCTTATTGTTTGAACTTTAGGTTCATAGGTTCTTTTGGTGGAGTAATTGAACTCCTTTTTGAAGAACTTGGTTTTGTATCATTAAGTTCAATCTTCTTTCTTGGTGTCTGATAATAAGAACACTTAGAAGCAATGTGTCCATACTTTCCACAAGTGTAGCATGATCTACTTTTGACATGTTGGTGAAGCTGTTTCTGTGGGGAAGTATGTGACACAGGTGTGACTTTAGTTGCTTTGGATTTTGACTCTTCTTGTTTAGATGTTTTGACTTCTTTAACAAAATTCACTGTTTGAACATGTTTAATATCTTTACCCTTTTGTTTATTTGGACTAAGACATGGTGCTCGAGATTGGTTAAATTGTTTGGTCTTTTTGGGTTCTGAATTAGACATGTTTGAACCTGACTCCACCTTAACCTTTGCAAATTGTTCATCCAAATTAACAATAGGCATCTTACCTTTTGACTTCAAAGTGGTCTCCTTCTGTTTAGTGACAGATTCAATAGGTTTACTTGTAGAATCTGGATCACTTACAAGAGGAGTGGACACCATATGATCCTTGATTGGGTTATTATTAATTGGTTTGCATTTAGCATTCAACAAGGTCTCACGTGGTGGTGGAACCACTTTGTAACCCAAACCCTCCCCGTGGTTTCGTTCATTTACTAGGTGTTGAACTATGTGAGAAGAACTAGTCCAACTGTGCAGTTTTTGTTTTAAAGAATTTACCTCGACTTCCAAAACTGCTTTTTGTTTCTTAGTTTCTTCTAGGGATTTTAAATAGAACTTTATGTCATTTGCTTGGTTAAATGCTACAACTTCGGTTTCCCTTAGTTGTTTATTTAACAGTTCTATTTTCTCTTTATAACTGTGCTCATTTTGTTTTAAATTTCGGTTTGCTTCTGTGCACAGTTGTAAATCATTTACTAAGCTATCATTGTGATCTAATAGCCTAGCAAATTTTGAATCTATGCTATCCCTAAATTTATTACATTCAGAACAAGCATGATTATCAAAAAGTTGGTCTGTGGAACTTACTTGAGAAGGTTTGGTTGAATCAGCCATCATCGCAGAGTTTGACTGTTCGAGTGCTGGTGATTCTGAACATGTTGTACTGGGACCTTCTTATTTAGGTGAGTGACCACAGTAGCAGTATATTCATGATCTGACATTATGAGTTCCACTGCTATATCACCTTCGCTTGCAGAGTCGTCATCCAAACCCTCAACACATGCAATGTTGGATTCTCCTTGAGACACAAAGCGAAAGTTCCAATCTTGTCCTTCATTGTCTTGTGCAGTCAAGGCCTTAGGATCCTTGCTTGATGATGTAGCCCCATTGGTTGGCTTATCTTGACGATTGAAAGTGGAGAATGGATTACCATTACCTGTCTTCTTGGGCTTCACACATTCATGTTTGAAGTGCCCCTTTTTCTCCATAATTGAAACATGTAACTTTGGTTTTGGCTCCATAATTGAAACATGTAACTTTGGTTTTGTCAAAACCAAAGGTTGTATCCTTTGTGGCTATCAAGTTCTGTCTGGTCTTCTTAACAAACTTCTTCGCCCTTCGAACAGCACTAGCCAACGCCCACATGATATCCATTCTTTCGAGTTCAGTTTCATCTACCTGCTCGTCGTCTTCATCGGTGAGATGGCAGTTTCCAATCTTCCCCGCAACTAGACCGTTATAGGAGTGAACGACAGCTTCTAGGAGATCCATATGCTCCTTTGCTACCTCTACAGTCACATTACCGAGATTTTTTGTCTTCAATTTCGTAGCATTGGCTTCAGGTGCTATGTATTGGGTGCAAGATGACCCTGACGTGTCAGATCCTGAAGTAATGGCTTGGAACGGAGCAGCTGAACTGGACACGAATGCTGTTTGGAGTGGTGCTCCAGAAGTTTTTGGTTGAGGAGTTGAGTTGTAAAGTGACGGGTTCTGATCATATGAACCTTTTTGGGACCTGTACTTCATCCTCAACTCTTCCTCTCTCAGCTTCAGAAAGAAATCGTTAATATCTAACTTTGCAAGCATATCATTCTGTCTCATATTTGACACAAATAAGACCCACTTCTCTAGCAATCCATCTGCAAAACTTGACACCTTATCTTCCATTGATGTGGTAACTCCATGAGTGTGCAGCTCACTCATCAAGTGGTAGAAACGGTAACGTCATCCAGGCTCTCTTTTCCTATTGAAGAGAAGTTCTTAAACTCCTTCTTCAAAGCCTTTGCCTTTAATGCCTTCAACGTCGCATTCCCATCATACCGTTTTTCCAAGGCATCCCATAACTTCTTGGCTTGTTTATTCTCAGAAACCTGATAGAATATATCCTTAGGAATTGACTGAGTTAACAAAGCGTACACCTTCTTCTCTGCATTGTACTTTACCTTCTGGTTATCAGTCATGCCACCCAAGGTAAGTTTTACTCCATCAGCACCAACCGGCATGCTATACCCAGTCTCGATTGATTCCCCACTGATTAGGATCAACTCCATTTAAGTATATCTCGAACCTTTACTTCCATTGTAGGTAATCGTCTAACATTATGAGCTTAGGGGGCTTATTGTGATTACCAACTTCGTTTTCCAGAAGCAATAGATTCTGGATCCGTGAATCCCTTCCGACAGTGAAAGCTGAGTACTGATCTTCCATTTGAATTAACTTTGAATTTGAAATTTAAACTTTTTCACACGTGCGAATGGAGAGGTCCGAATAGGTCAAACGTGCAATTGAACTATGCGGATGGCTCAATTGGGCGATTGAACAATGCCAATGAGTCAATCGTGCGATTGGACAAGGACGAGTGGACAATGCGAATGAGATTGTTTAGTCGTACGAATGGATGAATGACTGAGTTCAATCGTGCGTATGGAAGGTGCAAATGAGTTCAGTCGTGCGATTGAGTCAATCGGGCGACTGAAGCTGCTGGGTTTGAAAAATTCGAGGGTTTTGGATATTTTGACACACAAACACGAATTCTTACGAACCCTAATCTGCCGTAATCCGAAAAACGTGAATTTTTTGATCAGGAGACGTCGAAAACACTGTTTTAACCAAAAAGATGGTGTTTTTTTAATAAAAAACGTGTTTTTTACACCAAATCGATCGAATCACACACAAAATCAAGAGCCAAAGCTCTGATACCACTTGTTAGGACCGTTTACGTATAGAGTACTAACTGATTCTGCGTGTATACCAACTCAAATAGTGCGGAATCCTGTTTGATTGGCGATCCAATCAGGGAGAACACAGTTAAGATCAATCTAACGATTAATGAAACGTTATGATTGATTAGAGAACGATCAACCATGATCTATGAACTTGGAACATGTTTTCTTGAGTCTCTGGACGGCTAGGGTACGATTATGTGCGTAGGTATTCGAATTCTCTAGTTTTTCCACGAATTAAGTGGTATTTATAGGTTAGGGTTTTCTATTTGTACGACTGAACCATTAGCATGGTTCAGTCGTGCGACTGAAGCATGCGGTTGATCCATCCGCACGACTGAAGGTCCAGTCGTGCGACTGAGTCAATCTTATGTCATAATCGTGCGACTGATCCAGTCTCCTGGTTCAGTCGTGCGACTAATCCATTAGCATGAAGTATTCATGCGTATGGTCCATTTGCATGAGAACTTCACACGATTAAGTTTAAACATGTTTCTCAACCATATTTGACTAAGAGTTATGCAAACAACCATAAACCTATATAGTTAGTTCAATATGCGTTATCACACAATAAATAATGAAATACTAAACGTTATAAGTATCAACCACACATTTCATTTCATTTATACCCATTCAATTACATATACGTAAGACATGAAAAACATTTTACATTTAGCTCCTAAACTAGGTACACATGTATCAACATTTCTTTTATTACAACATTCAATAAAAGCAGCGATTCTCGTTTTGGTTACTTAGTTTTTTCCGGATAGTAATCAGATCCTATACTAGAGCAAGTCTAATCAATCTGTAACTCTTCCGATGGAAGCCTTTTTCCTTGAGTTTTAAGGGGTTTTCGCATCTCCTGCAGCTCTGTTGCTAGCCTGTATAATCGGATCATGAGGATGTAACGCCTGTTGTCGAGTGTCTAATTAAGATAAACATCCTATAGTTGTTCCATACAAGTTTTCATTTTTTGAAAATGTTGCATTACACATCTTTGACCAAAAATTCTTATTAACCATCAACACCAATACCGCTCAATGTCTAGCAGTTATAGTATCTGCAAGTACTTAATAACTTGAAATGGAACATAATATCATTTGCTAAGTTTCTCCACATAGCGAACCATCACACATGCTGCATGTAAGTGCGTAAACGAAGTAAAAAAATCACCAACATTGAATTCCAAGTAAAGACGGTTTGCCTGTTCCATCATACGGTCATGTCTTTTATCCGCTCACTTTTTTCTATTGGTCACCTCTACGAATGCTCTTCGTCATTAGTTTATGGATCTTTTAGCCACCTAGTTACAATGAAGGACCTTGGTTCTCTCAACTATTTCTTAGGCATTTCTATGTTGAAGTTAAGCCAAATTTAGTTTATTAAATATGTTATCCTAAGTTAGTGTGACAATTTGTATAATTAGGATTAATATAAGTTGGATAGTTAAAGTTAGTTATAGGGTAGTTATGGTAGTTGACTTGGTGGTTAAGTAACCTATGGATAACCCACCAATCCTACACCTATAAATACTTTGTAATATCGCATATGAAGCTTGATGAAATCATATGCACTATATGTATTCTCTCTACATGTGTTTATAGTGTGTGTGTTCACCCCCTTTGATCCCAACATTATGTTGCTCGACAGGCTAACCTTTCTTTATTTTTATTATAACAAAAATATGCTACGGACATTCTTCACTGGGTCTCGCAACTAGCAATCCTACGACTACACCAGCTGATACCAATCATAAGTTAAGCTCAATGGATGGGGAGTTACTTGAAAATGCACTAAATATCGTCAACAGTCCAGGGCATTACAATACCTCACTATTACGAGACCGGACATAAGTTATGTCATGCAACAAGTTTGCATGCACATGCATGCACCTCATACCATACACATAATGGCTTGAAGCATATTTTACGTTATATACAGAGTATGATTTCATTTGGTTTGACCATAGTCTAGTCTGTCGCTCGTTTTTGGGTATCCTACACAGATGCCGATCGGACGGGATGCCAGACATATGTCGTTTGACATCAAGTTATTGTGTCTACATGGGAGATTATCTATTATCATGGTATTCTAAACCAATAACTTCACGTTTAAGTGTAGAAGTTGAGTATCGTGGGGTGGCTAATGTTTTTGCGAGACTTATTGGTTATGCAATCTCCTTTGCGTACTACATCACTCGTCCAAGTTGGCCACTCTGGTATATTGTGACAATATTTGTGCAGTCTACTTGTCATCTAACCCTGTCCAACATCGACGCACCAAACATATCGAGATCAGCATGCATTTTTTTGTGATGAGGTCACTCGAGGTCAGATTAGAGTCCTTCACACTCCATTACGCTTTCAAATTGCCAATATATTTACCTAGGGCTTACTAAGGGTTTTATTTGATGACTTCCGTCCCAGTGTCAACATCCGAGAACCTTCTGTTTCGACTGTAGGAGTGTAGTAGAATATATTTGTATATTTATCAATTTTATGTTCCTAAAGTGTGTAATATGTTAAAGTTCTAGATTAGGTTATTGTGGACTATATATATTGTTGAGGTTGGTGAAATAATACATCAAATGTTCACAAACCAAACTAACAGTATCCTCTACGACTTCTAAAAGCTACTGGTGTTCTTGTATGGCGTCATTGATGGTAGTAAACCTAGAAGTGCCACCACTATACCAGGGAATTGTTGGCCATAAAGAGCCTGAAATGGTACTAAGTCCATCGTTGAGGTTGTTTGACACACAAAAAGTACATCTCAAATAGACAATGATGTAATAACCTCGCAACTCATGTAGCCATGAAAAATCAGGGACATATAAGGTTAAACGCGTTGAGTCCTCAAAGCTACTTAGGGTGGTGGAGGCGTAAACGTCGCAGCTAAAACAACCCTCCGTGCCACGCCCACTTGCCGTGGCACACCACCCCCAAATGGCCTTGTTTTTTACCGTTGGAGCATACCCCACCCTCACCCACCCCTTCATCCACAATGGCTAGTTGCCAAAATTAAAAAAAATTACACTATAAATACTAACCTAAAACTCATAAATTTTACACACCAATTCAAAAAAAAATTCTCTACTTACTCTACTCATTAACAATTTTTACTCTACTTACTCTACTCATTACCAATTTTTAAAAAAATATCCCATGATATTTATTTTATTTCATCATTCTATTTGGATGGTTTCCAGTTTGACAGGTTGGAATTTTTTAGTCTTATTGCCAAACACGTAGACGAGGCTAAAAGTTTGAGAAAAAGATCTTGAAACGTGATCGTGTTGGGCTAATAATGCTTTTATGAACAATTATTTTGTGGAGAACCCAAAGTACACAGAAGAGATGTTTAAAAATAGGTTTCGGATACCTCGAGATTTATTTCTATGCATTGTTGAAGATATACGCAACAACTTTTCATGGTCTAAAGAAGGGTTCGATTGCAGGTGGAAAGAAAGTTTCACGGCGATACAAAAGTGCACTTTGGCAATATGTCAACTCGTAATTGGGAATTCACCAGACACATACGACGAATACTTTATTATGCCTGCTAGGACTTCTTGTAACCGTCTTGAATATTTTGCAGCACTATTATTGATTTATTCGGTGATGAATATTTCCGAAGGCCCACTAGTCATGATATTGCATTATTGTACGTTGCATATCAATATAGACATGGCCTTCCATGCATGCTCGATAGCATTGATTGCACTCATTGGGAATTGAGAAATTGTTCTATGGATTTACGAGTACAATATCATCGAGGTGATCACGATGATCCAACGATGATTCTTGAAGTCGTGGCATCACAAGATTTGTGAATTTAGCATGCTTATTTTGGTGTAGTCGGTTCTAACAACGATATTAATATTCTCAATCAATCTACAATCTTCATGCGAGAGTTGAATGGATCTGTCTTGATATGTCCATTTGATGTTAATGGACATTGATATAATATGGTTACTGTCTAGTCGATGGTATATATCCTTCCTGGTAAACTTTTGTGAAGTCATATTCAAATCCTGTTAAATACAAAGAACTTTATTTTTAAAAGATGCAAGAGTCTACAAGAAAAGATGTCGAACGAGCTTTCAACGTTTTAAAAGCAAGATGACCAATAATTGCTCGACCAGCTAGAGCGATGAAGATCAAGATGATGAGAAGTCAAATTTACGTGTGCATTATACTCCACAATATGATTATAAAAAATGATGGAAACTTTATATCTCTCGTACGTATTCAAGATCCACCGACGAATCCAATTGAAAACAAAAATATAACTTTGGAGTTGCGCGATGAGAACACACATTTTAAAATTAGATCCAATTTCATGAAAAACGTTACGGAGAATGTGGATATCACGGTTTTTAGTTACGAATAATAATTTGTTTTATTATTTTTATTTTTCTTGTATTTTTTTTTAATTTTAATATAGTTTTATTTTAATAAAGTAATTTGAAAAATTGGTATGGTATGGTGTGGTGTGAGTGCCCACACCAAATTGGTGTATTTACCTCACCAAATTGGTGTGTTTGCCCTCACCAAATTGATGTGTTGTGGTGTAGTGTAATGTGATGTAACATTATTTGATTGGTGAGTGTGTGGTGTATTGTGTTCATGCCACACCCACTACACTACACCACACACCCATCAATCAAAACATATCACATCACACCACATCACACCATAACAATTTGGTTGGGGGAAGGGAAGCACTCACATCACACAACATCACACTATTTTCTTTAATTAGAAAAATTCTTTTATTAATAAAAATAAATTACAAATTGTAAATATAAAAAATATATTAAATAAAAAATATATAATTTAATAATATGAAAATATTAATACTAAAAATCTACAAATTAAACTCCCAAACACGTATCCGGGCAATTTGACGTTTCTGTTCAAGGACGTTCTTCAATATCGGTTTGGGGAAATCATCATGCGGTTTAAGGAAGATCTCCATGTCCCGATCTATCATTTTGCGAAGAAACGTTTCTCGTTGTAAGTCAAGTAAGACCAATTTAGATTTGGTTACTTTTATGCCGAGCGCTTCTCGTTCTTTTTTTCTTCCCTTTTTTTTCACGCATCGCTTTATAGTTTCTAATGGCCTCACTCAATGTTGCTTTGCTTTAATAAGACTCCCCTGTCATTTTTCCTTTACACCTCGGCCCAGTCAGTGTTGCGTTCTAGTTGGGGTCAGGGAGGTGGCTTAAAACCTGCTCATTAGAGCTTACATATTGGCATGCTTCCGAAGTTTTACTCCTTTTTGCTCTTTGAGTACCAAACTCCGGACTATCCACCGAATCCCATTTTGCGTGGTTTTTTACCACCCTCCAAGGTCGGATGCTCGTAAAGCCTTTTTCTCGTAAATTTTCTTGTATTCGCTTAAGGCGTTTAGAATGATATCCTCATCGTTGCTTCCGCTCGTTCAACGATGTTTCTACATTTTTCAAAACAAAAAGTTTAATTACACCAAAAATTGAACAATAAACAAACAAACAAACAAACAAACAAACAAACATACCCAGTATATCCCACTAGAAAGTAGGGTCTGGGAGGGGTAGGTGGTGGCAAGTCTTTCCTCTATCTAGAGAGATAGAGAGACCGCTTCCAAAGAGACCCCCTACTCGAGAACGATAGTAAGCAGCTTATATAGCATACAACACATAGGTATATATCACTTAAAGGTTTAGAATAAGCATATGAATATTCTTAAATACATTCATAATCATAACATACATCACATAAGCACAAACATACCCTTAAGTATTACAACCCGAAGATAGTGTATACATCAAATAAGTAGCATGTTCACTTATAAAGGGAAAATATCAATTACCTACACATCACGTAGGGGGTCACGCATCAGATGTTCCTTTATTCTTCCTACCTACAGGTCCCACTAGAAGTCCTTAATTTTAATTCTACGTTTCCACGCACTTCTATCCTCGATCATGTGCTCGGAGAGGTGCAACTCTATCATATCTCGCCTAATTATCTCGTCCCAAGTCAACTTAGGTCTTCCTCCACTCCTCCTGCCCTCTATGGTGATGTTCTCTACTGCTCTAACAGGCGCTGAGATCGGTCTCCTCTTCACATGCCCAAACCATCTTAATCTTCTCTCTCATAATTTATCTGTGATACAAGCCACCTCTAGCCTCTGTCGAAACACGTCGTTCCTTATCCGATCTAGTCTTGTGTGTTCACACATCCACCTCAGCATTCCCATGTCCGCAACCTTTATTTGTCACTCATGCGATTTCTTTATGGCCCAACAGTCTGTTCCGTATAACATAGCTGGACATACTGCCACTCTATATAGTTTTCCTTTTAGTTTTTCTAGAAACCTCTTATCACACAAAATCCATGATGCTGCTCTCCACTTGCACCATCCTGCTTGAACACAATGGACTACATCACTATGTATCTCTCCATCCTCCTGTACGTAAAAGCCTAAGTATTTGAACCTAGACGTCTATTGGACCGCCAGACCCTGAATACTGATTTGAGTATCCTCTTCATTCTCTCAACTAAAGTTACAATGCATGTATTCCGTCTTAGAGCGCCTTATCCTTAATCCTTTGTGCTCTAGTACCGCTCTCCACTGTTCTAGCCTCTGTCTTAAGCACCCTTTTAGATTCTGATATTAACACAATATCATCCGCAGACAACATGCACCATGGGATTGGCTCCTGTATAGACTTGGCCATCTCATTCAACACTACTATGAAGAAAAATGGGCTCAATGTCGATCCTTGGTGAAGTCCCACTTCCACTAGGAAGAAGTTTGTGTCTCCGACTTGTGTTTGCACACACGTTTTTGCCCTATCATACATATCCTTGATTATCTTGATATACCTCTCTGGTACCCCTCAATGTCGTAGACTTTCCCATATGAGTTATTGCAGAACACTGTCATAGGCTTTTTCTAGCTCAATGAAGACCATATGAAGGTCCCTTTTCTTTTCTCTATATTTCTCCATTATTTATGACATGTATGACTTCTGTTGTAGAGCGCCATGGCATAAATCTAAATTGGTTTATCGCTATCTGAGTTTCGCATCTAATTCTCATGTCAATAACTCTTTCCTATAGTTTCATTGTGTGATTCAAGAGCTTTATTCCTCTGTAGTTTGCGCAACCTTAGACATCTCCTTTTTCTTATATATGGGGACTATGACACCGTTTTTCCACTGCTTTGGCATCTTCCCGGTCTTAAAGATAGTGTTGAATAACTCTGTTAGCCATTGCAGTCCCTCATCTCCCAGGAACTTCCACACTTTAATCGGTATGTTGTCTGGCCCCACCGCGTTAGACCTCCCTATTTTCTTAAGAGCTCTCGTAACTTCGTCGACTGTGATATATAAATATAAAACTAACAAATTTACCGTTTGAATATATATTCCGTTAAAACGCGTCATAGTGTGGTTCATTCTTCCCCACTTTGAGTTTAGTCGATAAACGGTTCGGTTGGTCGAACCAACGGTGGTGATGAAATATCAAAACATCTTCTTCTAAAACGAGCCACTTTTTTGATGACCTCCAGTTGTGGGGTCTTCAGATACGTATATCCAACTCTTAGCCAACACCACTTCTTCATTTTCATCCCAATCTTGTTAGCGGCACGGCTTGTTGATTTTCCTTTTGACTTAGAATTCGGTGGGGGTGTTTCTTTGACGCGAATATCTTCATCTTCACTTTTATATACGTGAAGATCATCGAACGATTCATTTTCTTCTTCTTCATTTTCTTCGATTTCTTCTTCTTGTACGTGTTGAGGTGGCTTTTGAAAAGAGTTTGGGATATTAGTGTAGTAAGAAAATTGTGTTGGGTTCTGAAACTGTACATAGTTGGGCGGTAGATCGATGGTTGGGGGGATTCGTAAGGATTTTGAAACCAATCGGTCATATGCGGTGGTGGTGGGTTGAACGTTTGTTCACTTAGACACGACTGCACCTTCGGTCAATATTTTTTTGGAGCTTTGGCGTCGGGATTTTGAGGACATTTTGGTGGGATCCTTTTTTTGGTGAATTTGTATAAGAAAGTGTAAGAAGTATTTTATAATGATATAAAATTAAGTAAATTACAAATTTTATCATTTAAGTATGTTTAAAATTATGAATCTTATCCTTAAACTTTGATAATTACACCGAGCGTCCTTTATTTAAAATTTATCACGTTTTATGCCCTTTCTACTAACTGAAGTTAACTTTTTCAGTTAGTTTTTTTTTTAATGTACCAATTTGCCCTTATCCCTTAAAGAACGAAAACTGCAATTTTTCTTAATATTTTACTTTTTCCATTTTGTTTTTATTTTATTTACTTTATCTTTTTTAATCACTTTTATTTTATAAACTTATCCGAAATATTTTTACTTAATTTAAAAATAATATTACTTGGTGTTTTTAAATAAACAATCATTCAACTACTCGGTTTTTAATTTATTATATTTTTATTTTTAAAAATTAATCATCTACCTTTCTAGTCACACGAGAACAAGATGGAGAGCTTAAACTATATTTTTTATGTTATAAAATTTAAACTAATAATCTATTTTGTTTTATCATCGTTTTTTATTACCTTTTTGGTATAAGAATTTTCAACTACTTTAAACAGTTTGACTTACGGTTTATATTAGAAACCTAGAGATCGTATGATTTTAGTATATGACTTTTTTATATTTTACTTGGTTATAATTATTTTAAGTTGAGCTACATGCGTAATTAACCGTATGATTTTAGTATATGACTTTTTTATATTTTACTTGGTTAAATAATTATTTTAAGTTGAGCTACATGTGTAATTAAACGTTGATTAATATATGAAGTATTTAAGTGTGTTTACCGAAAAAGTTTTAATAAAGTTAATCGTAAAACCAAACCAAAGCAAACCCTTAGTAATTGTTTGGTTCGGTTTCGTTTTAATTTTAAATGGTTTGGTTTTGATTTCCATTGATAAAAAAAAATATTATTAACAGTTTAAATAAAACCACGAATAAAAGTGCCTTTAATAAAAAAAATGATTGATTGTTTATTTAAAAACACCAAGTAGTTGTTTAGTAACCTTTTAGTATATTTTATTTTAAATTAAATTTACGTGCTATCACACCATATTTATATTTAAAAACAAACCATTTGATTGAATACGGAAAATTAAAAATTCATATCATAAATCAAAATCTTACTTTCTCTAACCGGTTTTGAATATAAACCTTAAATTAAATAATATGAAACGACTAAAAATCTTGTACAAAAAAAGTTAAAAATCTAGTTGTCTAATTTCTATTGGTTTTATTACAAATGTAATGAACAAATTGAACAAATGAAAAAAGTTATAAGAAAATAAAAATCTATAAATAAAATTACAATTTATAAAAAAATAAAACTAAATTATTACTAATATTTATGATTATTTCTTTAAACAAAAGGATCTAAAAATAAATAAAAGTAAAGAAAATAGAATTAAAAAAATAAAGAAAGAAAATAAAAGATTAATAATAACACATTTCGTCATTTTAAGGGTTAAGGGCAAAATGACCATTAAGAAAATAAGTTTATAAAAATAAAAGTAGATAGAAAAGAGAAAAAAAATTAAAAAGAAGTCAAGTAAATAAAATAAAAAGAAAAAGAAAAAAAATAAAAGATTAGTGAAAATTATACATTTCATCCTTTAAAGGATAAGGGTAAAATGATCTTTTATAAAAAACTAACTGAAAAAGTTAATTTTTGTTGGTAGAAAGGACATAAATCGTGATAAATTTTTATTAAATTACGCTTAGTATAATTATCAAAGTTTAAGGATAATACCTATAATTTTAGGTGTACTTAAAGGACAAATTTGGTAATTTACTCTATAAAATTTAAAAGTTTGAGTTTAGTATTTGAGGTGGAATGGGATGGGCGTGAGCTCAAACTGTAAAAAAAAGTGATCGTTGACAACAGTAATGGGGAGGGGGGGGGGTTGGTGGCTCGCCGAGGGTTTTTCACAGTGCGAGGGACCGGCGGCGTGCTGCCGCACACCGCCGCTCTTGCCATGTGCTCACGACGCATGGGCCCACACCACCCTAAGGTATGTGCGTCCTTATTAGCGTTGTAGTTCGGTTTGATTGACTTTAATTAGGGAATGTCATAAGAGAGAAAGCATATTGTTAATTTTAACATAATTTATATATTACTAATTATCAACTTCGCTATGCTTGATGAATTGTACAATATGTTTAATAGGTTGTACTCACATTTGTCTCTTTTATTAATCTTTAACTTCTTTCTTATCTTAATTCAATACTTTTATACTTTTACAATTTGGCCCAAATATTATTGTTTACATTCAACTTTGATCTCCTATACTTTTTATATTTTATAAAAATGTAGTTTTACGGTTTGGTTTAAAATTTGTGAGTTAACTAACTGTGTGGTTCAACGTTTTTACCCTTATATTTTTCCCGTTTAACGACTCTATCGCAACGCGCTGGTTTCAGATCAACTTACTTATTGTTTTATATGTTTTACGTTCCGCCTACGTGGTTTAACATTTCTACATCTACTTTTCGTTCGTTTTTATTTTTTTTACTATGAGCTTTTTGGATGTTAGTGATCACCGGTGATTTGTAATTGGTGATATTTGACACGGTTTTACGCCCCCGCTGCAACGCAGGGTTTTAAGACTGGTTATTACTATTTAATTTAATAATATAATTTGTGGCCAAGTTCCATTACTCAAAAAAGAAACCAACATACCGATTGAAGTGTGGAAATGCCTGGGTGATGAGGGTCTCCAATGGCTAACAGATCTATTCAACACTATCTTTAAGACAGGGAAGATGCCAGACCAGTGGAGAACCAGTGTCATAGTCCCCATATATAAGAAAAAAGGAGACATCCAAGGTTGCGAAAACTACAGGGGAATAAAGCTACTGAGTCACACGATGAAACTATGGGAAAGAGTTATTGACACGAGGATTAGACGGGAAACCCAGATAGCAATAAACCAATTTGGATTTATGCCAGGACGCTCTACAACAGAAGCCATACACGTCATAAGACGGATAATGGAGAAATATAGAGAAAAGAAAAGGGACCTCCATATGGTATTCATAGACCTAGAAAAGACCTATGACAGTGTACCGAGACAACTAATTTGGGAAAGCCTACGACATAGAGGAGTACCAGAGAGGTATACCAAATTAATTAAGGATATGTATGACGGGGAAAAAACATGTGTGCGAACACCGGTAGGAGACACAGACTCATTCTCAGTGGAAGTGGGACTACATCAAGGATCGGCATTGAGCCCATTTCTCTTCACACTAGTGTTGGATGAGATGACTAAGCATATACAACAGTCAGTCCCGTGGTGCATGCTCTTCGCGGATGATATTGTCTTAATATCAGAATCTAAAATGATGCTTAACGACAAGCTAGAGCAGTGGAGAGCAGCGCTAGAGAGCAGAGGATTAACGATAAGCCGCTCTAAGACGGAATACATGCATTGCAACTTTGGTGGCGACGAGGAAGAGGACACCCAAATCAGTATCCAGGGTATGCCGGTACCACGGACATCTAGATTCAAATACCTGGGCTCGTACCTGCAGGAGGACGGAGAGATACACAGCGATGTAGCTCACCGTGTCCAAGCAGGATGGTGTAAGTGGAGAGCAGCATCAGGGATCCTATGTGATAAGAGGTTTCCAGCAAAACTCAAGGGAAAACTATACAGAGTGGCGGTACGCCCAGCTATGCTATATGGAACAGACTGCTGGGCCATAAAGAAATCGCACGAGAAACAAATAGAGGTTGCGGAAATGCGAATGCTAAGGTGGATGTGTGGCCATACAAGACTGGATCGGATAAGAAACGAAGTGTTTAGACAGAAGCTAGAAGTGGCTTCTATTGCAGATAAAATACGAGAGGGAAGATTAAGATGGTATGGACATGTCAAGAGGAGACCAATGGCAGCACCGGTCAGAGCAGTGGAGAAAATCATCATAGAGGGTAGGAAGAGTAGAGGAAGACCTAGGTTGACTTGGGAAGAGAGAATTAGGCAGGATATGGTACACTTGCACCTCTCTGAGCACATGATCGAGGATAGGAGTGAGTGAAGGCGTAGGATCAAAATTAAGGACTTTTAGTGGTTTCTGTAGCTACGAAATGACTGGGATTAATTTTTACGGGGTCTGATGTGTATGTAATACGCTTGGACCTTTTTAGGGGAAACTTGTGGCTTCCCTGATACATGCTTGTTCATTTTATACTTCCTTTTGGTGATATTTTATTTGTCGTCTGACGTGTGCTGTACCATATACCATATACCATATACCATATACCACATATCGTCTGTTTGATTATATGTTTATTCGTTAGCGTTACTGCTTTTGCTATCGAGCCAGGGGTCTCTTTGGAAGCGGTCTCTCTACCTATCTAGATAGAGGAAAGACTTGCCACCACCTACCCCTCCCAGACCCTGCTCTTGAGTGGGACATACTGGGTTTGTTTGTTTGTTTGTTTTTGTAATTAGTTAATTAACTTATTTTTATTCTTATTTAATATCCTGATGACATATCAAGAGGACCAAGTCTGAACGGACTTCAACCTATATGACCAAGTACCGTAACAACCTCATTGTAGCAATATATACACAATAAGTATAATTGCTTGCACTTATGTAAAACAATACAAAAGGTAACATCTTAGATAGAGTGATATATGAATCAACTTCATTACATTTAATACGATATATTTGTTGATTCTTACCAAACCATGTAATATGTTATTACAAATTATATAAAAAAGGTTAACGTGCGCATAAAATTGTATTGAAGAGATAAGAATAGTATATAAAATAATAAAAAGCTAGATACTTAAGTAGCCATAAGCATATAAGCATATGGCATCAAGTACATTTTTTAAATAAATTAATAAAAATGACATTGTACAAAGGTGTTTATAAATCTCTAAAAAAGATCAAACTTTCAAACAAAAGCAAATCGACCTATTTGATACTAACATGGTTCACGATTTATGGTTTGAAAACCGTGTTTAATAGTTCCGTTTATGGTTTAGGAACTTAAGACCAGTCGTGTAAATCGAACCATCGTATACCTATGTTTTTCGTGTTTAGAAAACATAAATGCATATATATATGATATTCATGAACCATATTTAGCATCTCTAAAATAATGATACAAAAAAAAAAGAAAAAAAATTAAAAGCGTCAAAAGAACCGTTCACAAATCAAGAGTCATCTGTTCAACGGAGTCATTGATTCAACGAAAGATTTTCATTAAAACCGATCGAACCAAACCACAAACAAGCTTGTGGCACATAGCTTGTTGAAGAAAGAGATATAAAGGATGAACAATTAGCATATATGGCTTTGAGCCATGAGTGACAAAATGTCTAACAACATAAATTAAATATTACATCTTTCCTTCATCTTTTCCACCATTGACAAACATTCCCATTCTCCTCCTAAATTTACCAAAATCTATAATTCACCTAATGGATTTGAAAAAGACCAAAGAAAGAACCCACCTCAAAAATTGGATCTTTGGTTCTTGATTCTTGTGAACAACACTCATCTCCCACTTTCAGTAATCTGCACCAAAAAAGACACAAAAACTTGTAAAATTAGCAAATAAAGATTTCTAATCACTCTCATTTCATGTGTAATTTACTCACCATCATGTTTCTTTGCTGCATTTTTAGCAAATAATACAAAGATTACTATGAATCCAACTCCTGCTGCACCTCCCAAGATAATTGCAACTGTTTTTCCTGTATTTGACTCTGTTCCTGCAAACCCACATCAATTCATCCCCAAAATTTCAGATTTAATTAATACCAGTTGTTTAGAAAGATGAAGATGGCCATAGATCACTTAATCTGCCATACCTGATGAAGAAGAAGATGGTGAATAATATGAAGAAGATGATGAAGAATATGAAGATGAGGATGAAGATGAAGATGAAGATGATAATTTCTTGGGGTTTGGTATTCCATTAGGGTAATAGCTATAGCTTACAAAACATCTATGAAGATAGATTTGCCCTGAAGTAGAACTCCCACACTCCACTTGAGCTCTCTGAACAGCACTTTTCACACACTCACTACAATCAGAAGTCCCCAAATCCCCTTGACATTGCCCCAAAACATACAAAGATTCATAACTTGTAGTATAAAATCCACCATTCCCACTCCCAATCCCACTTTCCAGAGCTGAAAATGCAGAATCCCTTCTCTCTTCAAACCCCATTCCACCACCATTAGTTGAACCACAAGTCTTGTAAAGCATCTCCATCCCAGAGATTTGAGCAAAACCTGCAACTTCATACAACATATAACACCCCAATAGCTGCAATCTTGCAGCAACAGTCTTCCCACAAAGCTTATCCATCAAGATTGGTAGTCTGCTAACACAGTTGTAGCAATCAAGATTGCTCAGATCCCCTCTACACTGAAAAAGACCAGAGATTGTTGCTGACCCACTGCCACTGGTTGTCTTGAAGAACTTTGCTTTTGAAGATTGTTGAATGAGAGTTCCAAAAATGGCAGAAAGTGCGGATGAGTACACCCCATTTGGGTCTTGTAGAGATTGTTGTGCACATCCTTTGTACACTAAGTTGGTGTTATCTGGTGCAGATTCAACCAGTGTTGCGATGAAAATCAAGAACAAGAACAAGAACAGAGAGATGAGGGTAAAGGGTTTTGTGGGTGATTGAGAACACATTGTTGATTAGGGTTTTTGGATGGATTAAATCATGGGTGTGAAAATTTTGAGGAGAGTTGATGGGGTTCCTGAGATTGAGATTGGTGTTTAGTAAAGTAATGGTTTTGAATGATTCTTGAAGTAAGATTTTAGGTTTCTTTTTAACTTTATGAGGATGTTGGTTTTCTCATCCTTTTTAACTATGGTGGTATTATTTTAAAAAAAGGTGCATATGATGTGAGTGGTAGTTATAAATATATTTTCTTAAGAAAACTATATTTTCAAATCTTTTATGTCTAAATTAAGAATTGTTATAGTTTAAAAATATAAATATATGAATTTATTAGTAGTTGTTTTTTAACATTTTTGTAAATGGAAATATTATGATATAAGTTTTTGTTTAATTTGTCTATTTTGTTTGTTTCAAGAATTATTTTTTATGGGTCCTCAAAATGCATGTACTATTAACTTATTTTTTATTTCAAATGTGTATTTTAAAACAATTTTAAGAGAATAAGAACAAAATCACATAGGTTAAACAATCAAAAGATTCTTAATAAACATAAGGGAGCAAGGCATGTGATTGTCTTTTAACATTTCTCCACACACTCATTAAGTTAGAGTAGGCAAAATACTCCAATTGTGAGGATATATTGTTGTTTCACGATCAAGCAATTAGAGTGAGACTTATCTCTTCTATCTCAAATACATAAAAACTCCCTTTAACAGTAAACACAATACAGATATTTACCAACATATGAAGATTAACGAGATACGACAAGAAAAACAATCAACACGCTATAGGTCTACTTATAAACTTATCACACATTATTATTTCATAGTTTTAAGACACCCTTTTATATTATTTTGATAAAGAAAATATGGGTGTGATGATATAAACATCTACACAATCATCACAATGTATTCATGAATTAGGTTTGTGTGAAAATCCTAAAAATAAATTGTATACTTTTAAAAATTATATTACGACTAAAATAAATCATATTATTATGTCAAGTATATGTATACTTTTTTGTATGAATGTTTGCATGCATGCATATATGTATTAGAAAATTCATGTATGCATACATATATATGAAAATTTCGTATGCTTGCATGCATGTATAAAATTCAAGTATGTATGTTTTGCATGTACATATATATATATATTTTATATATGCATGGCCATGAATATATGTTTTGTAATGGTTATCTATACTACTAAATATAGATATAAACTACTCATGCAAACGTAAATTAGGTACCACAACAACATGGTAACCTAACCAAAACATCACAACACAAGTTAATTATTATACCACTCGGCTAATTGGAACCACAATCACCAAACCAACCGGTTTAAACCTTAAACAATAAACTAAGTATAAAATCATAACTTGACCCATGTGATTAAACTCCTAGCAACCGTAAACACCACATAACACCACAACCCGCCACCACACTACCCTAATGCACGACCATCCGCCACCACATCACCTTAAATCATTACTTAAGGAACCCTATGTGGCATTCCCTTGGTAGCTTAGGGACACCAAGAACTCTCCCAAACCGCCACCTTTCCACCCTAAGAACTTGACTCATCAAGGCTATGATTAGCCTTCATTAATTGCAAACCGACCGAAAGGCCTTTAAAGCCCCATTCGGATCATGCAAGTCACCACCATCTAAATTCTTTGCTCTCACTCTCGAATACCCTTTGAAACACACACCATCACCTTAGGTCTCTCGGGATTTATTTAAAACACCACCTTCCAACACAACCATAACCATCACCTCCAAGCTTCACCATCACCACCTCCAAGCTTCACCACCATCACCTATTGTCCTTCTATCTCTCAGCTCACATAAACAACCAACAACCATACATCAACCGTAGCCATCTCCATCATCATAACCCGTAAATCATCACACCATCATCACCCAAGCCACCATACATCTGCTGTTTCGACTCCCGTAGCAACAACAACTCCAAAAGGTTTCAAAATTCTAAACCTAATTAGTTTTACATATCAAGATATTAATACATATATACATACATAAACATGTTTTCAGATAATGTTCTCTCATGTATGTATACATGTATATACGTATATAACCAGATAATCTTTACATAATAATAAAAACTATGACAAAAAGGTATATTTTTGATTTAATGAGAATTTATCTTGAAGTATTAAGAAAATTTAGTAAAAATACTAAATAAATGTGATTGTGGGAATAAACATTGGAAAAAATTTTAGAAAATATTTACTTATCCTTCTGTAAATTTTAGTAAAAATATACTAAGCAAAATAATTTATATAGATTATTTAAAAATAAAGAAAATACTCAAAAATACAAAATAATTCGAGAAAATTCTGGAAAAATCCCAGAATGACTCTTTTGAAGCATAAAATCTCCAGGAATTATTTGGTATTTTATTTCATTATTATGCTTGAAAAATGAATTTTTAAGTGATCTGTAGTAGAAAAATCTAAAGAAATAATTAACCAGTACCATAAATCGTTAAAAATTGACTAAAGTTATGATAAATCAGGATCAACAGATTTTATAACTTTCATAATTTTTGGAGATATATAAGTATTTGTAGTGAATTTTGGGAATGTTATGAGAGTTATAGAAAGAAATCTGTTAGGACTTGGACATCCAGAAAATTATGGGAAGATCTAGACTATTGAAATAACATCCTGTAAATGTTTTATGATTTTTCGATAACTGTAACTAATTTTAATAATTTATGGAGATTTTTGAATAATTATAGCTATTTATGTATAACAGAATAAATATTGAGAATTCTATGGTAACCTTATTTGACTATTTTACAGTTAAATTTTTAAAAATTAATAAAATCTGAGGTTCTAAAAATTTTAAAGAAATTTATGTCTAATTTTATGAATTATTTTATAGGTTACAATTTGGAGACACGGTGAGACTCATAGCCCCATTTTGACTTTTTGGTATTTGTAATATTTTGGGGGAAAAAGCATACTGGTTATGTTGATGCATTATTTTTGAAAATATTTTGAGACTTACTCTCATTTGTGATACAACTATTAGTTCGAATGAGGAACCGTCTGATAATATTAGTAGCGCTACTTAGGAGAATATTTGCACCAACAGGATGAGTGTTGTGATGCTATTTTCCTGCACCTAACCGAATAAGGGTTGAGATGTAATATTATCTGATTTTGTGATTATTTCGTGACAGTATGATTATGTGTGTGAACATGTTTGGTTGTAATTGGTGCATCAACAAAATATTTTGTCTGGATATAAACCTATGTTCTCACCAACTTTATGTTGACTGTTTAAGTATGCTTTTTCAGGTAAAAATGACTAACAATATTGATTTTTCCTTTAACGTCTACAATGGATGGGGAGAAGTAGTCGGGCGAGTTTGTGTTAGCTTAACAGTTAACATCTATGATGGAAATGTGGTAGTGGATGCGCACTTTCATCGTACCTGAAGATGTTAGCTAAATAAAATGTTGTAATAAGGATTATATCAAATTTTGACTTATATGTAATGATGTAATCCAAATTATGATATATATATATATATATATATATATATATATATATATGAAGTATGTGTTTTATGTTTTCATTTTATTGTATTTTAAATTCCTTGTAATCAATTGCGTTCTGATCAAACAAGTCACATCCAATCGCTTCACGCTTCCGCCGGGATGTGACAGTTTGTTTAAAGTTTTAGTATATACTATTGCATCTTTTTGTGATGGTTAAATCCACTTAATATCAAATATTATTGTTAAAAGAGTGAAGAAAAACAAACAACAGTTTATTTTATAGGTTAAAAGGGTGTCGACGAGATAGAGGGTTCAATACCCGATCCATCTGAGAACCAAACAAACGCTCACGTCCGAATCCATCAGTGTTGAATTTTCATAAGGTACAAATGGTATAATAATCGTGAACATAATATTATCACTTCACCAAAATCTTTAATTATTTTTAAGTGCATTGTATCATTGAACTAATACCGTTAGCTATATATTTGGTGGATATAACACTAAGCCGGTGTTTGGAATGCTAGAATGACAGGCGGAATGGAATAGACTATGGTGACAGAATGCAAATGGTGCAATTTAGTTGGTCAATGAAATTACATTTCTTAATTATACAAAGAATCTCATTCCCTTTAAACACCCAAAAATCGTTCCCCCACTTCCCCTTGTTTTTTCTTACATTTTATTCCCTATCCTATCATTCGCTCCTACCACCACCAACAACAATAACAACAATGGCCGCCGCCATTGCACACCAACCAGCACCATTGCCAACAACAATAGCCACACCACCTCCACCACCACCGCCATCACCAAACACCACCCACAAACCACCACCATCACCAAACACCAACCACTAACCACCACCCTGCAACCACCACACTACCCACCAAGGCACCAACTACTGCCACCACTAACCACCACCAAGAACAACAACCACCATCACAATATTTTATTCCTTTTTTTTTCCTACCTATCGAACAATACAAATTAATGATTCATTTATTTCTATAAGATAACTAAATATCCATGTTATTCATTTGTCCATTCAATTTCCTTGTCTTTTTTCATTTTCTCATCCATTCTAATATCTAATGTCAAACAAAAATATAAGGCATGCTTTTTAAATCGGTTATACTAAAGAAACATCATCTTTAACTTGGATATGTAGTTTAAACATTGATAAAATACTTTTGGGAATTAATATCTACACGACAGTTCTTAAAGAAAAAGTTTGGTTGCCTGTGATATTTATTTTTGCATAAGAAAAGAAGGTGGTCGATGATATGAATTAGGGATGTTTACCATTAGTTATTATGGTTTTAACAAAAGGTGGGCTGAATTGCTAAGTAGTAAGTGCGATTCCAGAAAACTTCAATGTCACAAGTTAAACTAGTTCTTAGTTACTAAATTCTCTAAAATTAAAAAAATAGCTCATTAATATAATATAATACATTTACATAAATGTGTATTTCAAAAAATATAACTTCTTTTAAAAACTGTTGTCTATACTGCCGGTTGAAAGTTCCAAGTCTTAACCTCAAATCATTAAACCGTCTTGCTTTGACTTAGAATGATTGGGTCATATTTAAACACTCACCAACTCTAATAATATAAATCTTAACTTAAAAATTAAGATTTAAGTTGTACAATACTAACTTGTAATAATTTTATATTTCATTTTTCTCATTATATTATTCCTTACCAAATGCATGAGTGCATGACAATTGATCTTTGACCAATCTAGATCACATGACATGAGTCCAAAGTCATTCAATTTTTAAGTTCCTTGTAATGCCTATCATGTGTTCTCTTTAAAGTAAAAAATGATTCCCTGTCACTTAAATTCCATTGCACATACTCTTTAAATAACCTTTTTCTTCCTTTTCGAAAATACTTTTAATAGTTAAATAATCAGACCAAAGAAATATATATAAATATATATATATATATATATATATATATATATATATATATATATATATATATATATATATATATATATATATATATATAGGGTTAGGATCATTACAGAACCACTTTTTATTTTCAAAACTACAGAACCATTGATTTACATAAATGTATATTAAGTCTGATAATACTTGACCTGTTTTACATATGTGTATATCAGACATGAACAATAAACTATAAAAAATAACTAAATATCACCAGGTTTAACTTACATCTATGTAAACCAATGGTTTATAATTTACATTTATGTAAGTCAATGGTTCTTTTGGTTCTGAAAATAAAAAATGGTTCTGTAATGATCCTGATCCTATATATATATAAATTATCTATTGGGTTGTGTTCTCCATGGTATTTTCCTGAATAGTTTATGTAGATATCAATGACATATCACAACAAATTTCTTCAATATTATCATTAAATTAGATGGATAACTATAAAATTTATCATCCCACTACATCTCTCTAAACTTGTATAAAATGATCTTTAATCTCGTCATGTCATTTGGTAAATTTACCGGTCAAGTGAAGAGGATTCTTTTGTAAGACCATCGGTCCATCACCACCTCGTAAAATGCTCGCCTGCAAGAGTGAAGAAGGGCAACGTTGTGAGAGTGAAGGAGGCTGTGAAAAACGAGAGAAAGATATGAAAAAATAAAATTGGCATGATGATGGGAGTCGGGTAGGCTGGTAGCATTAAAGATGGTCTAATTATCCTTCATTATATACACTTACTACCCAACGACTCCATGACGCAGGCTAATCGTTAGTATTAAACTCTAAACAACCAAAGTACATGTGAAAATGCAAAATAAAAATTACTTGTTTTGTCTCAATAAGTTTAGACACAACCTAATGCATAGAAATGCATGGTTACTCTTGAAAAACTCACACACTGATTTTGAAGCCTGTTTGACCTTTGACAGTGTCTGGTTTTGGTTTATGGGTCAATCAATGTCTTTTAGTTGATGGAAGTTATATATTTGGAGTTGAACACTGTGGGGTTTGTTTGTTTTTATGGGTCAGTGTGTGTCTTTTAGCTGATGGAGGTTATCTATTTGGAGCAAACATCCTACATTCCTATGCTGCAGCTTCATGGAATATGTGCCTGATCTAGAAATCTCCCATGTCTTTTACTCCTCTTTTATCTCCATAAAAGAAAACTGGTTTACCAATCTAAACATTAGGAAAATCACAAAAAGAAAAATGGCTGACAAAGTTTATACTTTATTTTACCTAAAATAGTTATTCTGACTGATTTGTTAAAAAATGCATGATTGGATGGAGGGTCGGATGGTCACATCTGAAGTAACAAAAGAGATTTTTAGAGTTTGGTTTCCAAAATCTCATCGGTTAAACAAGATGTAATTTTTGAGTTATACTTTTGTATGATAATTTGTAAATTGTCTATAATCTTATAAGTGAGACATTACTTGGTACGTTTGTTTGTTTGCATGATCATCTGTATATTGGTTGTAATTTTAAAACGTTGGTCAAATGGGTGTCTTACTAAAACAACTTGGTCAGATGGCTAGCTATTTAAGTAAAAGGTTCTCCAAACACCACCCTTGAAGGCTCAAAACATATGAACGAATTTAGGGGAGTGCAAAATATCCATATCTGAAATCAAATCTGAAATATCCGAATATCTAAACCCGAAAATTCGAATATCTGAAATTTTCGAATATTCAGATATCCAGATTATTCGAAAATTTTATAGAAAAAGTAATAAATAATAAATATCAATTATAAATTACGGATATTTTGTTAAAATATTGGGATATCTGAAAAGTTTTTAACAAAAATTATTAAATTTCTTAAAAAATTATTAATAATACAACTTTTTTTTTTAAATTCAGAGATTTGTTCTGCTATCCGAATCTGAATCCGGATTTTCGCATATCTGAAACTTCGGAACAGATTCGGATATGAAAAACCACCACGCAAAAAATTTTCGAATATCCGAAATCCGGATATCTGATTATGAACACCCTAAGAATGACTACAGTATGACCAAGTGAAAGCAGTTGAGAAAATGATCGGTAACTTTACACAATTATACAGGACAGAAATAAAGCACTGACCTTGCAAGTTGTATCACCATATAATGTCTTTTTTGGTAGGAACAAAGACTCTGCTGTATTCCAATATAATCCATCCTTGTCCTCCGCCACTTATGACCTTGCAACCTGAATTTTGTTTTTTTCTTTTTTGGGTGTCAAATTCTTTCATTTGTTCTTTACTATTGAAATTCTCCGTCTCAACAACTCTTTTCCTTCTTTTTTTATACAAAAAGGGGAACAGAAACCCGAAAATTTTATAAATTTTAGAAAATATACAAAGGAACACAAGAGTTGGACACTAGGGACTTTTTCAGGACAATACCCCATAAAAAAGCCTAAATTCTCACAACAGTACATGTACAACACTAAAAACTGGGCCCTATAAACTGAGCACCAGTCCCAGCCCAAAACACTAAACAAATTATGAACGTATGACACACATATATCTCCTAATGGGATTCTATTTGGCCCGATAAGCAAGACCCATGATACACCATTTATTGCACACAATGACTCTTACTTTACTGACCAAAGAATTTGAAACTCAGAGTATATTGATACATCAATTCTTTCTTGATATAAGCCTACCAACCTTTACTGGTTCAGCCAAAAAAGTCACTATCTAAAACGTTACGGATTATTTGAAGTTCATCCCAAAGACGGTGCATAAGCGAGGCAAAAAGGGACAGGTTGGGTACCGCTTGAAAACAGATTCGGTTCAAAATAGGACATTTTCAAGAAGTGTCAATATGGTTCCGGTTAAAACAGGCCATTGGCATATGACCGAAGGAAATTGTCAAGAAATACACACATTTTTCCCTTAAATCACATTTTTGGCTATAAAGAGGAAATCTTTATAAGCAGAAAACAAGTTCAGATATACATGGAGCAAGAACTGGCTTTCCATATAGTCTATCCAACAAGAAGTATATTTCCTCACAAGATTCATGATACTTGTCGGAAGCTGAAAACCGATGAATTTTCCCATCTATTTCAATCCAACTTGATCCTGGGCTCTTTTTCTCTACACGAAGATCTTTCATAGTTGCCCGTATTCTAGCTGCCTCATTCCATCTATTTGCTTCAGCAAACATATTAACTAAAAGTGTATAATATCCACTGTTATCAGGTTCCAGAATCATCAACTTATCAACAGCAATCATAGCGATTTCCAAATTCTTCTGAAGTTTACATCCACCTAATAATGCGCCCCAAATAACAGCATTTGGTTCCATTCTCATTTCTTTTATCAGTTGCAGCGCGTCTTCCAGTAAACCCGCCTTGCATAACAAATCAACCATACATCCGTAGTGTTCGATTTCAGGAGGAATATGAAAATCATGAATCATGCTCAGAAAACATCTTTGACCCTCTTTGACCATTCCCGCATGTGTACAAGCACTAAGGACACTGATAAAGGAAACCCAATTTGGTTTTATACCATCTTTCACCATATGATTGAACATTTTCAGTGCTTCATTTGCGTATCCATGTACTGTAAGTCCTTCAATTAAGGAGTTCCAAAAAAAGATTTTTTTCGGGTAATTTATAGAACACTACTAGAGATTGATCTAAGCTGCCACACTTTGCATACATATCAATCAGTGAAGACCCTACATACACATCAAGATAAAAATGATGTGCTTTTATATGTACATGTATCTTTTTACCTATGTCAAGCGCCCCAAGATGTGCACAGGCCGAGATAGCAGTAGCCATGGTTACTTCGTCAGGGATGATACCTTGTGCCGTCATATCATTAAAAGTTGCTAATGCTTCTTGGTATAATTTATTTTGAGAGTAGCAGTTTATCATAGTCGTCCACGAAATCAGGTCTTTTTGGGGCATCTTGCTGAATAAAACCTCAGCAGAGTCGACATCTTTTATTCTAGCATATCCATCGATCAAAGAGTTCCATGAAGCAAAATTTCTTTCGGGCATTTTATCAAAGAGTTTCTTTGCAGACACTAAGTCTCCTGCTCGTGCGTGTACTGAAACCATTGAAGTCCAGGCAAAGACATCCCTCTCTGTCATTTCATCAAACACCTGCCTTGAGTCAAAGATCTTCCCCACACTCGAATAAAAATCAATCAATGCTGTCTGAACATACACATGAGACTTGAACCCAAATTTCCATATATGCGTGTTAATAGCTTCTCCCATTGATGCTTGTGCAACTAAAGCACAACCTTTGATAACTGACGAAAATGTATAGCTAGTGGGATGAATCTGAGCACTCAACATATTTAAATAAAATCGAATCGCTTGAATTGGGGAAGAACAACAAACACATGCTCGAATAACTGCATTATACACAAATACATTTGGATCATCCATCTGGGTAAAGGCTTGGATTGCATAATCTGTCTTGCAAAAGGTGGAACAGGCTGATATAAATTGGTTTATCATGAAAGAATCTTGATTGTACCCGTTCTTGACAATGCAGGCGGAAATAGACTCTAGTTGACTCAAGTTTGAGCAAAGTTTCAAGTGATCAATTACGTTCCTGTTAGTGATGACTCCTTTGTTACTATGCACAATGCCTGGGCAATGAAATGATGAATGTTATGTTAGTCAGACCTGAGAAATATTAAGTACTTTGGTACAGACATTACATCGAGCATCTGGAGTGCACTCTCAGTAAATTCGAATACAAGATGCTAAAGTTTGAATCTTTAAACCTTGTGATTCTGCAAAAATGGTGGTTGATGATGGGACCTCTGTTGCTGGTGCCGTAAAGTGGCAAGAAAGGACGTGCATAAGTGATGAATCATTGCACAGGTGATGAGAAAATTGGTAGCGATAAGAAGTTGCAATCAAATCGCTTAGTTTGCAGCCAAAATTCATGGGTAACGAGTTCTTGTGAATGATTTGGAGGTGGGTTTTACAGATTATCAATGTGGCTGTCATGTAATCTCTGTTTGCTTTCGTTGGCCCCTTTGGCAAAATGAAAAGCTACCTCTTATTCTTTTGTTATCCTTCTTCTTCATCAGCTTCATGTTCTTCCCCTACGCTCACATCTTGTGGTTATGATCAGCTAATTACTAGTATATGCGGATTGATTTGCTTGCTCGTTTAAGCGGAAGGGAAGAAAAAAAGTTGGATTATGCAAGGTGAGAACGTCTTGAGTTCACTTAAGAGTATTCATAACTTCTTAACTACACCTGTGGTTTTTGGTTTTTGTGGTTATGTATGATTTCATTTTTGGTCTGACCAATCTTGTAATTTTTAATAGATATGTGTTTGCGGATCTAGAAAAAAAGAAAATACGTAATATACTAATCTGTCTCGTTGTTTATTTATGTGTTTTTATTATTGTTAAGAAGGTTGGTCACCTTGTAATACTCTTAAGATAATTACACTGTTTCATTTTTACGAATCTAGAAGAAAAGTTCAGGAGTAACGTAAAATAGTACTTTTATAAATAAAAGAAAAAAATACGATAATAAAGGGGTTCGAATAAAGATCATTCAACACAAATCCAAAGGAATTGAACTCGAATAAATTGAACTTGAAGAAGTTGTTGCTTGATATCAGAATCAACTGGTTGCATATCATTATCATTGGCTACAGGGACAAATGTTGTTGGGTGATCGACGACAGGGTGAGACGGTAAGGGTTATTGATATAACTAGTTATTTTTTTAATTTGTTTAGTTTTAGTAATGAGTATTTGAGCTTGTAAATGTGTTAGGTTTTTAAGTTATTTAAATTTTGGGCTTATTATAATTTTAGTCATGTTATTTGGTATTTTGGATTTGTTAGTTCTTAATTTATTAATGTTTTTATAAAATATTATCTGGTATTTTGGGTTTGTTAGTTGTTTAGTTATTTAAATTTTGGTCTTATTAAAATTTTGGTCGTGTTATTTGTTTAGTTATTAACTTATTAAGTTATTTATGTTATTTAGTATTTGGGTTTGTTAGTTATTTAGTTAGTTATCAAGTCAACAAAAATACCTTCAAATCTTACAAGTAACACTGAAATTTTGCAGAAAAAAACTTAGAAAGTAAAAAAGAATACCTTCAAGCAGCAGGCCAGTAACGAATGTCGATTAGCGAGCACCGAACAGCGACCAGCAGAACGCAATAAGATTACAATTTGTTTTTTCATCTTCTAAATCCCTAATTCAATTTCAAATAACACAATAAGATTAAAAATTGCAATTAAAAATAACACAATTCAAATTTATAAAATCCCTAATTTCAAATCCCTAATCTTTAATTCATATAACACAATTCAAATCCCTAATTTCAATACAAATCCCTAATTGTCAATAAAACCTAAACATTAAATCAAATAACAATTAATCAATCTTCTACTCTAAAAATCTTGCATATAACACTTAAACCTAAAAAGTAGAAAGAATACCTTCAAGAATTTAAGGATTCAACTCTTTGATTTGGGGGGGTGGGGGTGGGGTGGGGGGTGGGGTTGGGGTGGGGGGTGGGGTTGGGGTGGGGGGTGGGCAGTGGTTCGAGCAACACTGCAGCAGCAAACAACCATCAAACAGCAGCAGGGCAGGCAAACAAGCAGCAAGCAGCAGCAAATCGCAAGCAAACAAGCATTAAGAAGCAGCAGCAAACAAGTAGCACTAAACAAGCAACAGAAAATCGCAACGAAGGACCAAACAAGCAGCGAAGCTGCAGCCTGCGAAGGAGCAGCCTGCAGCGAAGGAGTAGGCGAGCAGGCAGCATCACTGCAACAGCGAAGGCAGGCGAGCAGCAGCAATTCGATTTAGGGGTGGGGAGCAGCAGGCGTCAGGCGGTCCGCGATTATGTTGTTGTGATTGTTAAATGGGTTTTGGGTTTCAATTAATTGGGTTTTTAAATTAGTTGGGTTTGGGTAATTGGGTTTTATAGTGAATTGGGTTTTTAAAATTAGTTGGGTTTTATAGTGAATTGGACTTTTAATGTTAGTTGGGTTTGGGTAATTGGGTATCTGGGTATTTGGGTTTTTAATGTTTTTATAAAAGTTAATAAATTTTATAAAACATTAGACTAATTTTTATAAAATTTAAAAGTTTCTATAAAGTTTTGAGTTTAAAATTTTCTCAGGGGTAACGTAATATTTTCTTAGGGGTAACGTAAAACCGTAAAAAAAATCTTTTTACATAAAAACGTAAAATTTTTTTTTTAACACTACGCGTAAAAAGTTGAGGGGTAGCGGACGCTACCCCTCCCAACCATGTAGGTCCGCCCTTGGACTTTACTCTCAAGTCTTAAGTCTGAGTATATGAACTAGTGTGGCATGATTGTGTGTTTATTATTAGTAGTATGTGTTGACTATCCAGTGATGATGATCATGCTATAGAAGTGGTGATTATCTGTTTTTTTGAAAAAGTTTTAACTAAGCACGATCTAAATTTTCGAAATCGACATAATTTATATTATTCTTGTATTTTGTCCTTATTTCACCATAATGAAATTGATTGTTTTCCATATCAAATATCATTATCCATAAATATCGCACGATGTACAAAAGACCAAAGACCTGTTTATTTTATGATGATTTATAATTTTTGATATGCATTCAATTTTAAGATGACATGTAAGTTTAGTCAGGGGTAGATCCAAAATTTTTTTTCTCCGGGGTCGGTATTTTTCAATTTTCGAATACACGTGTATATCTCAACTTAATACTCGAATTTTTGGTTTGGGTCAGGTCAAGTCACACAAAACAAATTTTTGCTAAGTTACTTTTTGGGTTGCGCACTTGTCAACCCCATTTGGTGGAGGATGTGGTATCTCGGTTCGATGATGGCCTCAGGGAGGCTATAGAAGACATAGTCGTGGGTGGTGGCCCTTTCTTTGGTGATCTCCAATGGCGTTTGGCATCTTTGCCAATGCGTCTTGGTGGTTTGGGACTCCTCTCAGCTCGAGATGTTGGGGCTTATGCTTTTGTGGCGTCTAGAGCTCAGTCTTGGGAACTACAAGATCATATCCTTCGAAACAGTGGGGTCTTCGGGCTTGACCCGGACTATCAGTAGGCGCTCGAACGCTTATATGTCTTTCTCCCAGACTTGGATATTGACGGTTTCTCTAATAAGGACACCGCCCCCTCGAAGACACAAACAACTTTGGCGAATGCTCTGTTTAGCAAAATCGCTCAAAGCCTGGGAGAAGTTTTTTCTTTGTCATCTCGCCAAAAGGCGGTGTTTGAGTGCCTGAAGGGCCCCCATGCTCAGGACTTTTTGACCGTTATCCCGATTGAAGGGTTGGGACAGTGCATGTCTCCAGTAGAATATAGAGCAATTCTCAAATACCGGTTGATGATCCCTATGTACCCGGAAGATGAAACATGTCCGATATGTCGTAAAGCTTGTATGGATAAATATGGGGAGCACGCAGTTCATTGTAAAGAGCTCACTGGGTTCAAATATCGGCATGACTGGGTACGGGATGTTTTGGGGGACATCCTAAGAAGAGCTGGGATTTCTGCTAAGAAAGAAGCCCCTGTGAATTTCCTCACGGACCCTATGGAAGGGAGGTCTACTTTGCGACCAGCGGATCTGCTCGTCTTTGGCTGGGCTGGGGGCAAACATGCTTGTGTGGACCTCACAGGGGTTTCCCCTTTGGTTGGTTTACGGGAAAACGGTTTTGTAGCTGGTCAAGCAGTAAGAAAGGCAGAATCAAAGAAAGTGGATAAACATGCTAAAGCTTGCGCAGAGAACCAACACGTCTTTGTTCCCTTTGCCTTTGATACATTTGGCTCCCTAGCGCCAGAAGCTATCAACTTTTTGACTAGGATCCAACGGGTCATAGACAACCATTGCTCAACCCCGGGGAGGCAAGGATTTGTTTTTGGAAGGTTAGGATTTGCAATTCAGAAAGGGGTGGCGGCGCAGCTTGTTGCCCGTCTACCTTCTATTTTGATGTAACTTGACAAATATATTTTATAAATAAATAATTTTGTTTTGAACAAAAAAATTATAAGACATTTGATAAAGATATGATTTCATTAGAAAGTGAGACACATTATATTTTATAGTTGTTGTTTATATGTCTTCATCTCTTGAAAAATATCAACTACATCATCAATCGAAACCTTTTTAAAAATACCTTTCTCAATGTAGCAAATTCAATACTGTTTAAGGTATTCTAAAAAAATTTAGAGATAATTAAGGAATGTTGATAGATTAATGAAATATGTGTTAGATGTTTAGTTAAATAAATGAGATTAGAGATTTTATACAAAATAAACCTATTGTTGATTATTCTGATATTACTTTTCTTAACTAAGTGAGCTATTATTTTAATTTTTAGTGAGTTAAACATTCCAATAAAAATGGGGTTTAGGGGTCATAAATTTTTTTATAGAAGTCAGTATTAAAAAATACACGGGGTCAATAAAAAACAGTCAATACACGTTACACATAGGGGGGGGGGGGGAAATCTACGGGGTCGGTTGACCCCTCCCCACCCTTCTTAAGTCCGCCCATGAGTTTAGTCATCTCTATCTTATATGATTAAATCTTATATTTTTTCATTAAATTTTTTTTCTATTATCATTAAAAAAATCCTTTTGGTTATTTTTAAAGCAACATTTACTAGTATCCATACCCATACTACTATATAATAGAGAACCTTTGAGTAGATTTATAATTTTACATCAATTTTAAGATTACATATAAATTGTTGCAAGTATTAATGTGTAATGTCATAAGATTTATTTTTATTATACCTCTTTTAAGCTTTAAATATTTGTACTCGATCTATTTCTAATTAAATTTAAAGTATGACTATTTTATTTAAAGTTATCTTAATCTATTTATATCTATACTACTATATAATACAACTTTTTGAACAACTTTGTAATTTTAATCCATTTTTAAGACACTTAAGAACAATTTGTTACCTTTAGTACACATGATTATGCATAAACAACTTGTTATTTGTATATTTGCTCATCCCTATAGTAATATAAATGTCTGATATCCCACATTAATCAAATAAAAAAGCAAACTGAGACTTCAACACCTACACAAAAAATACATGGACTTGAGGGAAACAAATTCATGATTTGCGCATCCTTTGTTGTGCAAGGTCATGAAAAATATCCGGTTAAAATTTTAAAGTGTTATTTTTTCTTTTTTGATTTTTTTCTAATTTACCTTTGTTATATGATTGGGTTTGAGTTCAGTTCTTCTTGAATCCCTGTTAACATGGTAGTTGTCAGTTAAACCGGTTGGTATAATCCGGTCAGGTTTAAATCACATGTTAGCACAAGTGATGGTTAGTTAAAGATGCAAAGTTTTACAAAAGTTTATATCCCGTCGTATCATGTGATCTCACACATTATTGTTCAAAAGTTTAAGACACATAAGAAACATGTGGTTGCATTTCGTACAAGTGTTGATGCATAATTAGTTCTACAATTACAATTTTGTCCCTAATTAGTATAGTCAATATTTCTATCCCACATCGGTTGTGTAGCAAAACCAAAGCAGTATCCAACTCCTATATAAGGAGCCTTTTTCTAAAAGTAAAAAAAAGTTATGTTTCGCATGCATGTCTTCTTATATGTCATTAAACATAAAATCAAATTGGTAAAAATGTCTTTTTGATTTTTGAAATGGCGGTACCGATGATTCTCGGTTAAACCCAGTTGAACCGACCGATATAAATAATCAATTACCAAAATAAAGAAGAGTTAACTAAAGACACAATCCTAAAAATATTTACATCTTCGTCGCGTCGCGCGGGTTTCACCTACTAGTATATAGTAAAGTGATTTGTTCATGAGACTACATGCTTAACAATGAATTTCGTATTATGGCTTTTCTTTCAAATTGTAATTATAGTAATTGTATAATAACTATTTGAGTAAATTATTATTTTGGTCCCTGTGTTTTAGTCATTTTAATCATTTGAGTCCAAAAATAAATTTTCTAACAAATCAAGCCCTATGATTTGTATTCTATAACTCTTTCAGTCCAATACACCAACAGAGTTAAATTTTTCAGTTACTTTCTAATAAAATGATCAAAATACCTTTGGACTAAAAATGTTATTTTTAATAACCTCAGGGACTAAAAACGTAATTTACTCTTTCACACAAACATATCGGTGTGTGTGTATATATATATATATATGTGTGTGTGTGTGTGTATGTATGCATATATATGTGTGTGTATATATATATATATATATATCTATGTATATATATAGGATGTACTAACTGATATACACATATACCGAATCAAATATTATGGAATCCTATTTGATTGGTGATCCAATCAGTGAGAACGCACGTAGAAACAATTGTAGATTGAATCTAAACGTTAAGAACGATTGGTAATTGATCTAGTGCGATCTATGAACTTGGAACAGGTTCTTAGAGGTCTCTTGACGGCTAGGGCACGTATGTATTCAAGTGTTTTTTTTCACGATTTAAGTGGTATTTATAGGTTAGGATTCCTCATTCGGGCGACTGAACCACAAGTACGGTTCAGTCGTGCGATTGAGCCATGCGGTTGATCTATTCGCACGACTGAGTGTTCAGTCGTGCGACTAAGCCAATCTTATGTTACAATCATGTGACTGATCCAGTCTCCTGGTTCAGTCGTACGACTGAGTCGTTCGCATGAAGTTGTTCATGCGTATGGTCCATTAGCATGGGCCATTCGCATGAGAACTTCATATTACCAAGTTTGAATATATTTCTTAACCATTACATTACTTAGATTAATTCAAACAACCACAAACCTATATAGTCAGTCCAATAAGTGTTAAACTACTAATCAATGAAATCATAAACATTATAAGCACAACCACAAATTGTCTTTCATTAAAGTACCCATTCAATTACATATGTGTAAGACACTAAAGACATATTACATTAAGCTTAGAAACTAGGTACACATGTATCTACAAACTCCCCCTTGGATCTAGTTTAATCTATTGTCTTACATTCTTCATAAGCTCCTCATATTTCTTATACTTCTCCTCTCTTGTAACTCCTGCATGTATGTCAAATGCAAAGCAGAGTCTGATCATGTTTAGGAATTGGAGGGCTTGTACAATATCTTACGCGTCATAGAACAGTGGCCACATGTATAAGGTGTAAACATCATCAGCTGACAAGTTAGTGAGCCATATAGGGTCAAATACCCTGATAGTTTCCATGCTACCATTTCTGTTCAACACTATGACCGCCTCACCTGTTCTCCAATTGTGGTACCACCACTTGAAGTGTGGAGTGAAGTCCTGTGGCATTTCCCGTAGAGGGATTCTAGACATTGTGCGCGGAGGACTCCACTTCAGCACTACTTTTGGCTTTCCAATAATGGCATCAACTTCAGATCTTCTGATATACCTCATTGGTTGTTGAGGTTTGAAGTTGACCCACCTGGTGTGGTACTCTCTCTTTAAAGCAGCTTCAAACCAGCCTGACATCTTACGAGGGTCAGCATATAACAACTTCAACTTTGCTAACTGGTTAAGCTCAAATCCCGGAAGAGTCTTCAGATCGTGTGGGAATCTGAAGTACTCGATCCCTTTCTCTCTTTTAACAGCATAAACTTTAATATCTTGAAAATAGGCCCACGCTATAATTTTGCCTGACACCTTGTGATACTTCTTTACTTTATAGAGTTTGGTGTAGACACTTGACTTTGGAGCACTGCGTTGGGCTCTAAGTTATGCAAAGCATGCTGCCCATTCAGCCTTTCTGATGTTGACATCGGCGTCTGAGGCTTGGGCTTTATCTTTGTCCTTCTCCGACTCCTGCTCTATTTTATCCAGAGTTTCGAATGTATCACTGACAAGGTTGTCTCCCAGATTGGGAATGTCATTTCCTTCGTTGTCAGTATACTCTGGATAATGTTAGGTCGTGACATCCTCAATTTCTATCTCGTCTATATCATTTAGCTCATCGTCACTTTCCACGTTTAGTATCGGAGTATCCTTCACGATCTCGTCAGGATTGAGTCGGAACATTTCGGCCAATTGCTCATCAGTGAGATCATGAATTATTTCTCCTTCTTCAGGAGGGTAACTCACAGATCTCCTGACTATCCCTTGCAGATCAAGAATCATTATGAGTTGAGTCTTGATCTGTTGAAGGGGAGCAGCCTCATATTCATCTCTTTGATAATTTGGATCTGCTTGATTTAAAACATGTAACACATCAGCCATTAGTTAATAATCAAAACAGAAACACATTAAAAAAATATAAACATTATGTACATTAGTTTGATACAATATTCAAATACACATGATTTTAAATTACATAAACAGCTATGCATTACTTTTGTCTTGAATCATGTGTTTCTCTGCTGACGGGACTGATGTAGAGGCACCTTTGTCTTGAGCTTTCTTGGTCCTTCTTTCACTTGCTGATGTGGCACCCGTAGCAGATGTATCTCCTTCTCCTTCATCATCATCATCACCTGCATTAACATCATCACCTCCCTCTGTATCGTCACCTTGATCATCACCACCATCATCATCATCACTATCACCATCATCATCACTATCATCATCATCACCCTCTCGGATCTTCAGAGGCTCATCCTTTGAGCCCTTAAGTTTGAGCAGGATGGTCCTCTTGGCATCCTTCAACTCCTCAATCTTCTTAGAAGATAACACGTTCTGCTCCTTGAGTTGGGTAATCTCTAGACTCTGAGCAGCCATTTGCTGAGCCTGCTCCTTAATCTACTGTGCCTGCTAAGAGATCTGCAGTGATTGTGCAGCAGTAAGCTCCGCTAACCGTCAGAGCTGTGCAGTCTTCTCATCATCAGCGGATAACAACTTCAGCACCATACGGTTTACTGCTGAAAGTTGTTCCTCTACCCTACTTGGAGGTAGAGACGAGCCGAAAGGGAAGGATGGGTGAGATGATGGTCCTGCCTGGTGGCTAGTGGTGGTGGTGGTGGTGGCAGTGGTGAATATGGGTGGTGGTATATGTGTGGGTGGAGATGAGTGAGCTATAGTGGTGGTGGATGGGATGTGGGTAAGTGGTGGAGTGGGTGAGGTAGTGGTGGTAGGTGGAGTGGTGTAAGTAGTGGTTGTGGTGGTAGATGAGGTCAAGGTAAACTTCAATCGCTTCCCCTTCTTGCCATAAGGGTGAGCCATCGTCTTCCTCCTTGTGCCTCTAGACACTGAGGCTCCCCCTTGGCTACTGAGCGGGTCCGGGGCATATGAGGGATCTGAATCAGCAGCAGCATCCCCGGACTCCCTTGAGCGTCCACCAACCGCCCTCAATCCTCTCTCTGTGGCAACCACCCTGCTGCCCACAGTCCTCGTCAGAGGCTCCTCAACACTCTCTTCCTCCTCATCGGGAGGACAAAAATCTTGGTGAAAGCTGGCAGTGGTGGCATCTGTATGAGTAGGGGGGTGAAGGTGTAACATGGGTAGTGGGGCACCTAGTAGATGCTGGCCGAGAGTCTCTGCCGGTGTCACCGTCATCGTCGGAGTCATCAGATAGAAGAGCAATGTGCTCAACATCTGAGTCACTCTCCTCATGGCGCCACTTTCGCCTAGCCGACGCCATGTAATCAGCCTGGGCCAGATTCCCGAAGAGTCTCTTCACAGGGGGCTTGACTTGCTTCCCCCTGTAGACCTTCATGCGGCCCAAGGTTGTATCATCCATAATCTCCAGTGATACAGCATCGTGGCTCTCCTTGGGCAATGCAGGCAGCTTCTTATCGATAATCAGTTGCAAGAATCTGGGGTACATGTAGAATCCCTCCTTGCCCTTTGCCTCAAGGTTCTCTATCAGATAGGCAAAAATCATACTTGAGAAGCTGAAGGGGTGGTTGAGGACCAGTGCCATGTAGGCATTCTGAATCTGGTCTGAGAGATCATTAATGCCACCCCTCCTCGATGCCATGCACTTCAGAATCACATGCGCCAAGTACTTGTACTGGGGACACAGGTTGCTCTTGTTTAGCATACCTGCATTTATATCCCCAGCGTACTTCGTCCTTAGGAAGCACCCTCTCATTGTCAGAGGGTGTAGCCTGGTCTGGTGATCAGCATCGTCACCCAGAGCGAGTACTTGTCGTATATCATCAGTAGTCACCTTGATAGCCTGCCTAAAAATAGTACTGCGGATGCTGTAGGGCTCATGTGAACGATCAACCGATGCCCCCTCCCAGAAGGCCTGCTGTATCGACCTGTAGGGAGTGCACGGTGTGGATATAGCTCTGTGGATCAGTATTGTTGGATCTAGATAGTATAGGTCTAGATTATTTTGTATAGGCTTAGAACTTTAATCAAGTCTTGTAATTAATGGTTGTAACTATCAGTATATATATATATATGTGCATTGAATATATAGGTTAACCCATATATATATGTGTGTTACTTTGGTTAATTGCAGGATCAAATATTATACTTAGTCAATTTCTTGAAAATTGACCAAGTGTAAGAAACATCTACGGATGAACATTTTGTTCTTCAGTATATATATTTCTTACTAACATTACATCCGAAGATCTTCTACGAATGAACTATCCACCAGCAAGAGATCCAAGTGTGAACTACTACGGATATTCAAGATTACTGCTGAAGGTACATTATCTTCGGAAGAAACAAGTCATGCTTCAGAAGGATCAAGACACCTGCGGAAGAACAAGATCTGCGGATGACCAAGTTTCCACGAAGCAATAACACTTGTATTTTCCTGAGTACAAGTGTTATTAATCAACAAGTCAACTTTCAAAGTGACAGCTGTTAGTCAATCTAACAGCTGTGTGATTCCCAAGAGATCCGGTGTTTCCTTAACAGAAACATGCGTGCCTATAAATACAATTTCTAGGTTTCACATATGAAGAACACAATCGAGCAATATTACGGCTGTCAAGCATCACATCATCGTGCAACCCTAGCCGCCGTCACATCAACAACAACATTAATTCGATTCACAGAAATCATTGTTCATAGTTATTCATAATTATTCTTTTGTAATCATTACTTGATAATTAATGAAATACTTTTGAATAATTATTGTGTTCGTATTTACTGTGTCCGTGTGTTTGTGTTCTTCGATAATCATTAACACAATTAAACAACTATTAATGATAATTCCGTGATGATTAATTTATTTTATTTTAATACTGATAATTCCTGAATTGAGATCCTTGGATTAACAGGTGGTATTAGAGCCAAGTGTTCATTGATTTAGATCAATTAATCTATCAGTATTAAAAATTGTTTAATTGTCTGTTAAACAATTAATTCAGCAACTAATCTTTCAGCAAGAATTCTCTCATTGCTTGATTGATTTAGATCTATATTCAAATCAATTGAATACTAGATCTGAGTCTTTGATAGATTTGTCTACTTTAACATTCAAGATTTGTTTCATAACGTTTAATTAAACATGAGTACTTTTGGTGGATCATATCAACCACCAAAGTTGGAAACAAAAGCCGATTTCAAGTCCTGGAAAATCAAGTTCAAGAATCATGAGAACTACACTGATTCTGACTTGTGGGAGTCCATTACTGAAGGTCCTTATATTCCACCCACTCTTAGGCCGGATTATAATGACAAAAATCACCCTACCAGCACAAAAGATTTGTCACCTGATGATGTAAAAAAGGTTAAAGTTGATATTAAAGCATACAACTTGCTTAGTATGGCTTTGCCTGAAGAGATATTAATCAGATGTGAGAATTATAAAACAGCAAACTCCTTGTGGAAGATACTTCACACTCTCTGTGAGGGGAGTGATGAGATCAGAAGCATCAGGAAAGACACCCTCAGATCACAATATGAAACCTTTCATCATATTGAGGGTGAGTCAATTCCTCAACAACTCCATAGATTCATGCAACTCGTTACTGAGATGAACATCTTGGAGTTGAAGTATACTACTGAGGAACTCAACAAGAAAATGCTCCATACTTTGCCTAAAAGTTGGAAGCAGACTGTGTCCATGTTCAAGAATACCATAGATCTTAAGACAACTGGCCTAGACATACTGGTTGCTAAAGTAGAGGCTCTTGAAATGGATGAACAATCAAGAAACAAGAGTGTGAGAACTCATGTCTCACCTTATCACTTCAAAGAAACCAAAAATGCTGGAAGTGCATTTATCTCAAATAATGATGGTGATAACTCTTGTACTTTGAGTGATGATGAAGAGGAAGTCAGTTTCTATGCCTCTAAACCCTCTAAGAAATCATCTCAAAGTAAGAATCCAAAGGAAAAAGGAAGATCTGCTGAGAAAAGAGAGACAACTACTGCAACTGCAAAATCTTCTCAACAAAACAATCAGTCAGAACCAATCACTGTGATATTGGATTCTGAAGAACAAAAAGCAGCCTTTGCAGCTTTTAGTTCTAGCTTTCAAGCATACCTGGGAAGCTCACTAACATCAGCAAACATTTGCCAACAAGACTTGGAAGAACTACATCCTGATGTAGTGGAAGAGATGGATCTACAATGGCAGATGGCAATGATTGCTTACAGAGCTAAGCAATATCTCAGGAGAAACAAGAATCTGGCTACAGCTAGTAAAACATCAAAGATTGGTGTTGACAAGTTCAAGGTCAGATGCTTCAAGTGCAATCTCTATGGACACTTTTCTAGAGAATGCAATCAACAATCACCTCCGGAGATGAGACCCCCTCAGCAGCATCAGCAGTATCAGCACCAGCAACCAACCTCTCAAAAATCTCTGCTCAAACAACCACAGCTGACAAATACATCCCCACCAGCCACAAATGAATCAGCAGGACCGAGTAATTCAAAGGAGTCGGGACTGATAATACTTCAAGATGGAACATGTGACTGGAGTATGTATGAGAAGGAAGTCTTGGAAGAGAATCAAGCATTAATGGCTCATATGGAAAACAAAGTTCCTCCAATGGCCAGAGAGGTAAGAGACAGGTTATGTCCATCATCATGTGTTGAGGAAGTTGAACGTTATAGAGTCCATGCTCAATAGTTGGCTGACAAAGTAAAAGAAACCATGATTTTAAATGAATCCCATTTAAGAGAACATAAATTATATCAAATCAAAATTAGTTCTTTGCAAAAGGATTTAGAAAAATATGTTTCTGAAAATTACAGCCTCAAAGCCCAAGTTGAGCATCTGACCACTTCCTTAACAAAATCCATGGCTGATCATGCATCTACTGAAGTGAAACTTCAGAAGTTTCAACTATCATCTCAGCAATATGAGAAGTTGTTAAACTCTCATATTGAATCAAAAAATAGGTATGGGTTGGGTTATAATGGTGTTGCACCACCTATAAATGATAATTACACAACTCTACCTGAAACAATGACAAACACATTGTCAAATCATTTTGTGCCAAGCACCAAAATTGACATAAAAACAAGTGAAATAAATATTAACAATGAAGCTGAGGTGAGTGAAACTGAATCTTCTAAATCAGAATCACTAAAACATAATGACTCAGATTTTGATTATGATAAATATGATGACTTGGATGATTCTGATGAACATGATATTGATCAACTAAACATTGGTAAGAATGTTCAAGTTGAAACTGGTCTTCCAAAAGTTCTTGAAGAATCAAAGCTGCAATATCTTCCAAAGCAACGAAACATGCTGAAGACTATCTGCAAAAGGATTGCTGAACTGAATGAAGGACTTCAAGAACTGAACCTTCATAAAGTTGATCACTACGAATTAAGTAAGGAGGTACCTTTATCTCATTCAGATAAAGGTAAGAAGCAACAAACTTCAACCAAGCACAAGAAACATTCAAGTATTGAAGATCTGCGGAAGGCAAAATCTGAAGAATCCGTAGAATATCTGCGGAAGGCAAAATCAGTCAAGTCCGTAGAACATCTGCGGAAGGGAAAAACTGCTGAATCCGTAGAAAAGCCGCGGAAGATTAAAGCCATATGTCCAGATGAGGTGACAAAAAGAACTGGCAACAAACATGCTCAGAAAACTTTGGATGTCAAACAACAGAGAGCAGCCAAAGGTAAACAAGAATCAGCTGATGATACTCCTAGTAAGAAAAAATCAAGTGATCCATCAGGAAAGGAGTTGAAGGCCAACAAGAACTAGAAAAAGAAGTCTGAATCTGAAGACAATTCAGAAGATAAATATTACGAATGGTGTGATATGAAGAATCACAATACAGATGACTGCTACTTCAGCAGTTACTGTTCCATATGTAATATGAACAATCATATGACTTCTGATTACTACTTTAACAAACATTGTGCAATTTGCAACAAAAATAATCATTCAACTCAGGAATGTTATTTCAACAAGAAAAACAAGAAAAAGAGCACTACGAAGTCACTTGATGAATCATCTGAATCAGATTCTCAATCTTCTGACAGTAACAAAGAATCAAAGGTGAAGAAAGATCAACCAAAATCAAAGCAAAAATCCTCTGCTGCAGATAAGCCTTTGAAGAAGAAAGCACCAATTCAGTCTAAAACACCTCACAAAAAGGTGAATCTGTCAGACAAGAAGACTGAAGTGATTGATGATTTCTTTGATAATTTTGAAAAAGGAACTCCTGTGCCTCAATCCAAATTGAAAGATGAAGTAACTTTCAGAAATTCAGGGGTATCCTCAAAATCAAAATATCAACCAAAACAAGACAAGTTGAAAAAAGAATTAGATAAGTAAGAAGAAATCCAAAAATCTGAATCATCTTCAACAGAATCATCCTCATCACCATCAAATCAAAAAGAATCAATTAATACTGAAACTACAAGATTAATTCATGAAGGAGTAACAATTGTAGACACGACTGGCAAACCCAAGACAATTAAGGCTTGGGTGGTCAATTCTAATTGATTTCTTTTTCTGTGCAGGAACAATCATGGAGAGCTGACAACAAGTGGTATGTTGACAGTGGTTGTTCCAGACATATGACAGGAAACTGTTCTCTTCTCCATGACTTAAACATAAACATGCCTCTTATGTGGCATTTGGTGGGGATAAGAAGGGAGGTAAAATAGTTGGTGAAGGAATGGTAACAAATGGTGTGTTAACATTTGAAAAAGTGAATTATTGTGAAAATTTGCAGTACAATTTACTTAGTGTATCTCAAATTTATGATCAAAATTACATAACACTATTTGATAACACTAATTGTTACATTCTTAAGCCAGGTTTTGCAGTTCCAGCAGAATGGATCCTTCTTAAAGCATCAAGAAAAGGAAACACTTATGTTTTGGATATGAACAACACAACACTCACCAGCCATGAGACATGCCTATTATCTAAGTCTTCAGAAGATGAATCACAATTGTGGCATAGAAGGCTTGTTCATTCCAACATGAAGAACATGAATAAATTGGTGAAAAATGACTTGGTCATTGGATTACAAAAGAAAGAATTTCATTGTTCAAATCATTGTTCTTCATGTTACAAAGGAAAACAACATAGAGTGTCTCATAAATCCAAATTAATCAATACTAACACTACACCACTCAAATTGCTTCACATGGACCTCTTTGGTCCAACCAATGTGATGAGCATTGGAAAAAGGCAATATTGCTTGGTGATAGTAGATGATTTCACTAGATTCACATGGGTATTTTTCTTAAATCATAAGAGTGAAACATCTGAAACATTAATGGACTTTGTGATCAAGATTGAGAATCAACTTGATTTAAAAGTTAAAATTGTCAGGAGTGATAATGGGACTGAATTTGTTAATGCTGATCTGGATTCTTTTTGCAGGAATAAAGGCATAGCAAGGCAATTCAGTGCACCAAGAACTCCACAACAAAATGGAGTGGCTGAAAGAAGAAATAGAACTCTCATAAAAGCAGCCAGAACAATGCTAGCTGACTCTCAGTTGCCCATCACATTCTGGGCAGAAGCCGTGAATACAGCATGCAATGTTCAAAATAGGACTTTAATTGTCAAAGAACATAATAAAACTCCTTATGAGCTCTTATTTAAAAGGAAACCTTTTATAGGATATCTTAGAGCTTTTGGGTGTCATGTGTCTGTGTTAAATACTAAAGAACAATTGGGAAAATTTTCTGAAAAAGCCTATGATGGTTTCTTTGTTGGATATTCATCCACATCTAAATCATATATGGTTTACATTCCAGAACATAACATTGTTGAAGAGACTCCTAATGTTTCTTTTGATGAATCCATGTTTACAACAACTGTAAAAGGATTATCTTAGTTATTTGATATAGATGCATTAACAGAATCAATTAACTCTGGATATTTGATCAATGCAGTTTCTGCTAATACATGCTATCCATTTGTTCCTCCAAGTTTGAATGAAGTGCCACTGACAGCTGATCCACCAATGGCACATTCTTCAACTGCACCACAACAAGAATCAAGTCAGCAGCATGAAGATACTTTCGGAGAAGCAAATCCTTCATCCGCAGCTCATGTACATACATCCGCAGATGATCCTCCATCATCCGTAGATGTAAATACTGTTTCAACAGCTGATCCTAGGGGTGGAGAAGATGTGTTGAATTTACAAAACTTGCCTGCTGATCAACAATGTCCATCCGTAGATGTTGCTGTTACTCCTACGGAAGAACAAAATGCTTTCGTAGAACTTCCTGCGGAAGAAGACCAAGCAGCAACTGAAGCTCAAGCTGATCCTAATGAACATGAACCATTTGATTACTTCATAGACTCAACATCTCAGCTGAATCCATCTGCTTCAATGGATTTCTCAAATTTGGAGTCCACCATCCAAGTTGATACTATTTCAACAAGCAGAATTCACAAGTCTCATTCATCAGATAATATCATTGGAGACCTGAATGCAAACTACTAGGAGAAAAGGGGGAGTGGCAAACATTTCTTGTTCACCTGCTTCTTGTCTCAGACAGTTCCTGCAAACATTACAGCTGCTCTAAAGGAAAATAGCTGGATTGAGGCTATGCAAGAAGAACTACAACAATTCAGAAAACAAAAGGTGTGGAACCTTGTAGACTTGCCTCAAGGTCAGCATCCAATTGGAACAAGGTGGCTCTTCAAAAACAAGTTGGATGACAGGGGTGTAATCGTGAGAAACAAAGCCAGACTTATTGCTCAGGGATATACTCAAGAAGAAGGGATAGACTCTGATGAAGTTTTTGCACCAGTTGCAAGAATTGAAGCTATCAAGGTCTTTCTAGCTTATGCTTCATTTAAGAAGTTCACAGTGTATCAAATGAATGTGAAGTGTGCTTTCCTTTATGGGAAAATTGATGAAGAAGTATATGTGGCTCAACCCCCTGGATTTGAGGATCCTGACTATCCACATAGAGTATACAAGCTAGATAAAGCTTTGTATGGTCTTCATCAAGCACCAAGGAAGTGGTATGACACATTATCCTCCTTCATGCTGAAGAATGGCTACAAAAGAGAGACCATTGATCAGACACTCTTCCTCAAACAAGAACATCAAGATCTTTTGGTGGTTCAAATATATGTAGATGACATAATATTGGATCAACCAACAAGAAACTGTGTCAAAGCTTTGAAGAATTAATGAAATCTGAATTCCAGATGAGCTCTATGGGAGAATTGACATTCTTCCTTGGCTTACAAGTTCATCAGAAAACAGATGGCATTTTCATCAATCAAGAAAAGTACATTCATCAAATTTTGAAGAAGTACAATCTTGCTGATACAACTTCATGCAAGACACCTGCCTCAACAATAGACAAGATTGTGCCTGACCCTGCTGGAAAATCAGTAGATCAGAGATTGTATAGATCAATGATCAGATCCTTAATGTACTTAATTGCCAGTAGGCCTGACATAATGTTTGCTGTGTGTGTATGTGCCAGGTCTCAATCAGATCCAAAGGAGTCTCACTTGAATGTTGTCAAGAGAATATTCAGATATCTGAAAGGAAAGCCAGCTCTAGGACTGTGGTATCCAAAAGATGGAGATTTCAGTCTTTCTCATATTCAGATAGTGACTATGGAGGATGCAACAACAACAGAAAATCCACAACTGGTGGATGTCAATTTTTAGGACCAAGGCTTGTTTCATGGCAGTGCAAGAAGCAAACTAATGTAGCTGTGTCCACAGCTGAACCTGAGTACATAGCTGCTTCAGCTGGTTGTTCTCAAGTTCTTTGGTTGCAAAACCAATTACTTGATTATGGTTACAATTTCCTTCAAACACCAATTCACATTGACAATTCAGCTGCTATGTTTATCACTGCTAACCCAGTTCAACATAGTAAAACAAAACATATTGAAATCAGATACCATTTTCTGAGAGACTGCTCAGAAAAGGGTTTAATCAAGTTAATCAAAGTGGACACAACAAATCAGCTTGCTGATTTGTTCACTAAAGCCTTTGATTTTATTAGATTTAATTTTCTGATAGAATCTTTGGGGATGATTAACTTAGACTAAATCATCAAAAGCATATGACTGACTATGTGTAGAGTAATCGTTGGGGATGAGTTAAGTGTTGATATAATGTATGTACCTGTCATATGTTTGGGAAATGATAGTACACTATGCTTGGCTTTCTTTAACTACACCTCAAACTGACTTGTATATTTTGATATGTGAGTAGGTTCATCTTGAGTGGAAACTAAGCTAAGAGCATGCCAAACTAAATGAAACAGGTAACTGTCTGTGAGAACATTTTGAGGATCAGGAAAGTAAGCAATCTCCTGATGTGATCAAATCTCTTACAAAAACACACTATGTAAAATACTTTATAATCTTCTATCTTTGCAAAGTCATATTCCCTCTGTTTTGTGTGAACAAAGACCTGGGAATATGATTAAAGAGTGTGATCTTTATTCTCCCTCTGTTTTGTGTAAACAAAGACCTGGGTTAAGTTCACCTCTGTTTTACGAAAGTAAAGACCTGGTGCTCTCAGCTCTCAAAAGAATCACTTATGATCAACTGTACATCAATTTAAAGAGCTTCAACATCAAAGAATTAATGAGATTGTAATATGTCTCAAGATAGAACTTATAACTTAATGTACATAGTCAATAAGTGTGAAAAAGTGGTGATTTGTCTCACCTACGGAGGACAAACTCTACTAAGAATTGAATGTGGAGCACATGACAGTTTCTGATTAACAAACTTCAAAACATGACAAACACATGTCTAGTTGATACAGTACTCATGTGTGAATTTAAGTGGATCTGTATACTTACAATCAGGTGTGCAATAGATCCGCTATTATTCAACTGATCAACATCAGCAGAAGCCTAGATTCATGTATGATCCCTCTATATATATGCATGCATGTAATCGTTTAAGTCATTTGTTTAATTTATCCTCTTAACTGATTACCTCTCGTTTAGACTGTCATATGCCTTTCATGCCTGTTTCTAACATAAATTTATGATGAATGCAACAGTTTAACATTAATCACAAATTTAGGGGGAGTAGTTCATGCATGAAAATCAATAAAAAACTGTAATTCACTTTGAAGGAATTGGAACTTGAGCACTAACTTGAATGCAGGATACAGGACACTTGCTTTCTTATACGTAATTGCGATGCAAACAACGTCAACAATGTCCAATATCAACACATGATTCTACTTACTTAGTAGATATCATACATTTAAAGTTTTAACAAAACTTTAATTTCCGTAGAAGTTTCAGTAATATTTCTCATCCGTAGAAGTAACAGTGAAATTTCTGTATCCACAGAAGTTTCAGTAATATTTCTCATTCGCAGAAGTAACAGTGAAATTTCTGCTTCAGCAGAAGTAACAGTAACAGTGTAACTGCATAATCGTAGGATTGGTAAACTACGGATGTGCTAGTAACAAGAGGTATTGCATGAGCTAAGGCATCCGCAGATGTTAAGACATCCGCAGATGTTAAGGTTTCGCAGATGTTCTGCGGAAGATGTGATACATCCGGAATAAACTTGGTATACGGAAAGGGATAAATGGGAAGTGGGTCCAACATATTAATAAAAGAAATTGATGTGTCCGCTTATAAATAAGGTTTATGACTTTAAGAATTCATTAAGCACTTTTTCAGAGCACTTTTCAGTTTTCTAACCTAGAAAAACGCACACTTCCCCCCTCATTCAAACTTTCAAAAATCCGTTCCAAAAATCATTAACATCATCATTCAGTAATCGATTATCATTGTCACGAAGGTAAATCATGTTCTAGTCTTCAGTACGGAACTAGTTAATCCTTGATTGTCATTAAAACGATTCGAATTCATGTGAGTTACACTAATGCTAAACCGATTTTCGTTTTGCAGATGACAAACAGATTCGCAAAAGAGCACAATGTGTGCGCATTCTTAAATGCTGATGATCCTGCTGCTGAAGGATGTCGAGATATCATTATATATCTTTGATGGTCCAGGCTCTTCTATGCCTTAACCGGCAGAGCCTGTGATTCATCAAGCACACATCATCGATTTCTGGAACACGGCTCGAGTTGAACAAGAAGGAGACGATGAAGTGATTGTTGCTGAGATCCTTACTGAAATATACGGATCAATGAACGCACAATCAGAAGATCTCTTGAGTTGGGTGATCGAGAAGTAGGGCACCCTGATGTATTCGAAAATGAATACATAGAAAAGGTCTTTCATCTGATGGGCTATGATGGTGATTACGACAAGGGTGAAATTAAGAAGGGGAGGTTATGCAAGCCCTATCGATTCCTGTGTCACACCTATCTGAAATGCATCTCAAACAGGAAGTCGGGTCTTGATAGGTTCTCAAGGCACATCTCATCAGGAATCATTAGGATATTTGAAGGAAGAACTTACAACTACTCCAAATACATCTTCAACTGTCTATGCGACCAAGTGAAATTGCAAAGGTCCGACAAAATGTATATGCTCCAAAGTTTCTGCAACTGATTATTAATACTGAACTCCCAAGGATTGCAAGAGTAGGAGAGGTGTTTGTACAAGCCCACTTGGGAAAATCTGTTCTAAACAAAATCAGTGGCAAATATCAGGGTGAAGACATGCTCATGTTTGCTCATGTTGTGGATGCTCAGGCCGACATACCACAAGCATTGATTTGGATAGATGAAGAAGCAGAGACATCTGCTGAATCTGAACAAGCATCATACTCACCGAGCCAAACACCCACTCACCAACCACAATCACCAGCCAGTATAAACACCCAACCAATCTCACCCATTCATCACCATGTTTCCCCACAACAATTATCATCATCATCCACCAACAACACCCAGCCTATCTTACCAGTGCAACAAGAATCACAATCTCCTTCTCATCCATCCTCATATAACACACAACCACTTTCTCCAATCCAAATTGAATCTCCTCTTCATCCACTCCCTGATACACCAAAACAACCATCTCCTGAGAGTGCAAACACTGAACCTATAGACATAACTGAGTCTCTAAACTCTATTCACAAGGGGAGGCTGAGTTGATGTCTCAAGCTAGCACTGTTCCTGTTTCAGCTACACATTCTGAGGATCAAGCTGTGTCTGATCATACTGCACCAGTGTCGCCAATTGAAAATCAGCCAAATGTGAACTTGCAACAGCTTGAACATCAGGAAGAAAAAGAGAAGGAAGTGGATGTGATTGCTTATCAAGAAGATGATCTGAGTGATAAAGACATCCGTGTGAGCAAAAGCTACTTGGTTGCTGAGTACAATAAGTTGGTACTCAAATCAAATAAAAGAAATAAAGAATCCAAGAGCTGAAAGGGATAATCAAAGAAAAAGATGAAGAGCTGAGGAAGCAAGAAGCCAGTATGAAAAGGCTTAGAACTGATGCACAAAGTAATAATAAAGTGATTAATGCTCTGGTTCAACATGAACAAGAATTTCAAGAATGTGTAAAGTATGAGAAGATTGAGAAGGAAAAGCTAGCAACAAAAGTGGATCTAATAAATGAATCTTTGTGTGAAAAGGCTGAGATGATCAAGCAAAAAGATGAAGAGATTGAACAACTGAAAATGAAGATATGTGCATTGGAATCAAAGGACGTCCCAGCTGTCAAACAATCAAAACAATCTTCTAAGGTTCCAAAGAACTTAATTCTTTATTCACGGAAGAGAAAGTACCTGGGTGCTACTGAACAGAAGGTGATCATAGTAGAAGATTCTCCCAAAAAGCAAAAGCCCACTTCTCATGAACACACACCTTCAGTAGATTTATCTACTGTGAAGGCCATCTCTGAGAAGGATGATGAAAGTGATGAAGAGTGGAATGAGCTAACAAAGATGGAGTCACCAACTGAACAAAAAGAATCATAGGCCGATGACCTTCTAACAACTGAAGATATTATGGAAGAGAGGCCTGAATCAACTATGTTCATGACCCTCATAAACCATGGTTTCCCATATGACATGGTTGAGAGGATGAGCTTGACTGAAATGAAGAATCTTCTGAAAGAGTTTGAACTTGCAAGATTCATTCTACCAAACTGTGATTATGAAGCTTTCACCATCTATCAATCAGTTGAGAAGATCAAGAAAGATTTGGGCCATTGTGACACAGCAAAACTGAGCAAGTACAATATGACCTGCTGGTTACAAGGGCACAACTATAAACAACATGAGCTGAAGGGCAAAACAACTGGAGAACTGAGGAGAATGATGGAACATGTGATGAAAGTGGAGCTTGATACAGGAGTCAGATTCAGAACTGAAGCTCCTAATCCTGCTGTTGAACATCACAACAAAATGGTTGCTGAACCAGTTGTGGTGCAAAGCAAAGATCAACACAGGGAAAAAGATAAACTGATCAGAGAGCCAAGGGCAGTTATCCCAGGGAAGGTATGGCCTCTGGGAACAACAGTTAGAGAAATAACTGAGCAGAAATCCACTCTGATCGAACTATATGACCACATCACAACTCCCAGTTCTGTGGAAGAACACAGGATTATAGCCTGGAAATATGATCCAGACTGGGATTGTGCAATCATCAAGAGGACATCTGGAATAATCCATTACTTCCATGATGTGGAAGCACTATTGAGTCTTCCTGAGCAAGACATCAAAGATCTACAAAGCCTACCCATTTCCAACTATCCAATCCATTCTAGGGGAAGAGACTTCTCTATGGCTGTGAGTGGAATGAAAACTAGATTTATTGATGATGTGCTCAGACAAGCCAAGAGAGATGATATGGAGCACAAAAAGATCAAACAAAGTAAGAAAAGAAGAACAGCTGAAGTCTCATCTCTTGCAGATGATGACATGTTAAAGAGGGTTGGATGTATGAACAAAAACACAGAGTCCATCAAAAGCTTCAAAGGAAATCAATTTTCTTCTCCCATCACAGAATGGGGTTATGTTGAAAGAACAAAAGAACTAGTGCTGTTGAGAAATGCTGATGGGAAGAAAGCTGAAAAGATAAGGATTTTTGACCCAGTGGAGATCAAAATGCTTCATCCAAGCTATACATCATATCTCCATGACAAATTCTTCCCATGGATAACAGATGACAAAGCACAGAATGATCTCTACCTTTATGTGCATATGATTCAAGTGATAGACAAACTGCATGCAAAGGCATATAAGAGAAGAAGGCATGAAGCTGGGATGCTAAAAGGAACTACAATTGAAGAAGTTTCAAAACTCAGAATATCAGAGGAAGATGAGCTTGAAATTGTGCACAATGATAGTGTAGTCGAAACACTCACTACTGAAGAAGACATTTTGGGTTTGAGCTTTGAGACTCTGAAGAAGATCAGCAAGATGAAGATCAAGTACAAGTACGATGATCAGAAGACTACTGTATCTTACTTCTACAACAAGATGATAGCAAGAGTCAAAGAGCTTTCAGTTTTGAAGGACTGATTACAAGGATCTAAGCCAAAGGGGGAGTATTGTTGGATCTAGATAGTATAGGTCTAGATTATTTTGTATAGGCTTAGAACTTTAATCAAGTCTTGTAATTAATGATTGTAACTATCAGTGTATATATATATATATATGTGCATTGAATATATAGGTTAACCCATATATATGTGTGTTACTTTGGTTAATTGCAGGATCAAATATTATACTTAGTCAATTTCTTGAAAATTGACCAAGTGTAAGAAACATCTACGGATGAACATTTTGTTCTTTCGTAGATATATTTCTTACTAACATTACATCCGAAGATCTTCTACGGATGAACTATCCACCAGTCAAGAGATCCAAGTGTGAACTACTGTGGATATTCAAGATTGCTGCTGAAGGTACATTATCTTCGGAAGAAACAAGTCATGCTTCGGAAGGATCAAGACACCTACGGAAGAACAAGATCTGCGGATAACCAAGTTTCCACGAAGCAATAACACTTGTATTTTTCTGAGTACAAGTGTTATTAATCAACAAGTCAACTTTCAAAGTGATAGCTGTTAGTCAATCTGACAGCTATGTGATTCCCAAGAGATCTGGTGTTTCCTTAACAGAAACATGCGTGCCTATAAATACGAGTTCTAGGTTCACATATGAAGAACACAATTGAGTAATATTACGGCTGTCAAGCATCACATCATCGTGCAACCCTAGCCGCCGTCACATCAACAACAACATTAATTCGATTCACAGAAATCATTGTTCATAGTTATTCACAATTATTCTTTTGTAATCATTACTTGATAATTAATGAAATAGTATTGAATAATTATTGTGTTCGTATTTACTGTGTCCGTGTGTTTGTGTTCTTCGATAATCATTAACACAATTAAACAACTATTAATGATAATTCCACGATCATTAATTTGATTTTATTTTAATACTGATAATTCCTGAATTGAGATCCTTGGATTAACAGATCTCTTTAGGAATGCAATGATCCCAGCAAACTCGGTACCGTTCCGAGTTGTGGCGTCCAGATAAGCACAAATGTTGTGCGTGGTGTTTATGGTCCACCTATCAGCCATCAATCTGTAGCACACGGAGCATACAAGTTAGATTATCACACAACAGAAACCATTTGTAATTAACCTGTTTGAAATTAGTCTGGTTCAATCATGCGATTGAACCATATGACTGGGTTCAGTCGTTTGACCTAACATGCGACTAGATACAATCGGGTGTCTAATCATGCGATTGAGTTCTATCGGGTGAATGAGCCAGCGATTGGTTCAGTCGGCCGACTGAGCTCATTCGCATTGTTTATTCGGCCGACTGAGTCATTCGTCCAGCTCAGTCATGCGATTGTAGTTCATCCGGGTGTCCAGTCGCCTGACCTACTGTCTGTTCGATTGAAATTCGAAGTTTGACCAAATCTTAAAATTTAGACATCGTGTATTGGTTCATTAGACTCGCAATCACTCTACTAATCACCTAAGAACCTTGATTTCAACATTTTACTTAGTTTAGTTAGATTATTTGTCCTACTTAAGTCACGGTTCTTGTTAGGGCCAAATTTCTTGATTTTGGAATCAAATCGACAAAATTTTGGATAGATTGCACCGCATTATACCTGTATAAACACCAGAGATTGTCAGAATATCGAAATAAGGTGTCAAATTCGGTCAGAGGAAATTTTAGCAGAGTAACGGTAGGCTATGCGATTTTAGGGCGATTGGGGGTGATGAGTTTATGCGATCGACTATGGCTCTATTTATACTGAATCTGATTTCAATCGGGCGACTGGACCCATTCGCTCTGTTCATTCAGGTGAATGGACCTCAGTCGTGCGATTGGTTCAGTCGATCATATTCAGTCGGCCGACTGGGTTTCAGTCGGGCGACTGACTCATTCGCACAACTCCATTCGGGCGACTGGCTCAATCTGGTAAGCTATTCGGGTGAATGGTTCATACTCATGCTCCATTCGACTGTCCAGGGCATAAGTATGGTCCATTCGTACGGTTGGTCCATACTCATGGTCCAGTCGTGCGTATGGGTCACACTCATGATTTTGACTTTATGACCATTTGACATTTTACACCCTTTGACTATTGATTAAACATTTTGAGCATTCGATCATCTCAGACATGATCATTTTAACTTTGAGAACCTGTGATCACCTTAAACGTGATCCTTTTAAAACAATTTGTCACCTCAGACGTGACTCATTTTACATTGAAAACATGTTTGGTCACCTCAGACGCGACCCTTTTAAGTGATTAAATTCTAGATTTAATTCCATGGCATAGTCCAATGTTTAACAAACTAAATTGATGAAATTTAAACAAAATAAAGGAACTAAAACTGAAATACAAAACTAAAACTTGTTTTGTGGTTTTGTGTGAGGTGGAAATTCTAAGATGGAAATCTAAAAGATTATTTCTAGAACAGGCAGCTTTAAGTTATTTTGACCATAAGTGAAACGATTCATTATGGAATCATACAGGTCATCAAACCATTTAGGACGTGTTTCCAAAATCATTTGATGCTGAATTCTTGTTTTCATCAAGGGTCATTTAGCAATTTTAGGAAATCATACTGGTACTACAAGATGCACATGTTGATTTGGACTTTCAAGAATTGCAGCCACACTGATTGTCAGTGAAAGGATCTAAGCATCTAGTTTGATCAATTAGATTGGATTTGCAGCGGAATAGTGAACGAATTAGAACAAACTATAGCAAGAACACACACGATATATCAATGAAACAGTATGGTTATAGAGAGAGAGAGAATTCTGCCAAAAGGTATATATTCATTCAACACACGCTTTGACAACATTACAATTAGGTCATCTTTCCTTTTATAGGAAAGATGACGTCAGCTGATGTCACTTGACAGTGACATCTAACCGTTATTACAACAAACTACTGAAAGAGACTAAACTACTGAAGATGTCTAACAGCTGACATCTTCTTACAAAAGACAAGTGTAAACTATTACAACTACTGAAAAGAAACTACTAAAACTACAACGTCTGAAGAACATGCACTTCAGATGTTTTACAAAGTACTGAAACATAAAAGAAAACTACTGAAAGGAAACAACTGAAAGGAACTACTGAAAAGGAAAACCATCACAACAACTGAAGAATACTTCTTCAGCTGTTGTGACAACCACTGAAGACTTCAGTACTTGAACTTCAGAGGTGAACTTTGAACTTCTGCTGTTGTCATCAGCTGATGCCTTCAGCTGATGTCTTCAGTTATTGTCTTTAGTCTTTGTACTTCAGCTGATGTCTTCAGACTTTGTACATCAGCTGATATCTTTAGTCTTTGTACTTCAGCTGATGAAGTCTTTAGTTGTTATCATCATCAGCTGATAAAGTCTTCAGCAGTTGTTGTGATGTCTGTGGGACTTAAAGGTTTTTCTGATCTGGCTCATTGGTTCTTTTGGTCCAACAAACTCCCCCTGAACCAATGCAGCCAAAACCTTAAGCTTATTTAATGTCCCACTTATTTGGCAGAAAGATTGGTCTTTGTCTTCTGGATCAGCTCAGAAATGACCCATATCAGCATTGGCCTGGGAAGAGGCTTCAAAAAGTATGATTATCAAAGGATGGATGGGAACTCTGTCTTGGGGAACTGGACATAGAGCTGTTACCCCATCCATGAAGCCTACTTCCTAACTATGAGTCTATAAGACTCTCTTATGTAGGCCTCAAGGAAGACTATTTGTTCCTCCATGGTAAGCTCTTCTGCTTCTCCCTCAAATAGTGACTCCGGCCCATAATACTCAGAGAGGTATTTGACATGTTTCCCATTTTTGAGCTCCACAGTTGTTATTACTCTGTAAGCAAATTCATCAGGGTGATTACCCTCTAGGAACAACTGGAGCTCATTCTTCCTGACTTCCTCAAGCCTTTTATACACTAGCCCTTTTTAACCACTCTATTCTCCAGCATCTTTTGTGGGGGCATATTAGCTTTATAGGCTTTCTTGAAGTCTTCAAGGATCTCCCAGGGTGATATTACAATGGCCAGTGTGATCACTTCATTTACGATCTTCTTTACCTGGCCCTTGTATCTCTGTGGAATATCTTCCTTCTGAATCCTATGGGACACCCCTGGGATCAGGCCAAATCCTCACTCTCTCTTTTAATATTGAAATGTTTGTCTACGAGTGTATAGTCTCTAAGCATGTTTCTTCATGTTTATGATTGATGAAGTGGCAGCATATGCTTTGTCAGCCCTCTTTAACAATTCCTCATCATGTTGTTTGTGAAGCTCTTCTTCTTTTAGCTTCACTTTAACAATTTGTCTTTGGACCTCAGGAGTAATTGTTGAAGGGTGACTTTTGGCCTTCGACAGTGGAATGATAGCTGAAATTGGCAGCCTGTCCTCATCTTCATCATCATCATCATCATCATCTTCTTCTTCTAGCCTCAACACCCTTCTCTTCCTCTTCTGGGGTGCATCATCGGCTGTTGGTTTTGTGGGTAAGGGAGTTGGTTTTGTGGGTTGTGATGTGGATTGTTTTGGTGTGGGAGATTGGGCTGGCTGTTCTAGCAGTTTGGATGTGAGTGAGGTTTTGGTTTGCTTGGCTAGTTCAGTCCTGCTCCCAGCACCAGCTTCACTTAGGGCTTCTATGATCAGCCCCTTGGTGAATGCCTCAGACAAACAGATCTTGGTGGTTATTGTGAAGATGCTGTCCCTGGACCATGATTTGACTTCCAGGACTGATCTCCCCAGATACTTCAAAATGAATCTGGCCATAGCTTCTAATCTCTCATTCTCTTGTTCACTATGACCAGACCATCGGCTTTCAATCTCTTGTACCTCCAATTTCCTTATCTCAGTATCTAGCTCAGCAGTGTCAAAGCCTTGCCTAAACAGCTGATCAATGATTTTATCCATTGACCTGCTGTGTTGGGCATCAGCTTCCTTGACAAGCACTGCTAGCTCCTTCTCCTTCTCCTTTTCTCCACCCTTCTTCTTTTATATATGACATGAAAGTCTTTTTCACTTTCAGTCACTTTTCCTTTTCTTTCCCTTCCCACTCTCCTTCTCCTTCCCAGTTTCCTCTACCATTTCCCTCTCCATTTCCACTTCCTTCTCTACCTCTTTCTCTTTCTCTTCATCCAATCTCTTTCTTTTGATTGCTTTCACTGATTGAGTCTCCCCCTTTTTGGTTACATTGGTTGCAGGGGTTTGACTGTCAGAAAGCTTTTTAGCCACAGCATCATCCACCAAGGTTTGTATGTTTAAGGCAAGCCTCTCATCAAGGGTTTTATTCACTATATCAGTGATGATGGGTGTGATGAGAGGCAGAGAATTTTGAAAGAGAGCAACCATTTGCTCAGGGGGGTTCTGTCCCTGAGAAATAGTGCTGAAAACAGGGGCTGATGGCTTAGATTTTGGGAGTGGCTCTGTGTTTGGGAGACCTTCAAAGGAAGGTGCCATCTATTCGTGAATGGTGGCAGATGGACTTGAATCTTGAGTTATTTAGGCAAGTAGCTCTTTGAGTCTACTCACCTCATCTTCAAGAATAGTGTTCTGGGAAAGAACATCATAAAAGAAGCCCAGGTCATCATCAGTGCTAGCTGAATCACCTGACCTCCTGATTAAATCAGGATGTACATATGCTGAGTGTGGCTCAGTAATCATATGTGCCCCTTTCTCTCGGAACTGGGGACTTCCTGCCTCAGGAGAGGATCCTTCATCGGCAGTTGCCTCTGGTGAGGGCTTAGAGATGTTACCAGCTGCATCCTGTTCATGTGCTGAATCAGGAAGAGTGGCAGCCTCACCAGATGTTCCTATCTCCTTTGCCACACTAGAAGATAGAACATAATCCCTGTGCTGGGGGTTCTCAACAACACTTGGTTCCCCCCTCTCATTGGTTGGTGTTTTCCCAGTTGTAATAGGTGCCTGGAGAGAGGGATGAGTGTTGAGCTGAGTCAGCACTTCTACTATGATAAATATAGGGCTTTTTAGGGCGGTTGCAGTGGGAGATTAGGGTGAATCTGTGTGCACTTGGGGAGAGAGGTGCTCTTCAATGGTAATCTTCTCAAGTGAGAAAGGTTCCAGATGTGTGGTTGCCCGGAAGTGGTTGCTTCAGGCTCATGTTGAGAGGATGCCTGAGCGGTTTAGCTGGTAGAGTCCTTGTAACTACTGGGGGATTACCAGTAGCTACTTCCTATCTTTGTGTTGCAGGGGCATCCTCAGGGGACTCATCTCCCTGAGTAGCCTTTTGGGCTTTTTGGTTTTAGGTTTGGTAAGGACTTTGGATTTGGAGGTGGAGGCTGTGGGTTCCCGCTGCTTGGGTTTTAGCAGCTTGGCAGCCTGTTTGAGAGTTTGGTCTGAGTTGTGCCTGGAGTATACCTCAGGCAATACTGCCGGAGTAGGGACTCCAAGGCCAACAAGTCCCTCAGCTTGAAGCTGGCTTTCTATGATGGCCATGATGAACCGTGGATATAATATCCATCGGTTAGCCAAAGGTTTCACAGCCATATCTTTTATTCTAAAATATTATTTCAGAAAAATTAAGAGTTTGTTGCTCAAGGATAGAAAACAATACCTGTTGCCACCTGGATGACATTTGATCCCATGAGGAAGTTTTAGGGGCAAGACAGACTTGACCATATGAAAGATCAATCGTTCAGCATCATGGAAGTGCTTCTTAAGGATGGTAGAAGCACTAAGGTCACCCTGGTATCCATGGTGGGCAAAAGATAGACCGGTTGTGCCCTTTGGATACTCAGAGATGAAGGTGGCATCATCCAAATTTAGGGTTTGGCGAATGTGTGCAGAAGTGATGACCACCTTTTGGTTGTTGACGAACAACTGGAGAGAGACCTCGGTGTCATTCTCCTAGTGGTAAGGGTGACGTTTGTCCAAAACTGGTTTAGGGATTCGTCATAGATGGTCGGATTAAGAAGAAAGGCCGTTTTGTATGGAGACTGGACCATCAGATCAATGGCATTATCAAACTTGGTCCAGAAGGGTGATTTGGTAAGGTAGGCAACACAGTTGTGTCGTGGTTTGAGCTGCATGGTCGCCATTAATGTGAGGAGAGAGGTTTCAGTGTTTTTGAACGTTAGGTTTGTGAGAGAATGAAAAACTCTGAAGTTAGGATTAAGTATTTATAGGGTATGGATATGAAATGGTTGAAAGAAAACGACTGAAGGTTTTGGTGTTAGTCATCAGTTGTTTTAAACGACTGATGACATGATTTTAACCTTCAGAGGTTGTAAACAACTGAAGACTTGGTATTAGTCATCAGTAGTTATAAACTACTGAAGACATGGTTTTGGCTTTAGTTGTTATAAACATCTGAGGACTTAGTGCTAGTCATCAGTAGTTAAAACTACTAAAGACATGGTTTTGTCCTTCAGATGTTGTAAACAACTGAGGACTTGGTGTTAGTCATCAGTAGTTGTAAACTACTGAAGACATGGTTTTGTCCTTCAGTTGTTTTGAAATGAAACATCGGTTGTTTGAATCAGCTGAAGAGTAAAGTTACTCATCAGCTGTTGTCATCAATTCAGTTATTTCATTCTGACCTCAGTACTTACTCATCAGACTTTGTCTGATTTTTCAGACGTTTCATTGGTCATCAGCTCTTGTGAAGATTTATTTTTCAGAGCTTGTGAACAAATGTTGTCTTTAGTACTTGTGTGTAAGATTACACATCAGTACTTATGGACAAAATTTGTTCTTCAGTACTTATTTGGTAGAAATAGACATCAGTAGTTATAACCATATCAGTTCTTTTCAACAAATAATGTTCTTTAGTACTTTGAAGTATTTTAGCCTTCAGTAGTTATAACACATCAGTAGATATGAAAATTACTAAAGACAAAATAACTCATCAGTACTTATTTTGACTTTTGTATACTAATGCTCATCAGTACTTGTGACATGAGAGCATCAGTATTAGTCAATTATTCCAGCTGCAGCATACCAAGCCTTAGTACCAGATTTTGAAAAGTTGCACTGTCTAAAGGCTTAGTAAAGATATCTGCAAGCTCATCAGCACTAGAAACAAACTTTGGATCAATCAGACCTTTTTCATAACAATCCCTAATAAAATGATGTTTGATCTTAATATGTTTGGTCCTAGAATGCTAGACTGGATTCTTAACAATACAAAGAGCTAAAGCACTATCCATGAGTAATGGTGTCTTAGTCTCTGTAATGCCATAATCCAACAATTGATTCTGAAGCCAGAGTACATGGGATGTATAACTTGCAGCAGCAATGTACTCTGCTTCAGCAGTTGATGTAGCAATTGAAGTTTGTTTCTTACTCTGCCAAGAAACTAAACAATTTCCTAGAAATTGGCATCCACCAGAAGTTGATTTTCTGGTGACTTTGCACCCTGCATAGTCATTATCTGAGAAAGCAACTAATTTGCAAAAGTGCCCAGTGGAATACCAAAGTCCTAGAGATTGAGTACCTGCAAGTATCTAAAGATCCTTTTGACTGCAATCAAATGGGATTCTTTAGGTGCAGCCTGAAATCTAGCACAACACATGTTGCAAACATAATGTCTAGTCTAGAAGCTGTAAGGTACATCAAGGACCAAATCATACATCTGTAAAGGGTTTCATCAACCGCTTTACCTTTCTGATCAACATCCAGTTTGTGTTGCTGCTCATGGGAGTAGAACATGGCTTACAGTTTTGTAAATCAAACTTATTCAAAAGATCTTTTTGTAGGATTCTATGTGCCCAAGACACTTAGAATATTGATGTGGTTAGTACGTTATGATCCAAGTCGGGTTATACCCAATAACAAGCTTAGCAAACACCAATAATATTTAATTGATGATATGATCATGCAATTAAATATTTACACCAAATTTAGAAAATGAGTTTTCTAAATAAGTTGCATATGAGATGTAACAATTTATTAGGATATCTTGTTCAATAATATTATTTGAAGTGTTATTTAAATTAGTTATATAACACCAAATAATAATGAGAGTGTACTACTTATACAATTAATTGGTTAATTGTATAAACTAGTCAAAATACTAGAAAATACATGTGTGTGTGTGATTATTATTTGTAAAGGAATTCTTCCTTAAATGATCCAAAAACCGTCCACTTTAAAAAGGTTTCAAGTGGGAGACATAACAAGCATGTGATGCTTGCATGCTTGTATGGGTTTCTACAATATGATTCTCTTGTAAACACCAACACATGCTCCACTAACTTGATAATTAAAAACAACACATGAAAGACACACAAGACACAAGAAATCTCTCCCTCTCTCTAAAAACCTTACGGTTTTTTTTCAGCAAGATGTAGCAGGATTATGAGCTGATTTGTGTGCTTCTTGAAGTGTTCATATGGTGTTCATCAAGTGTTCTAATAACAAGAAAGGTTCTTGTATTCTATGATCATGTTTCTCATATGCATGCAACACAAAAAGCTCTCTCTTCTCCTCTCAAACCTACGGTTCCAGCAGCTGTATTTTGAAGGGTTTTGAAGCTTCTTTTGGTGGTGAATCTTCCTAACAAGAAGGTGTTAGCATACAAGCTTGGGGTATAAACACTTGAGGACCTCTACACTTGAGTTCTTGGTCGTTTCAAGCATCCAAAAACATCAATCTTTGGTCGATATTCTGCTGTAGGAAGGTAGATATCACAGCTTATTCAAGCTGTGATTTTATGTACATTTGTGTATGTTCATAGCTTGTCCATTCACATATTTAAGATCCTATTGTTTTGGGTTTTGTTTTTCATATTAAAACTACATTTAGAACACAAAATTTTCAGATTATAAACATGTTATAATCCTTTACATCCGCTGCGTTTTCTAAAAGTTTAAAAGGTTAAATTATGTTTTAGTGTTCTAACAAACCAACAATGGCATCAAGAGCCGGTTATGTGTATGACTTGCTTGTTTTATCTTTTGAAATTGGTTTTAAAAGATGTTATTAGACATGTTATAGGCTGTTTTTGGGCTGGAATATTATGTCTTGTTGAAACCCCAACTTTCAAGGTTACATTACACATGCTTGTGATTAAACCTTGAAAGATATGTATGTTGATATGTTGATTGTTTGGACAATATTTAAAACCAAAATTTCAGTTTATGTTGGCTGAAATTTGAAGGTTTTAAGTGGGGTTTCATTATATATTTTGATGATTTGATCATTGGATGTTTTAGTGCATAACCTAGCCATTGACCTTGTGATTGTTTGGATATTTGTGATGGTTGTATTCATTCATTCAATTGGGTTGTATTATTTGTTATTTGTGCTTTATTTCAAATGTAATTTATTTATTATTGGGTTGTAATAAATAGATTAGGTGTATTTTCATTTTACTAGATATCTTGTATTAGGACTTTATATCTTGTAATATGAAGACATACACATTGGAAGCACAAAGGAAGGTCACAAGAGAAACATGGAGCATTTTGGATGCGGTTTAAAGTGGGAGGCTTTTGGAAGCTTTCCATATGATTGTTTGTGACCCTTAGGAAAGACCTATGGACCACACTTGTGATGGCAAACAAGTGTGGACCACCTTAGATGCTATGGTTATGCACATATGCACATATGCACATATGCACATTGTGGTTGTTTATATTATGCTTGTTTGGTTGTTTGTTGTATGATTGTTGTTTGATATTTGAATATGCATAACAAACTCATTAGCAAACTTAACAAGCTGAAAATTTATGGTTTCTAATCATTAAGTGGTTAATAAGAGGTTATTAAAAGGATTAATGATTTAATAAAAGAGGTTTTATTAAAAATAAACCATAAGATACCTTGCATCTATGGTTCTTAATCATTAAGTGATTAATAAGAGGTTATTAAAAGGATTGATGATTTATAAAAGAGGTTTTATTAAAAATGAACCATAGGATACCTTCTATTTGAAAGCATGCAAATACAAGGTAAATAGAGTTTTCAAACTAGAATCAATGAAAACTAAAAATCCCTTTTCAAACAAGTTTAACACCGTCCTTTTGCACAACACTTAAGTCATTTGGAAACTCTTAATGGGATAAAGGTCACCTAACCATTTTGAGGGAACTTATGACTTAAGGTGGGAATACCATATTGGTGGGATAAAGGTCACCTAACCACTTGTGTTGGTAAACTCACATGTGTGTGCAAGTAGGGTAACTTGATTTGCAAACCATGTTGAATGGATCACCTAAAATATGGTTTCCAAATGGTGTTGATGGGATTAACATGCCGACTTTGCATATGATGTTTAAAGTCGATCCCATACCGCTAGAAGTTGCAAAAGGTTGCAATTGTCAAATGTTGACTACCTTGTTAATTTGAATAATGGGATAAAGGTCACCTAACCATTATTTGAATGTAACGTTGGATTCTAGATTTTAATTATTAATTGTCTATGAGACATAAAGGGTATTAATAATTAAAATGAAATTTTTCAGAAATACTAAAAAGAACTTTGTAAAATTTGTAGAATGGCCGCAAACAATAATGCTACCACCCCGACCGTCCATACCCTATCACTGAGAACTATTTTAGAGAGGGATCGTCTGTACCATAATAACCTTATGGACTGGTCTCGAAACTTGAGAATTGTTCTCAAGCAACAGCAAAGGCAAATGTCCTTGACGATCCTATTCCTAACCAACCCGACCCCGACGATGTTGAGGCCGCCTCGAGAGGCTTAGCTGTCCTGTCTCAAAGGAGTTGGCCAAGGATTTGATCCTTAATGGCCTAACTAAAAGTTTGAGACATTCATAATGAATTGCAATATGAATGGATAGGACAAGAGCATTGGTGAGTTTCGCGCAATGCTCACAACAGCTAAGGCAGGGTTAGGTAGAAAGGTTCTACCTATACTCTAGATCAATAAGGGAGGCAATGGAAAAGCCATTCCTGATCCCAAGGCAAATGTTGCCAAATGAGAGGGGCACATCAAAGGCAAAGGGAAGGGAAGATCAAAGCGGAACCTCTAAAACCTAAGCTTATGAAGCCTAAGGTAACCGAAAACGATCCATGCTTTAAGTATGGTGAGATAGGTCGTTTGAAAGGGATTCATCCAACCTATCTCAATGAGTTGAGAAATAAGAGGGATGCTGGGCAAACCTCAAGCACAACTTTCATAATCCATATTGACTTAAATGTTATTTCCTCAAAGCACATGGGTAATTGGATACCACATGTGCAACTCACTATTGCAATCTGTTGCAAGGGATCAAAAGGAATAAGCACTTTAAGAAAGGAGACTATGTTTTGAAACTTTCAAAAGGCTTGGAAGTTGTTCAAAACATGTGATATGCTCCAAGTTTGACTAGGAACATGATTTAAGTTTCCCTTTTAAAATGATATGGTTATGATTTAAAGTTGGTAAATGATGGTATTTATGTTTATATGGATGATGTATATTATTTCAAGGCTATGCCTTCTAATGATATTTATGAATTGGTTCATGATGATTCGTCCTATAATAACACATTATACCTATCATACACCAAGAGACTTAAAATGGTTTAAGTGACTCTTATTCTTGTCATTGTCATCTTGGTTATATAAACAAGAATCGGATTTAAACACTTTAAAAGAATGGTCTTTTGAAAACAAATGAAAATTGTTCATTTGATAAGTGTGAATCTTGTTTACAAGGTAAGATGACCAACACACCCTTTAGTGGTACTAATGAGAGGGCAAAAGATTTATTAGGAGTCATACATTTGGATGTATGAGGTCCTTTTAAAACAATGATAAGGTATGATGAAACTTACTTCATTACCTTTACTGACGATTATGGTCGCCATGGTCATGTGTACTTGATGGCACATAAACATGAAGAATTTGAAATGTTCAAAATCTTCAATAATGAAGAAGAAAATCAACTCTACATAACTATCTAAGTTCTTCATTCTGATAAAGGAGAAACTGAACCATATTTGGATATGGTTCAATTCATTAAGGCTATGAGCTTACCACCTTTATCATCTTGGGTTTTCGCACTAATCTCCATGGCTCGTATTTTGAATATGGCCCAAACCAAGAAAATGGATTCGACACCCTTTTGAAATATGGCATGGAAAGAGTTCCATCACTATCATATTTAAAAGGTATTGGGTAGTGAAGCTTATGTTAAGTTTAACACCCAAAACAAATTTGAAAGTTGATCCACTACGTGTATATTTGTTGGATATCCCAAAGACTGTATAGGATACTACTTCTTTGATCCAACAGAGCAAAAGGAATTTATTGCTCGAAGGGCAAAGTTCTTGAAAGCCAAGCTCCTTATGTAAGGAGTGACGCATAGAACAATGGAATTTGATGAAGATCAAGATCCACAAGCCGATACACGTTTGGTTGACACTAGCTGTCAACAAGAGGTTGTTGATGATGATCAAGAAGATATCAACAGGATCTAGGTAATAGCCATTGGATGGCTGTTGAAAGTATTTTGAAATACCTTAGAAACACTAAGGATATGTTCTTAATATATGGATCTGGTGAAGAGGAACTCGTTGTAAAAGGTTACACGGATGCGAGTTTCCAAACTGACTCGATCACAATCGGGTATGTCTCCATTATGATAAGGGTAGCATTGTCCACTACAAAATAGGAATACATAGCCGCCTCATTAGCAGCTTTGGAAGCTGCATGAATAAAGGTTTATTACCGATCTAAGGGTGGTCTCTATCATTCAAGACCCCTTAGAAATCCTTTGTGATAACGAGGGTGTGATTTCTTAAATCAAGGAACCCGGTGCACATCAAAAGATTAGACACAATGAGCGGAGATTCAACTACATAAGGGATGAAGTTGAAAAGGGAAAGATATGTATTCGCAAAGTTCACTTTGATCAAAAATATTGCGGATCCACTCACGAAGCTCCTCGAAAGAGCAAAGCATGAAATTCATACCTATGCCTTAGGACTTCGATATTCTAGTGATTGGACTTGATCAAATTTTGTATTTGAATATGTGGAACTCTTTATTATTTGAGTAAAATTATTTGGTTATAATGTCTCAATTAATGTTCCAATTTAGCATGTTTAATCCATGAGTAAATTATTTACTCTAAATGTCCGTAGTCGATCATACTTGTGGGAACAAGTGTGAGGGTAAGACTATTATGAACTTGGATTGGTTGATATTCATAAGGATGAATATAGAGCAATGGGTTGCTACCAAGGTTCATAGATATTTGTGGGATACAAATATTGGACTAACCCGCATCTTAATTTTACTACATGGAATCTTATCGATTGATCATAAGTAAATTTGAGTAAAGGCGAATATCATTTGGTATCCTCCGACCTGAGATACATATTGGGTTTTGATATTCACTAAGTATTATACCTTGAGCTAATTCTTCACTGTCCTGAAATAGTAGGCAGTACATAAAGGTATGTTCAGGTATAACACGAGGTGTTTGTGAGAAACGTATGTAGTCAAGATGGAATTTGTTCCTCTTATTCGTTGAGAGTTAGATGTCTAAGGCCTGATTAAGTTAAATCAACAAGAAATGATCATTCTGTGTTCTTGGATTTAACATGACATCTGTAACAAAAGGATAGATGATTGATTCACCTAAATCATTTCAAGTAGGGTACTTGAATGGGATGATGTTATTAAATGGCCATAAATCATGCGTATTAAGGGTAGTAAACCGTTGTTAGGCATCCATTACTACTTGCATCAATCTTCTATGAATCTTGGGCAAGTGGGAGATTGTAGGATTCTATGTGCCCAAGACACTTAAAATATTGATGTGGTTAGTACGTTATGATCCAAGTCGGGTTATACCCAATAACAAGCTTAGCAAACACCAATTAATATTTAATTGATGATATGATCATGCAATTAAATATTTACACCAAATTTAGAAAATGGGTTTTCTAAATAAGTTGCATATGAGATGGAACAATTTATTAGGATATCTTGTTCAATAATATTATTTGAAGTGTTATTTAAATTAGTTATATAACACCAAATAATAATGAGAGTGTACTACTTATACAATTAATTGGTTAATTGTATAAACTAGTCAAAATACTAGAAAATACATGTGTGTGTGTGATTATTATTTGTAAAGGAATTCTTCCTTTAAATGATCCAAAAACCGTCCACTTTAAAAAGGTTTCAAGTGGGAGACATAACAAGCATGTGATGCTTGCATGCTTGTATGGGTTTCTACAATATGATTCTCTTGTAAACACCAACACATGCTCAACTAACTTGATAATTAAAAACAACACATGAAAGACACACAAGACACAAGAAATCTCTCCCTCTCTCTAAAAACCTTACGGTTTTTTTTCAGCAAGATGTAGCAGGATTATGAGCTGATTTGTGTGTTTCTTGAAGTGTTCATATGTTGTTCATCAAGTGTTCTAATAACAAGAAAGGTTCTTGTATTCTATGATCATGTTTCTCATATGCATGCAACAAAAAAAGCTCTCTCTTCTCCTCTCAAACCTACGGTTCCAGCAACTGTATTTTGAAGGGTTTTGAAGCTTCTTTTGGTGGTGAATCTTCCTAACAAGAAGGTGTTAGCATACAAGCTTGGGGTATAAACACTTGAGGACCTCTACACTTGAGTTCTTGGTCGTTTCAAGCATCCAAAAACATCAATCTTTGGTCGATATTCTGCTGCAGGAAGGTAGATATCACAACTTATTCAAGCTGTGATTTTATGTACATTTGTGTATGTTCATAGCTTGTCCATTCACATATTTAAGATCCTATTGTTTTGGGTTTTGTTTTTCATATTAAAACTACATTTAGAACACAAAATTTTCAGATTATAAACATGTTATAATCCTTTACATCCGCTGCGTTTTCTGAAAGTTTAAAAGGTTAAACTATGTTTTAGTGTTCTAACAAACCCAACACTTTTGTATATTTGGACTGATGAATGAAGGTTCCATCAGTCCTTTGTTTGATTTGCAAACCCAGAAAGAACTGTAATTCTCCCATGGCACTCATTTCAAACTTCTTTTGCATTAAGTTTGTAAATTCATCACATAACTGTGGATCGGAGGTTGCAAAAATAATATCATCAACATAAATTTGAACAAGTAGCTTATGCTGCCCTACTTTCTTAATGAATAAAGTTTTATCTATGGAGCCTCTAGTGAAATTATTTTGAAGAAGAAAGTTAGACAATGTTTCATACCAGGCTCTAGGAGCTTGTTTCAACCCATATAGAGCCTTATCAAGCTTATACACCCAATCTGGATGTTTATTATCCTCAAAACCTGGTGGTTGACACACATAAACCTCTTCTTTTATTTTACCATATAGAAATGCACTTTTGACATCCATTTGAAAAACTTTAAAATTATGAAAAACAGCATAAGCCAAGAACAATCTAATTGCCTCCAGTCTGGCTACAGGGGCAAAGGTTTCATCATAATCAATACCTTCTTCTTGTGCAAACCCCAGTACAACCAGTCTGGCCTTGTTCTTAACAATTTGGCCCTTTTCATCTGTTTTATTCCTAAACACCCATTTAGTGCCTATTGCACACTTACCTTGGGGTAAAGGAACAAGCTCCCACACTTGCTGCTTTTTGAACTGAAGAAGCTCAAGCTGCATTGCTTCAACCCATCCATTGTCTCGTAATGCAACATGATAGTTCTTTGGCTCTTGCTGACTGATGAAGAGAGCATAGAAGCAGAAATTGGACAATTGACTTCTGGTTGAGACTCCAGCATTAATATCACCAATGATTTAAGACATTGGATGATCCTTTAGCTCTTGATAAACAATGAGGTCTGTGCAAGTGTTTGTAGGACCTTCAGCAGCAACAGATGTTGATGAAGATTCTTGAAACCATGTTGGTGATGGCAACTCAAATGAAGTAGATGATTCAGAAATCTCATCAGCATTTGTTGTGGATGGAGCTGCTGAAGCTACAGGAGCATCAGGTTTAGATGACTCAGGCAGTTGGTCACTAAACCTGAAAAGGTGAGTACTGTCAGCATCATCATCAGTACCACCAGGTGGAGAACTATTGACAGGAACAACAGCTGGAGACTGATAAGGAACATATTGCAATATGTGTAAATCAAATAACTCTATAGGATTTTGTGGAATCTTGTCCTTTGGAGATTCATTGAACTTCACATGCAAAGTCTCTTCAACCATCTTTGTTTTGCAGTTGAAAACTCTGTATGCCTTGCAAGTAGATGAATAACCAACAAAATACCCTGCATCCACCTTTTATTCAAACTTCTGGAGTGGATTCTTTGTGTTGAGAATGTAACAGGGACACCTAAATGCCCTAAAGAATGAAATCAAAGGGGCCAAATGATGTAGCACTTCATAAGGAGTCTTCATCAACCTCTGATTTACTAATACTCTATTCTGCACATAGCAAGCTGTGTTGATAGCTTCAGCCCAAAATGTCAATGGCAAGCCTGAATCAGCCAACATTGACCTGCAGCTTCAACTAGTGTCCTGTTCTTTCTCTCCACTACTCTATTTGCTCAGGAGTTCTTGGAATGCTGAACTGCCTCTTGATTCCCTTTGACAAGTAGAAATCATCAAGTGTGTGATTTCTAAATTCTGTGCCATTATCACTCCTCACACACTTGACTGGAAGGGAATATTGTTTCTCAACATACAACACAAAGTTCATAATAGCTTGTGCAGCTTCATCTTTGGAGTGCAAGAAGAAAGTCCATACAAATCTGGAGTAATCATCCACAGTTACTAGACAGTATTTCTTCTTTGCCATGCTCATCACTCTAACAGGACCAAAAGATTCATATGCAATAATTGCAAGCAGGTAGTGGACTTTGGCTCTTCTATTGGTGGGAATGATATTTTGTGTTGCTTCCCTTTTAAGCAGGCAGTGCAGTTGTCATCACATTTGAACTCTTTCATAGGCAACCCTCTTACTAAACCATGGTGAATCAGCTGGTTCATGTTTTTGAGGTTCACATGACCAAGTCTTCTATGCCATAGTTTAGATTCCTGAGGACAAGCCTTGGAGAATAGGCAAGGATGGCCTTTTAGATCAATTTTCTTAGAAAGATCTAAGGCATATACTCTTCCTGTCCTATTGGCCTTCAGGAGAGTATGATCATCCAACACCTTGCCAATCAAACTCAGAACTTTGGATGAGAGAATCTTGCAGTTCTGGCTGGTGAAAAGTGCAACATGGCCTTTATCATACATTTGACTGACACTCAAGAGGTTGTACTTGAGATTCTCCACATGGTTAACATCATCAAACCTTATTTCACCATTTGAAACAAAGCATTTGCCGATGATGTAATCTTTTGCATCATTGCCGAAAGAGACAAACCCCTTCTTTCCATGAGAGTAGTCATTAAGAAGAGAGCTGTTCCCTGTCATATGCATGGATCCTCCACTGTCTACATACCAGATGCTTCTTTGGCATGCTGAAGAACCCTGCATTCATCACAACAAATCAGTTAGTTTTTGAGACCCAAACCTTTTTGGTTTTGGGTCTGTTCTCATCAACAGATTTGATACTAACTTGTTTGTTAGGATTGACAGTCTGAGGTAGTGGAGATGGTGTAGAAAAGGATTCCTTTGGCTTGGATTTCCTTTTCTGTGGTTTCAGCACAGGAGCATCTAATTGGTTGACTCTCCCCAATAGATGTTGAACCATCATGACAGTTGTGTCTGATTGGTTGCTAGAGCTTTCAGCTCATCAGACACATCAGCTCTTGGCTGTGATGGGTTCCTGTGTTGCACCATCTTCTTTTGAGCAACCTCAGCTGTTGCCTGATGAAACCCTTATTTCGTTTTGGATTTCTTTAAGGGCTTTGGGGTTTCAGGATGAGATGTTGCTGGTACAAACTTGGTTTCAAACTCATCTTTTATTTTTATTAATCTTCTTTTTAATGTTCTTATTTTGATTGAGTTTGGAACCCTTTCTATACCAGCAATCATCAGTGAGATGATTGAATAAGCCACATATTTCACATGGCTTCTTCTTCATCTTTAGTTGATCATCTACTGAAGAAGATGAAACTACTGAAGATTTTCTCTTCAGCCGTTTTCTATCAGTACTTGCAGTTTTCTTCCTTTCAGTACTTGCTTTCCTGATATCTTCTTTAGTGGTTTTCAAACCCTTTCTACTTGCAGTTTTCTTCCCTTCAGTACTTACAGTAGTTTGGGTTTGTTCTTCAGGTGTTGTAACTTGTGCTTCAGTACTTTCAGTACTTTGTGAGACAACACCTGAAGTGATCAACTCTTTGATCATGTGACTGTCAGCATTTGAACCATCAGCTGTTTCAGCATTAGCTGATTGGTTTTGTGAGGAATTAATGCTGACTTCATCCTCTGACTTTGGTGCTTTATCAGAAGATGAATCACATGATGAGGTGGATTGGTTATTGCTTTCTCCTTTAGATTCTACTTCTATCCTGGGAGTAAAATCTGTAGGAGGAGCAGTGTGATTATAACCAATTGCAACCTTCACATTTGAAGCTGATTGCTTGCTGAGAAGCATTTCAAAACCCTTGCAAGAGGTTACCCAGCCTTCACACTCTGTTTGGGTAGTTGCAAGTATTTCTTTGAGGTCCTTATACTTCTCTAGAAGTACCTCTTCCCTAGCCTTATCATTTGTGATTTGGCATTTTAGTTTATAAATCTCATCATTTTTATCATGCAAAACAGACTCAGAATCATCTTTTATTTTGGAAAGTGCTTGCTCTAGCTCAAGATTTTTATTAATTAAAGCTACGTTTGCTTCTCTAATAGATGCAAATGTGGCTATGCATGATTCAGAACATAACTTGGCTTTGGCCTCTGAAGATACCTGTGATACCTGTGATGAAGCATTTGAAGATGAAACATTAGCAGACTCCAAGGCCATGAGAGCAAGGTTTCCAAAGGGATTGTCACCACCATGTTGACCAGCACCAGGAAACAGTTATTCATGACTAGACATATCATCTGGTAAACTGCTCCAGTCAACAACTCCTGGGGTGAAAAAGCTGTGTTGTTGAGGTTGAGATTGTTGATGAGATTGTGATGGTTGAGGCTCAGGAAGGGCATGTGGTTGTTGAGCAATGGGTGCTTGAACTTGGTTAGGATGAGGCATGTAATAGCAGGGGTAAGGATATGGCATATGACTTTGAGGGACAAAATATGTAGGTGATGACTGAGCTTGTGATGGATGACCAGAACTGCTGGAATGTTGCCCTTTGTTTTGTGAGCTATTGCTTGGAAAGGTCACAAAGGGTGCAGATGAGTTAGATCCAGATGATCTACACTCTCTAGCAAAGTGTCCAAGCCTATGGCACTTGTGACACCTCAACTTGCTCTTGTCAAAACCAACTTTGGTTTTGCAAGAGAGCCCAGGGAATTTCCTACCAGTTCTTTTGTAGAACTTTTGAGATCTGATATTGATCATTGCCATTTGGCTCAATATCCATCTCTTCCAGATCATCATCTGGAATGCCCTTCAAATCTTCCATCAAAAAGCACCAGTTATCACTGCTGCCACCTGAACTACCATCCACACCAAAAAAAGCATGTTCTACATTAGTAGAGAAATAATATGCTCATCATAGGCACTTTCTGATGCAGTATACTCTGACTCCTGAACTATCAGTGCAGTATTGCCTGATATAAAGTCATCAGTGAGCTTTCCAGATGAGGACAACTTCCTTTTCTGTTCTATCTCTCTTTCAAATGTAAGCAGTTTCCCATGAAGTTGGGTGAGAGATAGAGTGCTTAGATTTGCACTAGAGCGTAGGATAATAGTGTATGTGTCCCATCTCTCAGGCAGGGATCTGAGGAATCGGTTGTTCATCTGGCTGTTTGAATACTCTTGTTAACCATTTTCAGCTCAGAAATCAAACATGAGAATCGCTCAAACTGTTGAGTCAGAGTCTCACCCTTCCTATGAGAGAATGTCTCATATTGTTGGGCGAGGATTTCCCTAGTGTTTGCTAAGACCTCATCGGTTCCTCCAAATTGTTCCTTCAGAGCAACCCAGAGGTCATGAGCAGTTTCATGATGCATAAGCCCTGAATAGATTTCATTAGGCAGTGCCATGGCCAGAATTCCATGGGCTTTAGCATCAATTTCGAACATCTTCAGATCTTCATCCGAATACTGATCAGGTTTCTTCGGAACCCTCTCATTTGTTTTCGGAGTACTCACCATAGGCTTGTATGGTCCATGCACCACAGATTTCCAACAACCAACACTGTTGATAGACAGGTGATGGAGCATACGTCGTTGCCATATGTTATACTCACTCCTAACAAGCATCGGAGGCTTTGTTGAGGAGCCAGTATTGTGAGGATCATTTGTTGGTGTCACCATTGAACAAATTCAAGCAAATTCAAAGTAATTTCAGTAAATCTAGCTCAAAACCACGTAGAACCACAAATTGAATGACCAGAAGCAGCAGAAACTCAATCTCTATAACCGATTCTTGCAAATTGCTAATTCGATCAAACGTAGACGTCTAAAGAGAAGTTTCAATGATCAATTGTTAAATCGATCAATGATTAACCAACTCTGATACCATTTGAAAGGATCTAAGCATCTAGTTTGATCAATTAGATTGGATTTGCAGTGGAATAGCGTACGAATTAGAACAAACTATAGTAAGAACACACACGATATATCAATGAAACATTATGGTTATAGAGAGAGAGAGAATTTCTGCCAAAAGGTATATATTCATTGAACACATGCTTCGGTAACACTACAATTAGGTCATCTTTCCTTTTATAGGAAAGATGACGTCAGCTGATGTCACTTGACAGTGACATCTAACCGTTATTACAACAAACTACTGAAAGAGACTAAACTACCGAAGATGTCTAACAGCTGACATCTTCTTACAAAAGACAAGTGTAAACTATTACAACTACTGAAAAGAAACTGCTGAAACTACAACGTCTGAAGAACATGCTCTTCAGACGTTTTACAAAGTACTGAAACATGAAAGAAAACTACTGAAAGGAAACAACTGAAAGGAAACTAATGAAAAGGAAAACCATCACAACAACTGAAGAATACTTCTTCAGCTATTGTGACAACCTCTGAAGACTTCAGTACTTGAACTTCAGACTTGAACTTTGAACTTCAGCTGTTGTCATCAGCTGATGCCTTCAGCTGATGTCTTCAGTTGTTGTCTTCAGTCTTTGTACTTCAGCTGATGTCTTCAGACTTTATACATCAGCTGATGTCTTCAGTTGTTGTACATCAGCTGATGTCTTCAGTTGTTGTACTTCAGCTGATGTCTTCAGACTTTGTACATCAACTGATATCTTCAGTCTTTGTACTTCAGCTGATGAAGTCTTCAGTTGTTGTCATCATCACCTGATAAAGTCTTCAGCAGTTGTTGTGATGTCTGTGGGACTTAAAGGTTTTTCTGATCTGGCTCATTGGTTCTTTTGGTCCAACAGTCAGTATAATTTGTCCAATTAAATCCATACACAGATTTTTGACACAGATTGGTGATATATTAGGTTTTATTATTTCAACCAACATTTGTGGAACCCACGCTTATATGGTAATCAACATTCCTCAGGAGATTTTTGAGCGGTCTACGGGTATTTTGACAAGAAGAGACTATTCTTAGAGCTTTCAAAGAGAAGCCAAGCCTCAGGTCAATGCCACCGCACAGCAGAGAGGCGGCAAACAACAATGAATTCTTGAATATCTAGGTTATGCTTATCCTCATGTCAGTGCCATCGCACAACAGAGACGCATACAACCTATCTTCTTGTTAGAGCATATTTATTTTTTCTTTTGCACATAACGCAACAACAACATAGGTTATCAGCTTGATTGCATTTATTTTTCATTTTTTTCGTGCTTTTCTCTTTTTGTGGTCATTCTGACACATTTGTGGCGTTTATTTGCTCGTCACCCCTTATTGGAAATAACTGATTGTGTTAACCAGTGATAAGATGGGAACCCACAGTCAGTTGAACAGATTAGTTTAAATTGAGTTCACCAATGAGGTCTAAGCATCTATTGTGTTGAATCTACCGATACATCATGTAGCGGTCCAACAACCTCTAGATCTACTTTCTTTGTGTTACCTTAGTAGTAACCAGTTTTACTATCATTTTTCCTTTATATTGCTCAGACTCCATAGACTTATACTTTGAACTTTGCATCTAATTCAATTTAATCTTTTAAAAATCCCAAAGGGTTTGTTCTTGTGTACTATCATTTTCCAAAGTTATTGAATCGGTATCACAAATACGATCTGATTTCTATCAGCTAGCCTCTCCTCCTCCCTCATTTTTTTAATATTGTTAACTTATTAACTAAGCCTATTCTCCCCCTAAAATTCTAAAACCATAAACGATTTGCGTTTTTAGGATTTTAATAGGCTAAGAAATAACATCAATTTAATTAAAACATAAAATAAAATAAATAAAGAAAATAAAAATTAGAAGAAAAATAGACTATATGCATCAGACTAAACATGGTCATCTTCTGGAATTATATCACTTTTCTTTTTAATGTCGTTGACCTCTAACAAATATAGAAAACGTGGTTTATCAAAAGCCTTTGTATAGAGGCCTGCGTGTTGAAAATCAGTATTTATTTTAACCACATCGATTAGGTTCTTTTCAAAACAGTCATGTATAAAGTGATTTTATGCCGATGTGTTTGGTCTTAGGATATTGGATCGGATTTTTTGTTACTGCAATTGCAGCAGAGTTATCAACAAAAATAGGAGTAGAAGAGAAATGCAAACCGTAGTCCCGCATTTTCTGTTGTATCCATATGATTTGTGAACAGCAACTTGCTGCAATAACGTATTCGGTTTCGTAGGTTGACAAAGCAACCGAGGTTTGCTTCTTACACTACCAGGTCACTAATCTCCTCCCAAAGAATTGACATCCTGCTGATGTAGACTTGTAGTTCATCTTGCAGCCACCGTAATCCGAGTCACTATATGCCGTAAGCTCAAAGTCATCGTCATAAGGATACCACAACCCAAGTGTTGGTGTACCCTTCAGATAACGGAATATCCTTTGACCCCTATCAGATGGTTAACCTTTGGCTTCGCTTGATATCTTGAGCATAGACATGTCGCATACATGATATCAGGTCTTGAGGCAGTGAGGTACATGAGAGATCCAATCATTCCTTGGTACATGGTGGCATCGACCAGATCACCATTCTCGTCGGGTGCTACATCATGGTTTGTAGCAAGTGGAGTCCCAGTTGCGGAAGCATTCTCCATGTCAAACCGACTGAGAATATCTCCTACATACTTGGTCTGATGTAGAAATATTCCCTTTGGTGTCTGATCCACCTGTAACCCGAGAAAGAACTTCATCTCTCCCATGGCACTCATTTCAAACTTAGCCTTCATTACTGCTTCAAACTCTTTACATAAATCCTCATTCTTGGAACCGAAGATTATGTCATCAACATAAATCTGAACAAGTAGCAGATCACCATCCTTTTCTTTGATGAACAATGTGTAGTCAATTACACCTCTGCGAAATCCGTGTTTCATAGGGTGAGTCGAGAGTTTCTCATACCAGGCTCTGGGAGCTTGATGAAGCCCGTATAAGGCCTTATCGAGTTTGTAAACTCCGTCCTGATGATATGGATCCTTAAATACCTCGGGTTGACTGACGTACACTGTCTCTTGGATTTCACTATGAAGAAATACACTCTTCACATCCAGTTGATAGACTTTAATCTTCATGTAAGAGGCATAGGCTAGGAAGATACGAATGGCTTCCATTCACGCCACAGGTGCAAATACTTCATTGTAATCTATGCCCTCGACTTGTCGAAATCCTTGAACTACAAGTCGAGCCTTGTTCCTGATGATGACACCTTGATCATCTTTCTTACACTTCAGGACCATTTGGTACCAATGACTTTAGCACCTTTAGGTCTATCAACTAGTGTCCACACACCTAACTTCTTGAACTGAAGAAGTTCTTCTTGCATGGCATTGACCCATGCCTCATCATTCAGGGCTTCAATGACGTATTTTGGATCAAACTAAGACATTAAACAACGATATGCACCATCATGAAGGTATCCTTTTTCCATTACCGAGGCATAATCAGCTGAATATAGCTGATTTCTAGTCTGAACTCCTGATCTGACATCCCCAATGACATTGTCCAGAGGATGATAGACATTTAGGCGTGATCCAGGAGTGGTGGGAACAACTACCTCAGAACCAAGATTATGAACGTTTGGTTCTGTATCTGAGGCGGTAGGAGTTTGAGGTTCCAAAGACGCAAAGGCATCAATGTCAGATGCTTGTGGACATGCAGGAATGGGAACCTGTTCCTCCTTATTGTTCTGGTCATTCTCCACAGCTTCATCATCAGAGGAGGAGTCACTTACCTCAAGTGCTCCCCCTAACCGGTTAGACGATTTACCTTGTGAACCAGATGATGTGGCGTCTTGTGATGGTGTGTTTAAGACCTCAAACATCATTTTGGTTGCCAAGTCAACATCAGAGGTGGAGAGAGGGATGTTGAAGGACTTGAAGAAGCCATCATAGTCGAAAAAGAAAGCGCGTCCTTTTCCAGCAGAAGGGGTGGTATATCTCTGAACATCAACATTACACCACACTTCTACTTGACCTGTTGAGTTGTTGTAGACTCTCTTATTCAGTATGTTGTATCCAAGAAAAATTCCTTCATCAGCCTTCTCACTGAACTTTCCTCCTGATTTTTCTTCAGTAGTGTTCACGGTGCGCCAAATGGTTCGAGATACTCTAGATTTGGTTTACGTTGTTGAAGTAACTCGTAAGACGTCTTGCCATGACGTTTAACTACCAGAACTCGATTTAACATGTAACACGCATTGGCAACTGCCTCATTCTAGAATTGGATACGCAGCTTCGAGTCTGCTAGCATTACCCGTGCTGTCTCTATTAAGCTGTGATTCTCTTAGTAATATCATTCATCTGAGGAGTGTAGGCAGAAGTGAACTGGTGCACAATTCTCTTTTCTTCACAGAAAGCCTCCATCCATTGATTCTTGAACTCGGTTCCGTTATCTGAGCGGACTTATCTTACCTTTAGCTTGTAGAGAGACTCCAGTGTAGTTACTAACTCTTTGAATGACTCAAATGTTTCTGATTTTGATTTCAGAAACATCCCCCAAGAGAATCTTGAGTAGTCATCTGTAACTACATAGCAGTACAAGTCTCCTGCGATGCTTCTTGTACTGACCGGACCAAACAGATCCATGTGAAGAAGTTCAAGAGGAAGTTCGATGGAATGAACTTTCTTTTCCTTATGAGACTTCTTCGTCTATTTTCCTTTCTTGCACGCCACACAGAAATCCGGAAGTTGGAAGTTTTTGACGTTAACTCCTCTCATTAGATCATTCTGGATTAAGTGATTCATCTTCCGTGGATTAATATGTCCCATTCTCCAATGCCAATAGATGAAGTCCTTTTCAGTAGCCTTTGACAAGAAGCACTGAACTTGATGATCCATTGTGGAGGCCTTTGAGAGATCCAAGACATAAAGGTCATTATATCTTGAGGCAGACATTAAGACTTGGTCCTCCAGGATCGCATAGTCCTTTTTCAGGACATAGCACTTCTTGTTATCAAATACTACTTTAAACTCTTTATCACAAATTTAAGATATAGAAAGTAAATTATTTTGAAGTTGTTGAACGTAGTTTACCTTGTCAAACTTTACTTTCTGATTTCCCACTTCCCCTTGAGCTGTGATATACCCTCCTTTATTTCCAGCAAATGAAACATGGCCTCCTTTTATTTGTTTGACGTTTGATAGGAGTGCCTTGTTCCCAGTCATGTGCCTGGATGCTCCGCTATCGACAATCCACGTGTTGGTTTCAATACTATAGCGTACACCCTGTACATTCAATTGAAAACATTAGTTCAGGTTAGGGACCCAAGCCTTTACTGGCTTGGGTGACCCAGAGGCATCACATTAACCCATTGACCTTTTGAGGGTGAGGGAAGATCTATGGTCTTCTTGTTCTCATTATCAGATTCATGGATAGATTTCTCTTTCCATAAGCCAGTCTTATGTAAGGCCTGTTTGTGGTAAACAGACGACTGGTTGATAGATTTTACTTTAGGTTCACTGACTCTTTTTGGTGGAGTCATGGATCTTCTTTTGGAAGAGCTTACTTTAGTGTTATAAAGTTCTACCTTCTTCTTTGGCGTCTGATAATAAGTACAATAAGACGTAATATGTCCATACTTTCCACAGTTGTAACATGATCTGCTTTCAATTTGACGATTTAAATGTTTCTGTGGAGAAGTGTTGGACACCCGTGTGACATTGTTTTGTTTGGGTTTTGACATTTCTTGCTTAGATGTTTTATCTGATTTAACAAAATTAATTGTTTGAACGTTTGTAACATCTTTTACCTTTTGTTTCCCTAAGCTGTTGGTCAAAAGGTCTATCTTTTCTTTATAACTGTGCTCATTTTGTTTTAGAACTCTATTGGCTTCTGTGCACAGTTGTAAGTCCTTTACTAAGCTATCATTGTGATCTAATAACCTAGCAAATTTCAAATCAATGCTTTCTCTAAATTTATTACAATCAGAACAAGCATGATTATTGAAAAGTTAAGTAGTGGTACTTACCTGAGAGGGAGTGGTTGAATCAGCCATCAAAGCAGAGTCTGATGTTTCTAGTTCTGGTGATTCTAGACTTGTTGAACTTATCCCTTCTTCAGGTAGATGATCAATCACAGTTGCAGATTCTTCAATGTTTGACATCGCGAGCTCAACTGCAATATCACCCTCACTTGCTGAGTCGTCATCTAAGTCCTTGACACTAGCAATGTTGGATTCCCGGAGACACAAATCGAAAGCTCCAATCTTGTCCTTCGTCTTCATGAGCGGTCAAGGCTTTAGGATCCTTGCTTGACGAAGTAGGACTAACTGTGGGTTTATTCTGATGATTGAAGGATGAGAAAGGATTCCCATTTCCTGTCTTTTTGGGCTTCACACACTCACGTTTGAAGTGCCCCTTTTCCCCACAACTGAAGCAGGTAACCTTGGACTTGTCAAAACTGAAAGTTGTGTCCTTAGTAGCAACCAAGTTCTGTCCGGTTTTCTTGACAAACTTCTTAGCTCTCCTGACAGCACTTGCTAAGGCCCACATTATATCCATCCTTTCCAACTCTGTCTCGTCCACCTGTTCGTAGTCCTTATCTGCCAGATGGCAGTTCCCTATTTTCCTAGCAATTAGTCCATCATAGGAGTGGACTACAGCTGCTAAGAGATCCATGTGCCCACTTGCAACTTCTACTGTCATATTACCGAGATTCTCGGTCTTAATTTTTGTAGCATTTGCTTCAGGTGCAATATATTGGGTACCAGACGACCTTGACATTTCTGACCCTGAAGTAGAGGCTTGAGAAGGACCAACTGAATTTGACACAAAAGCCGTCTGAAGTGGTGCTCCAGACGTTTTAGCTCGTGGAGTCGCATTGTACAGTGCCGGATTCTGATCATAAGAAGACTTTTGGGCTCTGTATTTCATCCTTAATTCTTCTTCTCTCAGCTTCAGCATGAAATCACTTATTTCTAACTTCGTTAGCATATCATTCTGTCTGAGATTGGAGACAAAGGAAAACCATTTCTCTGGCAAACCATCAGCAAAGCTCGACACCTTGTCTTCCATAGACGTTGTCACTCCATGAGTGTGCAGCTCACTCATCAAGTGGTAGAACCTGTCAATGACGTCATCCAAGCTTTCTTTACCCATCAACGAGAAGTTGTCAAACTCCTTCTTTAAAGCTTTAGCCTTTATGGCCTTTAATGATGCGTTTCCATCATATCGTTTCTCCAATGCATCCCACAACTTCTTTGCTTAAGTGTACTCAGAAAATTGATGGAAAATATCCTTAGGAATTGACTGAGTAAACAGAGCATAAACTTTCTTCTCAGCGTTGTACTTGACCTTTTGTCCATCAGTCATGCCATCTAGTGTAAGTTTGACTCCATCAGCACCTACTGGCATACGAAACCCCGTCTCTATTGATTCCCACAGATTGGGATCTACTCCATTTAAGTAGATCTCGAAACATTGCTTCCATTGTGGGTATCCATCTAATGTGATAAGCTTAGGGGGTTTGTTGTGATTCCCCACTTCATTCCCCAGAAGCGGTAGGTTTTGAATCCGTGAATCTCTCCCTGCTGTGAATGCCGAGTATTGGTCCTCCATTACTATCAGCTTTAATCTTTGGAACAAATTTTTTTACTTGTGCGAATGAAGGTGCGAATGAAGATGTGCGATTGGGCTATTCATGCGATTGAACAATGCGGATGGCTCAAACGTGCGAATGAACCAATGTGGATGAATCAATTGGGAGAATGGACAGGTGCGAACGAACAGTGCAACTAAACAGTTTAGTCATACGAATGAAGGTACGAATGAGTCCAATCGTGCGTATGACGGATGAGTATGAACTCAATCGTGCGATTGAGTCAATCGGGCGACTGAAGCTGCTGGATTTTGAAAAATCGGAGGTTTAAGGTGTTTTGGACGCAAAAACCACGAATTTTCACTAACCCTAATTGCCGTATGCCGGAAAAAGTTAACTTTACGAACTGGAGACGTCTAAAACACCGTTTGACACAAAAGGATTGCGTTTTTAGT